>JACDOX010000100.1:273947-342549 GCA_014549065.1 Cardinalis cardinalis | reverse complement strand
AAGGAAGGAAGGAAGGAAGGAAGGAAGGAAGGAAGGAAGGAAGGAAGGAAGGAAGGAAGGAAGGAAGGAAGGAAGGAAGACAAGAAATTTGCAAATAATACTCCAACCAGTATTTTGGCTCTAAAAATTAATCTTCAGAAAAATTAATTTTCAAAAAATATTATCAGAATGAAATAGAGAACCATCATTAAGATCTGCATGCAGATACACTTTTTTTTTTTTAGGCAGCAACATCTTTAAAATCTAACATATTATGATAGCTCTTCTGTCTAATTTCTTTAATTTTCTTACTAACTAAAATACTTTTTCAAAGCCCTATTCCAAGCCTCTGGGTAGGTCTTCTTTGGAAAAGTGAACTTTTTAAAGAAATGCTTTTCAGCATCTATGGTTAAAAGTTGTGCTGTTATTCATTTAAAGTCACTCATAATACGTTTGGCTTTAACTCTAYCAAGAGAAAGAAAATTGTGATCCCCTTGTAAAATTTGCCTTAGGGTAAAAGTGGGAAAAGATTTTAATGGCTCTACAGATTATGACAGCCTAGTGCTCACAAACTAAACCTCCAGTTCAGTTCACACTGAAAATTTATGTGCTTAACTCTGGTCACACAAACATTTGTAGGCTGAGTCTACTCTCATCTGCTGGGTGGCCTCATCTCCTCAGAACATGGAAAGAGTGCTCAGTGATTACACAAACTTTCTTCCTATGGCATCCACTATGCACGTACATGTGAAAGTCTGTGCATGGAGAAGGCAGTGCTTCATTAAGGAGCTTGAGTAGGGCTAAATTGTTTCCTTGTTCAGGGGAGCTTCAGTTTAGTGAAATAAACATAGTTTTAGGGCTTAGAAAGAGTCTTTAAGTGGTTAAGTATACATGTAAGTATTTGTAGGATCAAAAGAGAGGTAGAAAAGAGAAAATTAGATGGAAAGTAAAAATAACTGTAGATAACTATTTACCAGGTTAGGCTGTATAATGTACTAGTAACACATACTTGTCATGTTAAAGGTATATAATTTGTTCTCCTCTACCAACACTTCAGATATATTCTTTCAGAAGGGTTCTTACTTACCTCTGATTTTAAATCATAAAGTGACCAAAGACTTTCATTTTACACATTAGATGTTCTTGATAAGCTTTTTGTTTGGTTTTTTTTTTTTTGAAGAGAACAAATCAGTGTGTTGAAATGAATGGAAATGTACTACATCTCATAATATTCAATCACCATTTAGCAGATAAATAATGAAGATGAAAGTTTCTTCATTTTTACCATACATCACTCCTTGGTCAAGTTTGCCGCTTCAGCAACTCTCTGAAAAAGATATGTCTTGCAGTATGCTCTCAAGGGCATTAGTTTTGGGCTATTTCAGATTAAAGAGACTTTACTGAGAACACTGCAAAGAATACTTTCTCTTTTATATCTAGAAGGATCCAGCTCGAGTGACATCTGACATGTGCTGTGCTTGAAAAGGTGCTGTGCTTGAAAAGGTCCTGTAAGGGACATAGGGCTGAGAAGACAGTAATGGCTTTACAGATCAGTTATGAAGACAGTAATGGCTTTACAGATCAGTTCAGAATGGCCTTTCCCTTTCAGCCTTCATGGTCTCATCTGGATGCCTATCAGATAAGACAAGTGATTAAAATAGTCTTTACTGCTGTTTGACTTTWTGCCCAGATAAGGTGCATATCTCTCCAGACTCTCTAAACTTATTCCATCACTCTGCTTCTGTTCTCCATTGAATCCTAGCCAATTCTCTTTCTCAGAAAAGACACTTGGCACACACAGTAAGTAAGAATCCTCTTATTGCCTTATTAAAAGGAAGTTGCAGCAGCATCCTTTGCAATTATACAGTGCACCAGAAGGCACCATACCAAAAGGTCAAACATTAATTGCTTTTACAGGAGGGATTAGCCTGATCAAACATAGATACCTCACCAACAGGTATCTAGAACTGATGTAGTCACCCGCCAGGGAGAAGAAACAGACATTTTTAGGCTGTGGTTTATCTGACCTATTTCAGTTAGTTACTTCACTTGGTTACTCATCTCCTGAAGAACCTTTGACTCTTTCCATTGAGACCTCTACTGAAGAGAGACTTCAGTATGTAGCTCACATGAAGGCATCAGCCTATTTAAATGTAGGTGAGGTAAATCCCATGCTGATGAATGTGTGGATCAGAGCAGGCTGTAAAGTCAGGTGGAAGTTCTGTGTCTCTGTGTGTGATTAGACTGAATGCTTTCATCTGGAAATGGTAGAAAGAAGTACCTTTCTAGCTTTCTGGAAACAACCGAGTTAGTGGGTACTCTGCCTTTGAAACTTGAAAGTGACTTTTAAAAAACGTTCTTTCAAATTACATGGACTTTAAATTAAATGAACTTTCAATTTTAAATTAAATTAACTGGGTTGGTATTTCTACAGATGCAGTAGCTCTAAAATATTAATGTATATAATCTTTTTAAAATTTCAGAGCTTCAGAGTTGCTTCATTAGCACTTATACAGTGGAGTCATCTTCATAGTCAGAAAAGGAAAAATAAAAGCCAAAACATTCACATTAGAATGTCTTAGAGCATTAAAATAACATGAAAAAAAATATCAGCCATGAATGCTTATCATGTTTTTCATTGTTTTAAGCACTCAAGTCTGAAAATAGAACCTAGTTTGCTTGTTGATTTAGTAAGGACATTTCATTGAGATAATTTCTTTGTCAGTTGAATAGTCATGCAGACCTTTGATGTACAAAAATCTTTCTGAAACTTAAACTTTGTAGGAAATTAATTATATTTAACCAGAAAATCTTCAGCAGAACTTTGAATCTGCAAATTCTGATTATGCATATATGGTAATTCTGCATGTATGGATACATACAGTATGATTTATATGTGTATTTTCTGGTTGGTAGTATTCTAGAAAAATGGAACAATAAATTAAACTCCCATAACTGCCTGGAGTCACATAAAACATAGGAATTTCCTAAGATTTGTACTGGTTCTCTAAAGGAATGTTAATCTTACTTAAGTAGTCTTTACAGGAAGAAAATGGACTTCCTTGTTCATTTGCAGAACTTGATATTATAGTCAGTGGTTTCAGGAGTAAACATATTCAAACACTGGACAACATAAAAGATCAAGTAAATGTGATTAGTATTTTATCTTGCTTTGCTGTTTKGAGGAATACCTGTAAATAATGCTGTCTTCTAACATAATAACCCTTTTGTGGCATTATGTGACATAATATATGTGTATACATATATGTATACTTGTGTGACAATAACTTACCAGGCTGAATTGATTTTATAATTCAAAAACTATTTAAGATTCCAGTGTTAAATGTGGTAAAGATTTATTTGAATGTGGACTTGTTATTTGATCTAAAGTGCATTCAATGTTAGTGATTCAGCTTTATATTCTGAGATCAGTAGGATTTCATATTGGCACACCCATGAGAACTGTGACTATTTGTAGAATTTCACTCTTTGCTATGTACTAGCATCAAGCAAAGGACCAAATACAGATATGTTCTTTTCATTTCCTTTTTTCTTTCTTTTTTCATGTTTGTTTTCACTTACAAAAACAAGTCTACCTTAATTTCATAGGATAAAATAATGAAACAATGAAATAAACCAAAAATTTGATGTCTGAAAGAGGGGAAAGGAGAGAAATTATGTAAAAAAATTATAAGTCATTATTTTCTGCATAGATCACTGTTGGCTAGGTAGAAAACTACACAGAATAATTTAAAATAATATTTTCCTAAAATCCGATTAACTAAGCCTAAACATACTAATACTAGGAGAACCCAGAGTTTTTAGGTTTGATTTATGTCATATTAAACCCTAGGACCAATTAATTTTTATTATAAAAAGTTTTATTAATCCTATCACAAAATAAACTAATTATGGCGCTTGTTAGTCAAATCAATTTAGTTTTTAATATTATACTTTTTAAAACATTACAGAAAATTTCAAAAATATAAGAATTTTCTTGTATTGCCAACAAGTTTGGGAAAGGATGTATTACAAAAGACATGTTACTAACTTTAATGAAAAGTACCCCTATTTTCATCCCTTTAGAAGGAATATATGTTGTTTTACAGAATTAGTCATAAGTCTTTGGATGAGGAAAGATAATTTAAGTTAGGRAGAGGGGTTTTAAACCATCTTTTGAAGTCTTGATCTAGTTGATTCTCTGTCTCCTTGTATAAAGTAGCAAAGTCTAGAGTCAACAGTAAGAATAAAGACATCTTCCTTCTCACTTTTTGCCTTTGACTGGTAGAAGTTACAGTACTAACATTAAATCTGTCACTTCAATTTTTTTATCTGCAATGGATGCTGAAATTAATTTTAAGTCAGCTGTGAGTTACAGGAGAAACATAAAATGTTCCTTTGTCTCAGAAAGTGAGGCCTTAATAATTTTTCTGGCTCTTTAGATAAAATTTACATTTAAGAAAGAAGTAAAAGAAGTAACWTCGTGACATGAACCCCCTTGATATCATTAGTTGCAGTATCTTCTGCACACTTTCATTTCCAGGAAAACAAAACCATATCAGAAGAAACAATCCTTAAAAGTTTGTATTTGTACAGAAATAAATTTATTGTGAGAGTTTAAGTGGGCTGTAGTTCTCAGCATCCTTGAAAACTGTAGCATAGGTTGGCCAGGTTGTTCATCACCATGCAGCACCACATGTGTGTGTCTTAAAAATCTGACTTGTGTGTCTACTTGCAGAAGAAGAGAGTTCAGCTGTAATGGAGTTCTGTCTTGGAATAGTTTCCTAGAGAGAATTCATTAAAAGAATAGATCAGGTTTGTAGATTTGTGATGTAGACACTTCTACAACCTTATCAGAAGGCATCAGCACGCTCTGTAAGTCATCGTATGCCTTCTGTAAAGTAGCAGATCCTAGGTCATGGCGATGAGGTGATGTGGTCAGAACAGCATTTATCTCTGTAAACTCGCCATATAAGCAATAATTTTAAATTATTGCACTTAAAGGTATCTTCAAAATAAGTGAAGGCAGAAGAAAATGTGAGTTTCCATCTTGCTTCAAGATGAGCATGATGGAATACCACTTATAGCAGGATATATTTCTGAATATTATTTTCAAAGAGCAAAAGGGGAGATTTATTCTTTGTACAGTGGTCAGTAAATGTAGAAAAGAATTTTGCAGTCTGTATCTTGCTATCAGCAGAGAAGTAGGGGTTGTTTAATTCTATAATAAAGGAACTACTTCAGACTGCTTATAGTTATTCTAATGTCTCTGTCTCTAATGACATGCTTTAAAGCTGTAGTTGATTGTATTGTAAGATCTTGAGTAATAGGGCAGCAGTTTTATTTTGGCTCATGGATCAGGATGAGAAAAATCAATTTTCTGTCAAGAAGACAGAACTAGTAGTGTAGAAGAAAAATCTCTAAATAAGTATATTGGTTTTGTGACAGCAGAAAGTTAAAGAGGAGTCAAAACATAGGGACATGCATATTGTATGCCACACTACATAGATGACACATCAGAAAGAGTTTCGTTTCACTGTCTGCTGCAGCAAACAAAGTAGAATAACGAAGACAATTGTACTTCAATGTGATGGAGAACAGGGCCATGTCTAATATCTCAATGAAAATTTAATTTAAAAAAATCCCATTAACTCGATAAAAAAAAATTCCTCCACAATAATGACATCTGCAAGCTATAACTTCCTTTGTGATTTAATTATTGTTACCTATTGAGCAATTCATCCTGTTTGCATTTCAGCTTCCAGAGTTTTCCCAGACTTGCATACTGGAGGGAATATTACTGGTACCACAGCAGGTGGCACTATTTCCTTCACATTAGGTCTGAATCTGTCTCTTCAGTCACAGAACACATAAAATAATTGAAAGTATTGTATTTATGAGATCTGTGAAATTGTGTTCATAACAAGGTCTGTTGGCTGAAGACCAACTTGAGGGTCTCTGAGTCTTATTACTATTCCAGTACCTTCCCAGATACTGCTGAACTGGTTTTCAGATGCATAGCTAAGTAATTTAAGAAYAAGAGCAAGGACATCTAGGAAGTGGATTATAAAGACAAATTGCTTCCTTTCTCTTTAAGAAAGTATCATGTCCTTGGGTTGCTATTTCTTGGAACATAAGTGAGAGAAGACAAATTAGAAAGTACCTGAGGTCCTGCCTTGYAGGGAGATAAAAAAGTCACCTGTCTGGGTGTCTCTGATGCAAAGAAGACTAGGAAGCATTTTAAAGGTGCCTTGGTAAAAAAGGAGTAATTTCATTGGGGGCTTAAAGAGCTGTAATCTCATAATTTGCTGTCTAGAGTTTATGGCAAAGCCATTTTTTCCCACAGTGTACCTGTCTGTCTTGGCTTTACTTTATGTCTTCCACCTGGATAAAAAACTCTTAAGGCCAGAAATGCTTGTGCTCCATGTTTAAAAAGAGTAACACCCAATTATCCCATACCCTAAAATCCTGGAGCCTTGATGCTAAAATGCAGGATATGGAGTTTGTTGTGTGATTGATACAAACATTGTATCTTTTCATGGCAAATTCAGCCTACCTCAGGGGGTGGGTGGGGTAGGAATAATTCCTATCATACCATGACTAGATAAGCAGGACTCATGGTAAGTAGGATAAATATCTTTTCAGGACTATGAGCTTCTATTCTGTTTGATATGTGCAAGTTAATTGATTTCATGGAAACTTGATTGAACTCTCTTTTTTGTCCTAAAATTGTGTCTATGAGCACTAGAGATTAAATGTGTGGTGATTATTTAAGAAGAGATTGATACACAAGCGTGAGGCCTCTGGTATCATTAGGACAAATTGCATTTGCACAATTTAATTATTTCATTAAACAGTTTCCCATTTTGTATTTTCCATACTTATCTTTATTGAAAATGAGAAGTACAGAATAGATTACATAAAGTTATTGAAAATAAGTATATCAAAATTTGAGATTATTTATGTCCAGAATCAAACAGCAGATTAAACGACTAGGCCAAGATGTGTCCTGAGGTTTTGCCTTCCCTAACAGGGCCTTCTGCTTTCCCTGTGCCTTCTACATGAACAAGTTTAGCTGTATTTAGTTCCTCCAACTTGATAAATATATTGCTCTAGAAATAAGAGAAAATTAATTAAATTGACAGTTATGAACCTATTCTAAGGTAATGGTGTTGAGTTTTTATTAAGTGAGGTGAGACCTTGAGCTAGWATATTCTGGAGTTCTTTTTGTGTAGACATTTTTTCGGTTGTCAAAATGAAATTGATGATTTTGTTTGCTTTGAAAAAAACAAATTTATTAGAATCATAAGGTCTATTGTATCACAGGTTTCTACTGTCTATCAAAATCGCCACTCTTTTGGCACAAATATTTTGCAGTGGATAAAGGCAACCTGAAAGCATCTAAAAAGTAATGTAAAAATTATTCCACTTATCAATAGGTTGACTTTGCAAGCACCCACTGAATTAATTTTCTTAAGAATACATTTGAACTGAAAGCTGTTTGTTTTGGAGACTTGAATTTAATTTTGTCTGTGGGTCCAGTTGCATACAGAGTCATCAGTCTTATTGAAAAGGAAAATTTTAAAATCAGAGGAATTCAGCTTCTGTGTATGATGTACTGCGGCGTGGTATGAAACAAAACCAGAGTAATTCAGCCAAATGTTGTACAAATTATGCTTCTTGTTCCATGAGTAATACAATGATTGAGAGGTACTAGCTCTCATGAAGATGAAAGCTTGTATATCAGCGCACACTTGGCTCCCAAAATTCAAGTCAGTCAGCTTTAGCAGCCATGAGGATAAGATTTTTGGGAGTTGCCCTCTGGACATGGGGCTGAGGTAGCACTCGTGCTTCAATGTGGTTTGTCACACCCTGATTACTGAAGTGGATTGACTCTTCTGCCTGTTCTTTTAGTGGGAATTAACTTTGTGGTCTCAGTTTAGAAGGATACTTAGTTCACAAAATGTCATATTGGGTTCTTTCTTGTCACAGTGGTTACAGGAGTAGGGACAAATGACATAGACTTACCATCAGCTGCTCCTTGACGCAGCTGGAGCAAACAGAGCACAGTGATAAGGGTCAAAATCTGCTCAGGGCAAGTTCTTTCATTTATGTCACACTTGTGCACTCCCTAGGGCTGGGCTAGCAAAAATGGTAATGACTCAGTGACCAAGAGATTAGGGCTGTTAAATGAGGCAATGTGCATCACCTCCAACAATTTATAGCAATGTCTTCAGTCCAAAATGGAGTACTGAAGCTGAGTGGTTTTGGACAGGTGAGAACAAAACCCTCCTAATTAAATACACTGACCAGTGCACTGCTGGAGTTACTGCTGAACAGTGGAGACTTTCACTCCTTTCCTTAGCATTCCCTTGATGTTTTTTAAAATGGTGCCTCTGCCTAGATCTCTTTGTTCTGTATAAAAAGTGGAGGGGGGTGGATAGCCCTGAAATGTGATTTATGTCAACTTTCAACTTACCTCCTTCCACTGGTGACAGGGGGAGTTGGATGACTTAATTAGACTGGACATCTAAACTGCAGTTGGCAAAGTTAGTAGAGATGGTGCTCTCTCTAAATGACAGCAATCTAGAGAAAATATCAATTTTATCTTAAAAGTAGATGGGATAATTCAATATTTCTGAATTAATCTTCTTAAGGTTAAAAATGACAGGAATGAAAAAGAGGCAGAGGCTCTTCAAAAATAAGGAGACCACTGCACTGTGATATGGAGAATTTTAAAGAAAATTGGCCAAGAAAATAACTAAAATCTGGAATGAGATTAATCAAGTCATATGCAATCCTGCAGGAGAAGAAACTTAAAATGAAATAATATTAGAAGAGATGAAATGTTTGTGCATTTTATGTGGATGATTGTATTTAAAAAAATAGCAGAGGCTGTAATGAGCAGTAATTTCAATCAGAGCTTCAAAAGCAGTACTTGAGTCGCTGAATAGCAGTTCTAAATATGGTAAACAGCAAAAGAGCCATCTCCTCTATGGTAAAATTAAAAAGGTTCATTGAAGCTAAAGATGCTATAATGACTTACATCAGCTGAAGTGCTGCCCCATGAAGTTTATCAGTTCCATATTGAAATATAAATTGAAAGACATGTATAATGATTACTTCAGTTGCTTCCTGTCAGACAATATTTAAACCTGCATGTTGTATCAAAAGGCTGCCTCATCCAAATGGGTCTGAGAAGGCAGCCGGTGTGTGGAGGGGAGGAACATCAGAAGAAAAGAAAAAAAAGAATTTGTCTATCTTACAAGTCGAAAGAAAGGCAAACTACTCCCTAGTCTTCACAGCAGATTTTTAACAGAGTGTTTCAGCATGGACTTTGATTATACACTAACACATCTAGGCTAATCTTCAAACAAATAGTAATAAAAGAAAAGGATGCAAGCATTAGCATCAGATTTGCCTAAACCACTTAATAATCATGTTGCAGTGCTTTGAACAAGCTGCAAGCTTGAGAGTAGGGAGTGACAATAATCAGGCATCATTGTCACAGAGGCAGATGCCAGTCTGGAAAGTTACCACAGACTGAATCAAATTAAGCCTTTGAAGCTTGGCTAGTGGAAAAGGAAATTAGAGGACATATTGGTGGCTTTTGGCTACAGCAAATTACAAAATCAGTTACTTTTTGCATTACTTCATGGGGATTTTCTTCCCCCAGACATAAAGGATTTTGTTTATGAATACCTCCTCCCTTATAATGAGGACACATTGACTTCCTCAGTTCTTGACAACAACATTTCATCTTTTCTGTCTTCAATCCTACCCATTACACTCACACTTTGTGGCTTTATATATACATATACATATACATATACATATACATATACATATACATATACATATACATATACATATATATATCTGTATTCAAACATATATACACATATATGGATATAAGATAAGTGTATCACTTTCTCTACAAACCTTGCAGGGATCCAGTTTTTACAGTAAACAGTTTTTAAGTGGACCTCTCAAATTCTTTAAAGACATAACTTTAGGGAAAGAAATTAAAAATAATCATAACAATCATAACCCCCTTCTCTGATTAGGATAGTGA
Source organism: Cardinalis cardinalis (assembly GCA_014549065.1). NCBI lineage: Eukaryota > Metazoa > Chordata > Aves > Passeriformes > Cardinalidae > Cardinalis > Cardinalis cardinalis. Next base: position 332,495 of record JACDOX010000100.1, on the reverse strand, counting down.
AAATGGTTGGTGGCATGTATCCTTTATGTAATAAGTTCCTCACTAATTGTGGAMAGTATTATTTTCAGCCTGAAGTTTTCCTTTTTTTTTTCCTAATCACAAAGTAATTATACAATATATGCAGACAAAATAAACCAAACCCATCACTACAAGGAAAAGAACACCAGTTCAGATCCTGTACCAATTAAAAAACCAAAGAGTTATAAAAATTATTTCAGGTGGAGACTTAAACAAAGCACATATAGATTTCTACTTTTTATTGTTATGTTGCTTTTACATCTCCTGTTCTTAAATCCACCTGTGTTTTCAGGGTGCAGAAAGACACTTGGCAATGTGAACAGATTACTTCAAAACATCCCTTGGAACATTCACGGGTGAGAACCAAGAAGATGTAATGCTGTGAATCTTTAGCATCATGGGTGTTTATCTCTGTACTGTTGAAATAGATCCATCCAATTCTGATTGCAAGATCTGGAATGGGACTGCTGTCTTCTCTGAATGATATTTCCTTAATGTTGCCATCTTATGAAAAACATGGAAGGGAGGAGAAACATCTTATCAACTCTTGCCCATTCAAATAAGAAAAAGGTTTTTAGGAACTGGGAGAAAATGCTGGAGGTGAGCAGTTTAAAGAAATGTGGCCATGTCATTTACACATGTTCCTTTTTTTTTGTTTATTTTCTTCCCCACTAAATATTAGATATCCCAGTTGAAGGTGCTGCTCTCTACCCTACCAGCATGCTCACATGTACAAAAATTTTTGCATCAGTTTAGGACAGAAATGTTTACAGTGCAGTAATATAGGGATATGTTGCAAAATGCAGGTGTTCCAGAACATGGAATATGCCACCTAAATGGCATCTGTGGCTCTGAGTTTTTAAAGGTGAATAACTAAGTAATTCTAGGTATGGTCAAGGATGTTACTGTTATCAAATACAGGAGTCTGGCTTTATTTCAGTACATCTTGATATTGAGCTGATGGAAAACAGATGGCCTATTTATGGAAGTTGAGTATTAAAGGACATTTTCACCCTTATGATGTTCCCACTAATGGGTAAAATGAACCACTTGTATTATCTTAGAAAGCTGTCAGCTTTGGATACTAGGTATGCTTGATTAACTCTCACTGTATTTGTATCTTATAATGTAATATGGCTTCAAATGAAACACAATAAGATGGTGTTTTAAATTTGAGTGCTCCTGCTGGAAGTAACATTATCTCTTTTTCTCTTTTGCTACAGAGTAAATCTGACTGCTTTTAAAAATCTTTAAAAACCTTTTWTTTTGGTAGTATATTTGCATTTAAACACATATTTTAAGGCAAAATACCTTACACCATTATTCCTGCTGATAATATGACTAATGAAACAGTAGTTCGAGTGTAGTAAGTGCTGAATTGTCCATAAAACAATGCAAAATGCTCTGTGAAAGAACTGAGATCTCATTTCCAAGTTAAGATATTTGGAACAACTGGACTGTTTAAAAAAAAAAAAAGAAGCTGTGTGAATGCATTTTTCATTTATTTCTTTCACATTGTACAAGAGATAGGAAGTGTATTGTAGAATTTTTGTGGCAACTATAGTGACCTAGCATTTCTTTTTCTTTTCTTAAAGAATTACTTAAGCTAAAATTCCAAATAAAAATATTTTGCTATATTTCAAAAGCAGAGGTCTCTGTTAGCCTTTTAGAAAACAAACCTATTGGGCTTTTTAAAATCTCTTCCTTCTTCTATCTCTCTCTTTTGTGGTCTTAAAATCTTAACTTTGCACAGTGTAAATAGTTCAACTAGTCACCTGAACTAATAATAGTTATAAACGTAAGCACGAATGTGATATTTTGAAAGATTTAGAATACAGTAGTCTTCCAGAGAAAAGCAAAATAAACCCTCCTGTCATTCAGAGCCATGTGTCTTTAAATGTTTTTTAATCCATTACCTTTTATAATTTAATTTCTGTCAAATATATTCTGTTTTACTTATAAGATTCACACCTTTATGGACTACATCTGTACAGCTTTCTATGCATTTTTCACGAATTTTAATTCTAGCTAGGAGATTTTCCTGCCCCCCTCCATCCCTTCCTTTTTTTTTTTTTTTCTGTTTTGCAGTCTATCTAGGTAAAGAATTGGTCTTTGAATCATAAAGAATGGAAGCTTAACTGAGGCTGATATTCAAAGGATGAAAATATTCTTCTATAGCAGGCCTGGACATTCATTATAGCAGGCCTGGACATTCATTTCCTTGATTATATATTCTGGTATTTTCTGTTAATTTTACTTTATTATCTTCTATGAGATAGAGGGTGGATGAAAATGCTAAGGAATTTATCTAATCTGCAATTGTACTTGAAGTCTTTTGATTGTCTTAAAAGCTCTTGGTGACCTCTTGCACTTAGTGCATATACCCAATTTTAGTTCTCTGGTTTCCATGGCTTCCAAACGTTATTCATTTTGTTTAATAAATATCATTACTGACACTCATCTTTCCAGCAGCTAGAGCAATTTTATCCAAGTGAATCCCACAATAGTTCTGCAGTCTGACTTAATGTGATCCTGAAAATTAATTTCCCATGCAACTTCTGCCATTAGGAGTGAAGTGGTTACATGCTGAACTGATTTTCCTCTGAGTTCTGAACCCCAGAGCTGGCCTCACTTCTGGTCAACATAATTGTAGCCAGGCAGCAATAAAATATGCTTGAAGTGAAGAGCCTTTAAATGTTACAAGATCAATTATATCGGTTGGTCTTTTCTAGGAGCCAGTACTGGCATAATCAGACTTGTGAACTACCATTATTAGTTGCTGAGAAATGCTTCCTTCTCTGTTCAAAATGAATGCTCCCTCTCACAAACTGCAGAACTTTAATGAAAATAAAGCTTATTGCTGCCTTTTACCTCTTCTGTATTGCAGCTGCAGAAATATCTACTGAAATGTATCTTGAGATGAAGACAAAAAGACAGTGTCAGGTGGGAAATACATGCCTATGGCCTAGAATTCAAATTTTGCTTGATAGATTTGTATTTTTGTTGAAGACTTATTTTTTTTTCCCAAATAGGGAAAGCCCCAGTTTATAACAAAAAAATCACAAAAACTGATTTATAAGAATGGGAAGGATAAGTAGGAGATTCAGTCCATCCATTGCATGAAAGACAAGTTACATAAATAAGGACAACTCAGTGTASGTAAATTTCCATAGTCATGTGATTAGGTAATGTTTGAATTAAATGAATGCTGAGTATCGGTCTCATATTCACCAAGGGAATAGGGATTTCTGTACTTCCAAATACAAATGGTGATGATGAAGGGAGTACTTATGTAAATTAGATGTTTGGGTTTGTTTGTTGGGGTTTCAAGATTGCAAGGTCAACTGAGGCTCTGGCGTGAGCTAGGTTGGCAGCTAGTGGGGGGTATACTGCTCAGCCTGTGCCAACGCCTGTTTTGACTGTGGAAGATGCTAGGAGGAGAAGGAAGGATGAGGGGAGTAGTCAGAAGCTTATGTTGTTTTTTCATGGGAATGCTATGTCGGGCTCCAATTATTAGGGGAACTAGTCAGTTTCCGAACCCTCCGATTATAATTGGTATGACTATGAAGAAAATTATTATGAAAGCATGGGCTGCAACAACTGCATTGTAGACTTGGTTGTCTCTGTTTTCATATATCAAAAGCATAGAAAAGATACTGAAATTTAAGTTCTGTTGGTGTTTTATACGCTACAAGSAAAGTGTAAAAAATCAGAGCATTCCTTACTTTTCMTTTTGTTCAACTTGCTTTTATTTTTCAGAAGGATAGTTCTTTGCAAGACTGATATTTCCAAAGGAAATAGGGTGGTTTGATTTGACAGCCTGATGTCACATTTCAGGGCAAAAAACCTAATGAAATGTTGTTTCAAGAAAATTAAAAAGTGAGAGACAAATGAACCATGTACAAATACATAATTGTTCTAGGAAAGTCAAGAAGGTCTCTAAAAACTTAGTTTTACTTGTTAAACCAAATATTGGCAGTTTTCTTTGTAAAAGACCAAGTGTCTGAAATTAAGAGCTTCACAGGACTACTCTAAATTTCAGTATCCGTGGCAATGAGCAGCAATATACATCTGTATAAAACAGTAAATGGTTTGCTCTCTGTAATCTTTTAAATTAGTGCTTCAGAATTCCTACAGTTATTGTAAAATATTGACTTTCTGGTAGCAATAAATTCACTTTTGGGGTTGCTTGCCACTGTCTGAATACCAATGCGATGTAAATGAAGAAGTGACACGCGGTGACTGGCAACCTTATGGCTGCCAGCCTTTCAGTTGGTACCAGCACATAGGATCCCAGTCATTTGTATGCAGTGCTAAATCACTCTAKCTACTGCCTAACTGTGCAGCAGATGCATTTGACCATAATGTCTGATAGCATTCAGTAAGCAATTTCACGTTGAACTGTTTACCCAAATGCTTGACTTCTTGGCTCTGCTCACTAACAAATTCCATAGAAATGAACCGTGGGGTGGCCCTGGACTCTCTTGACTCTTTGTTTCTAGTTTTAATCTCCTTCACACTAGCAGTGGACCATTAATCCTGAAAGAAAATTTATTTGGTGTCTTAAGAGACGTTGGTTTAGTGCTCCATGCCATTACTTCAGCTATGGACAGGCAAACAAAGATATGTTCTGCTCTTTTCAAATCTGCTGTCATTCACCCTGATAAAAGACTGCATCTTACAAAAGAATATCTTTGTTTTATATAAGTTCTGGAAATAAATAATGGTTTATAAATTAAGATTTCTTTTCTAAATGAAGATTTCTGTTTACACATCGCCAGGAGGTTTAAGACTTCTATGAAAAGGAGTACAGTAAAGAGAAGTTAATGAAACTGTATTAATTTAAAAGTAGRGACTGAGATGCTGCACTGAATGGATAAGAAAAACTTTKTGTAACCCAAGGAATAATGCACCYGATTGCTCTTTCATTGTTCATGTTATTTTACTATTATATTTCAGGACTTGAACATCCACAGTAGAGGTCATTACATAACTTCTTACAAACAAAAACAATTCATAACTTCTTACTCTGATAGCATGCTGGAGAACAAAGACTGTAAGTCTGAACRAAAGTATGAAGTTAGTATTCAAAATGTTGGACAAAATGGAACAARCTAGAAAAGATGCAGATCTAAAAGCTTCAATGGGGATTTTACCAATATGGAAGAAAAACATGCTATTAATCATGTAATTATATTTTTGCAGTCTTATCCTTCATCTCTTTTTTTTTGCTTCAGTATCTTGGCTTCCCATATAGCTGTCAGGTCTCCTAGGTTGTCTTAGGGAAAGATACTGGGAGTTTCTGCAGGGGAGATGAATGTGTAGAGCAAAGCCCTCACTACTACATGGGTACAGAGAAGAATGAAAACAGGCATCAGTGTTAGAATTTTGCAGCATATCTCATTCCTCTTCTTAGCATGACTCTAGGCAGAAAGATCATACTGCAAACATAAAATGGCCTTTTTAAGCACAGGCACTAGCCTCTGAAGTGCTTACAAAAGGGCTATATGCCAGGAAACTGGAATGGAACAAATACTACAAGAATGCTGAACAGTTTTCCTTGTAACAACAAAGACAATGTTAGATTCCAAATAAAAGACTTTAACAACCTGCCAAAGTAATAACTATGCTTTCYATCTTGTGCCTTTGGCCACGCTCATCTCTGAGGATTAATCCTGTGTGAGATATAAAGGAGAGCTAAAGCTAAAAAWCTCCTTTTTCTGTTTCAAGAGGGTGTTAGAGGTCTTGCCAGAATGGGGAAAAATGAACAGCCTTTTCATCTAGGATAACTAAGAAGATTTAGGCAATGGATTTCAAGTGCAGAAAAGGGACTCTGCAAGACCATGGTAGCAAAATTTTGAAATTATTCATTTGCAAATGTAATTATCTCCTTAGCTCTTCTGATCAATTAACAATATTCTTGCACATTTGTTGGAAATACAATTATTTGTAAACACTGCAACATTTCTCTGCTTTAGTTCCTTTAATAGTTTTGAAAATAGTTATGATATCTTGCTTTAAGATCATTCTTATTTTCAAATCTTCTGTTAAAGTCATGATGTCTTAGAGGACTTCTTTTTYACATTTACACACCATTAGCTGTGAAATCTGCATCACATGAGTGAGTCCTGGAGCAGCACAAGCCTCTGGGTGAATTTTGTTTTCTGTAATTGTTCACCTCAATATATTTTAATGTGAATGCCTGAATATGCAAATAATTACATTTAAGTAAGCTACCAGCTTTAATTCTATGAAGGAAAAAGGAAAAAGATAATCAGGCAAACCACTCACCCCACAAATAACTATACATTAATTGATCAAAACTTTTACTGCACATGGATTTTTTGAAAAAACATCATCTTTCAGGCTTTTGAAAAATTATTAGTAAAGAAGAGAATTCTATTCATAAACACTGAATTTTCTGGGGTGGGACAAGTTAAGGTTTTGAGGTTTTTCTGATTGAGAACAGGCATCTTTACATTCCATATAAACAGCCATTATTACTGATTATTTTAAACGGCAGATAACTTTACTAGTTTGATATAATAGAATGCCAGTTCAATTGTGAAGTTTTGTGATGTGAAGCAGCATGTTTAGGAGAATATTTCACTCTTGACAGTAATAATCCTAAATTAATACATCTCAGCAAGATTCAAAAAATGTGGTTCAAATTTAGTGCTTCTTATACGAGTTCTGTAGAACAATAAGAATTAGAAAATCCTATCATGATTGCAAATTAGTAAAACATATACTTCAGACCTGTTAAAAGAATGAGTTAAAATGTGAAAATGCTACAAAAAGATTACTTTGTGTGTTCAAGGACAYTGAGTACTTATTTTACAGAGGTGGAAGACTGGATGCATATTTGTTATTTTTTTCCTGAAATATATTCTAACTCAATCTGTATTGTAATACCAATGTTAAATGATTTTTTSACAGACACAGAACAGTTTTCCAGTCTAAGTTCCATTTCCTGCTGTCCCACTGCTGACCCTACACTCCTCACTGAAATATGCTGAAAGAAATCTCTTCATATGTGTGAAAGTGGGAGGTGGCTGTAGGGTGCCTCTGTACACATTTTTCCCTCCTGTTAGCTATTTATATCTTCCTTTCTCAGCAGACAGAAGGTGAAAAACACCTAGCTTTTTAAGCTGGAAGAGGGTAGGCTGCAGATTGACACAGCTTCAGATAAATGCAGAGGGTTGTGAGAGAAAATCAGCTTCTTTAGGCTGGCTGGGCAATCTTACTACACGTTTAAAGAACTGACAATACAAAGTATCAATTTTGACACACAAAAAAAAATATCAGCTACTTTACTAATATAGTGGGGATATCTGAGAAGTGTGTTTTGTGTGGGTTCTTATCTAGGCTTTCTTTTAAGTAATAACTATTCTTCCATATAAATGGAATGTTAGTGTAATATTCCTTTAATTAGCTTATACTTGAACATTTTTTCTTTGGAGAGACTCATAATGTGTACTTAAATCCATCTGCATCTAAGTTTGTCCTTATTAGCTTTTTCTTGAGAGATTTTATTAMTAGATTTTGACCACTTTTTCCTGTTGCAGAGGCAGAAATTCCCATCTCAACAGCAATTAGGAAAGATTAGGTATTTATCTGTGAAGGTACTCATGGAATAGCCAAGGTATAAGGATATTAGTGTGCACATGAGTGTGGAGGAAGCCAGCACCAACCAACTTGATTTTTAATTCTGTAGACAATGTTAATTGCAATGAATACCACCTCTCAGAGACATGAGGATCCTATAAGATTGCTCGGGCTATTTTCCTGCAAAAACATTTTTTTGGAAGACTTTTAAAGTCCTTTCAGAAAGTTGCATAGAAAATGGTTTCCATTTCATGATTTCAGCTTTCTTAGTAAATGATTGCTTCTGACTATAATATTAAATTTCTCTGTGGAAGTATCAAGATTCACAATAATTAAACACATCCAAAAAAATGGACAAAATGAATGACCTGTACATTTATATGAAATATGTATTAAGTTTCCCTTTAAATGGGGATAATTTTTGGGATATGCTGCATGACTTTCTTGTATATCACATTACACTGTATTGTATGTCTCATTACACTGTGTTATCACTTCATGGTATTGTAGTTTGTATGGTGACAGGGAGAGTGTAATGTAATGTGATGATGTACTGTAGCTGTGAAATACTATTAAATCATGACACTCTAGGGATTCAGTAAAAGACACCATTTCACTAATCTCAGTTTCAGAATCTGTAGGAGAGTGCTGAGGGAAATACTTGCCTTGAAAGGATTTTCTGAGTTTACTTACCTCATTTGTGACCCATATGGCTTATTGCTGAAACTGCCATTTCCATAGGATTCTGCTATTGAGTTGATACCTAGACTTTCCTTGTCTACTGCAGTAATGCTCCAGTAATCCCTTAACTGCATGCTGCTAAAGGAGTGGGATCTCTTGCTGAGATGGTCATTTAATTTAGAAGATTATGAATACCTCCACTTGGTGCTTGACCTCATCTATGGCACAAGCTGAGAATTTAAGAGACAAATTGACTTGGGAAGGCTGTGAACACTGGCAATTTAAAAGTAACAACAACAAAAACCCCAAAGTTCATGCACTTTCCTATGTCTCTGTTTTTGTCAAAAACTGKCAAAGCAAGTCTGTGTTCAATTTTTTCTTTGTTAAGACCACGGGCGCAGTACTSTACCAATATGAAATACAGAGCAATCTATTGTCTTGTATTACAAAGTATATTTAACCTTGAGATAGAGTGACTCAAAGACAGAATTTTTAATCTGATTATAGAGGAAATTATTACCTTTAATCTTCATTTATGACAAAAAATAAATTTTATATCTCAGGTATGTTAAGATGTTATGTATCTATGACAGATACACAGTTTAGCCAGTGCCACATGACTAAGAATTTTTAATTTTAAATGGTATAACATTGATTCTCAGGTTTCTTGTCATGTCACTTATTTTTTCAATTTTCTCATCATGGGACAGAATAGTATTGGAGGTATTGGAATAGAGGCCTTGGGGTTACTATTTTTTTTTCTTCCATGTAAAAATGACTAGCCATATGTAGCCTCAACGTATATTTCCTTTGTTTAGGTAGAAAGAACCTCTTAAAGCATTTTTGAGAATCTTGAGATCTTTATCATATTTGATATTTGTTATCTGCAGTGCTGTTGTCCAAGTGCTGTGTGAAAAAATTAGCAATTACACTTTTCCCCTCTTCTCCTCCAAGAGCCAATTTTTGGAGAAAACAAAGGCTGGTACCTTCCCTGTCTTCTGTGAAGTAGATGCCTCCTGTCTTGTTGGAATGGCTCTCCATGACCTTGAAGATACCTGAATAATCAGAATGTTCATATGTGATGTGTCTCAAAAATCTATTCCTGTCTTTTCCAAAAAGTTATCACACTATTTCAGGAGAATCACCCAGTRATAATGCCCCAATGTGCAGGCTGGGTGGCAAGGTATGTGGAAAAAGATGGGCAGGAATGGACAATCCAATTGGATAGTGTGAGATTTACATATGAATTAAATTTTATGGCCCAAGGCATGGAGACTTTTGTCTGGGATAGTGTGAATTTTCTTCATAGTAGCTGGTATGGGGCTGTGTTTTGGCTTTTTGGGAGAAATGGTGTTGATAACACAMGGAAGTTTTAGCTGTTCCTGAGCAGCACTCATACAGAGTTAAGGCCTTTTCTGCCTCTACCCCACCCTGCCAGGGTGTAGGTTGAGGGTGCACAAGGAATTGGGAGGAGCCAGAGCTGGGACAGCTGATCCCAACTGACCAAAGGATGTCCCAGTCTGTGTGATGTTCTCAGAAACAAAAGCTGGATTATGTAGAAAGAAGAGGAATGTCATTTGGAGTGATGCTGTTTGTCTTCCCAGGTTGCACATGATGGACCCCAAATTTCCTGGGGATGGCTGAACACCTGCCAGCCCATGAGAAGTGGATGAATCCCTCGTTTTGCTTTACTTGTTACTTCACTTTCTGCTTTACCTRTTAGGCTGTCTTTATCTCAATGCACTGTGTTTTCCTACTTTCACTCTTCTGATTCTCTCCTCATTCCACTGAAGGAGAATGTGCAGGGGCTGAGCTGCTGGCTAGGGTGAAAACATGACAATAAGGCAGACTAGAATGAAGGAAAAAGGCCTTTACATCACTCTTCCCTGTATCTGAATAGTTTCAATGTGGAGAAGCATTTATGTAACAAATGTACTATACTGATTTTGATTGTGATTTATACTTCCTTTCATGGGGTAATTAAAGTAAGCAAAAAGACAGCAAAAAAAMCCATTCATGGTTTCACTGGAAAGCCTTAACAATCATTTGCATGTTAATTAACTTCTGAAAGCTAATGAGAACGATCAGTTCTTTGTAGTTCTGTGTTATAACCATGCCTTTGATTATCTCCTTCATTACTTCCTCATACTACATTATGTCTTGATCTATACGTACTAACCACTTTTTAGATCTTGAATTTGCAGCAGCATTTTTTGTCAAAAATTCAGTACAGTAGTAACAACTCACGAATAACATCTGATCTGACCATAGAACAAGTTCACTGAATTCAGAAATCTTTTTCAGTTCTGATTTCATCTATCAATGGTTACTGTATTTGGAAATGTTTCACTTATCTGCTTGACTTCACATGTGTTATTTTTAATAAAAATTCTGAAAACCATGTGCAGCTGTTCATCTATAGCTTCTCTTCAGAGAAACTGCACTGCTTGTAATTTTTGTCAGCTTTGGCGCTTTTTGTTATTAAGGAATACATTTGGGGCAGGTACCTCAGTTTGCAAGATGCAGTGCCAGCTGCAGATTGAGCTCTGGGTGGAGAAATCCCTGGGCAAGAGGCTGTGAACAGCTGACCCTTTGCCTTACAAAGAGCACGGGGAGTTGTGGCCCAGTCAGGTGAATGCACRCGGCCGGGGCTGATGACCCCAGACCTCTGCTTGCTCAGACTGTGTGAGTATAAAAGCCCACGGGTTCCTTTGCTTGGGGTCCCTCCTTGGAGGCACTCAGCTTGAGCTGCCCTTTTGCTATTGTTATTGCAGCAAGATTAAATTATGTGAAGCATCTAGACATCTAAGATTCTGCTGTGGGGAACCTGGGGTTGAGCTGCTGAGGAAACTTGGTGCGACTGTGTGAGGGTGGGGCGTGTAGTGAAGGAGCCTCAGTCCAAGCTCAGGTGGTTAAGTGTGACTGCTGGAGGGGTGCCTGGATGGTTGGACAGGGAAGTTTTCTTAATAGCACATTCTATAAATATACAACACTAATTTATATTTTAATTTCCAGCTGAATTTTGGTTTTTGTCCTTTCAGAGCTTTTCTAAAAGTCATGATGTTGTGCAAATATCAAGGTTTGTTTTAAATGCATGCAGAATTCCAGTTTTTCACACATAAATAATTTAATATGTTTTATTTCTGTATGTGTTCTATCCATTTTTGATGTCACATTTATGAATTGGAGATACTTGGGACTTGCAATATACCCTGAGTCATTTGTCTCTTGCTACATTTACCACTACCTTTAAACAAAACTCAATCAAGCTACCTTGTTGGTTAAAAGTTGGACAAATACTAATTATTTTGGTAATAGAAACCTAGCACAAACACTGCAGTTGAGATGCCATCTTTTGTGCAGCTTTTTTGGCTTTCCTGCCTTTGTCCCACTCAGTTGTTCCTGAAAAGGGACAAGTCCCTGAAAAGGGAAAGTCAAAATGAGTGACTTAAATCTGTTTTGGACACAATGCTATCTGTTCATGGTTAATTAATTTACTTACCTCCTAAGAAACTGTAATTATCCACTTCCAAGGAGATCCTCAGCTGATTTAAACAAAATGGCCAGGGTTCATTAGAAACCAGTGAGAAGCTSTCCACTGAGTACCGAATGCCAGAGAAAAGTTTTCTTAATCACACTAAAACGTTGCAGCTTGTTTCTGCGTTGCTGAAAAGACTATTAATTACGAGTGCAGTTTTATGAACATATCACTTTTTATTAATGATGGATGATCTTCAAAAGGTTAAGCTATGAATAACCACGTTAGAGCTTGCTCAGGGTTGATTAGAACAGTGAAATAGATGTGCTTGTGTGCTGCTTGGCTCTTTGTGCAGAGCAGGCTGCTGTGACCAGGCAGCACAAGCAGGGCTTTGCAGCAGCCCCGTGATGGGGTCCAGCTCCCAGCCTGCCATGCTGGGCTGGCAAGGATGTGGCCCCTGAGGGCTTTCCTGGCGGGCAAACGCTGGCAACCTCCAGCCTGGCACCACTGCTCTGACAATGGTGAGGGAGGTGTCCCACGGCACACTGAATAGCTTTCTAAAATATATCTTATACAGCTAAACAGTTTCTAGGGGAAATGGCAGTACACTGGCTCAGTTACATTTTAGGGGATCTCATCTGGGCCTCTGGTATCTCCTGAAAGAAGCAGTAATAGATGGAAAAGCCATTTTTGCTACAACAATATCTTCTCACTGATATCCCTTCAATAGATTTCAGTAGGCTRCCATGGTTTCCTGACACAAAGGTTTAATCCCGTGTATCTTTTCTGCCCCCCTCCATTTTCTTTTTTAAATTCAGGCAATCTATTAACATGTCTTTATTTTACATGTGCAAAAATGGAGTTGCTGATTATTACTTTTCCAGAAAAATRCATACACATTGCCAGAAAAGTGGCATTTTGTGGTTACTTATAGTAAAATAGTTAATTAAAATATTGCACCTGTGGCTGTACTCCAGTAGAGCCCAGTGTTGGCTGATAAACTGAAAGAACAATTCTTAGATTTAATACAAAACAAAGTATAAATTATTCAGTTTTATATAAAAAAATTAATTTTGAAAATAAAATTATTTGATGCTGGAGCTGCTACTTGACAAATGATTACTTCTTTCTYCAGTTAGTGTGATCATTAGTAGTCTTGAAATCTACTGATCATTTCTTCCTACTTTATAATACACTCCCATTACACTTGAAAGGACCAGTGATTCTCACTTCTCTGCTTTGCAGCTTCTGCTGGGTGAACAGGCAAGAAGGCAGAGGAGGTAAAGTATTTTGATTGGGCACTTTTACTGTTACCATAGAGACTCATTGAAAAACTCAACTACATGTACTCCTTAAAATGTCAAACACAGGAAGCAGGAGGGAAATTTCAGTGAAAAAATATCTGAAGAGCATAAAGCTGTTATATTAGCTGAACTCACTGCGCCACTCCTTTATTCATTGTAGGTTAAGTAAATCCTGCTTCTGAACCTAAGGGAATTATTTCCTTTCAAATATGGGCTTTCAATTACCTTTGAGATATGAACTCTAATCTCTTTGGTAGAAGATGAAAATTAACTGTATCTACCAATTCCAGTCTTACATGAAGCTTAATTAATTTGGATTTGATTCTTCCTCTCACTTCAACAAAAAAAAAGTAAACATGTGAGTAATAATCTTACAATGTGCAGAACACTAGGTGCACCTCTGATTTTATTATGGAGTGTTAAGGAGGAGCCAAATTCATTTTAGCATCATAAATTTTTATTACTCATTTTCCATGGGGGGTGGGCTTTCAGCGGCAGTGAAGCCGACATGGCTGTGGGAGTGGGTTCTCTTTGCTGCCTTGTGGGGAGATCCTGAGAGCCTGGCACTGAGAGCCTCTGCCCACCTGCTGTGCTCACAGCCTGGCCCACACTTGCCATCACCACCTTCTCTCTCTCTCCTCTCATTTAAAGAGATTAAGGATGATTATTTAGAGAGGGGTCCTCACTATCAGCAGCAGTGCTGAACTGTGGAAACCTCCCAAAACTCCTATCAGATAGCACCATAACTGCTTTAATAGGAAATAATGTGCACATGATGAAAAGTAAATGTAAGATGAAAATTGTGCATTGYGTGGCTTGCAGGAGGATTAATATAAAGTTGCCTAAATAACCAATGGAGATCAATTTTAGAATTAATATCCTGTCAGCTCTGGGTAGCCCTGTCATATAGACTAAAACACTTTGGCTAGATTGGATATATTAGAGTGCAGTATTTATTTTGTGGTCATAAGTATTGGGCTGTGGGCCAGGATTCCCAAGTCCTTTAGTCATTTCCCGGGTTTTGACAAATACATTGCAGAATTTTCTTTGACCTTCCTTTCTCTTTGCTTGTTTGTCTGTGAAACTACCACCATGGTAGTGAGTATGTAAAAATATTCCATAAACTTAGGACCAATGTTTTAGTAGTTAATCTTGATAACACTTGATTTCTTTGAAATTCCTTATATCTGAAGGAATAGCATGCTGTAATGAATTCATAAACATTGAAAAAAACCACGTATTTTTTCATTCATGAGTCTCATCTTCATTATTTCTTTAGTTGGAGGGTAGACCTTTTTCCATGYAAAAAGCCTATGTTAAAAAATCAATATTCCTGTGCAATGAAAAGCATTTGATAATATAAAATATTTTAATTAGGCAAAAGATCTAGTAATAATTATCAATAAAAACATGAAGCTTTGTTTAAGTGTGTACCAATTTTTCCTCTTCTATTTTCAGTGCCCAAATGAGGGATTAAACAAAAAAAGGCAGCAAAAGGAATAACTTCACAGAAAAATTTTCTTGTAAAGAAAATTTTTYCAATGTATCTCAAAATATATTTTGAATTTTACCTTTTTTGCAAGTCCTTGCTTCTCAAGTCTCYCTTGTTAAAAGGTATTTCTTAGTGGAAGTAATTTAAGAGTATTTAATAAAATACTCTTCACAGTTGCTTGCCAGATTATCTGAATACATCCATTATTTGCAATTCTTGATGCATGCTGAATATGATAAATGTAGAAGTTTCTATTTTGACATAGTATCATGTTAAAATAAATAAACCATAAGAAAGGCAACTTTTCAATTATTAAATGCTTGTGATTTTTTGAAAATATATCACATTAGTGCCTAGACTGACAACTCTTAATCCTTCTTCAATGACGAAAATCTGTCCCAGAAGTAAAAAAAGTAAAAAAAACCCAAAGGCTTTTATTGAATTAACAGGAAAAAAATAGCAATAATCTAATAATAGGAAATGCCTTGGGAAGTCTTACATGTAGACTTTAATACCCCAATTCTACCAAATGAAAAAATCTTTCCACATACATTTAAAGTAGCTTGTAAAATGAGCCACTTTTATATCTCATCTGTTCTCTACTCTCAAATGAGTGTTGTGCATCCTGTCTTCATAAGAAAGSAGGTCAAGAGATGTCACTTGTGCTGTGACATCGTGCTCAGTCCCTGCCTTAAAGAAGAGATGATAACACAAGATGCTCTACAGGTGTGAGGGACAGAGCACTCATGCCTTTTTCACCTTAAATTCTGTTGAATTACTAAGAGTAATTTATAAAAAATCTTTACTTAATTCTCCAGATATTAACATATGTTTGTAAATACTATGACTTATTTTGTGGATAAATGGCAGCCTCAGAATGAATGTATTTGAGAACCAGCTCTTTTTATGAGGTAATTGCCTTAGAAAATTCTGCCATTTGCTATCTAACTTAATAAACTTGTAAGTTATCTGGACAATGTTTTAAAATTTAATCAGGAACACAACTTTGGTGCTTACTCTTGCAAAATAGTTGTAAATATTGTATTTATAGAAATTCAGAAAAAGAAGGAAAGATTCTACATATCACAATGTTATTAAATGCTAAACTAGGATTTATGCTAAAGGACTAGTTTTAACCCTTTCAGGCTTTCAGGAAATACTGAATGCCACGTAAAGGCATGGTATATTTTTATTTTATATAATTACATGGTATTAGTCCTCATTCTTTATATTCCTGCCGTGACTCTGGAAAATCATGTGTAAAAGAGTATTAAAAAAAAAGTTTAGATTTTAAACACATCTTAGGCTGTGTTACTT
Organism: Cardinalis cardinalis; assembly: GCA_014549065.1. NCBI lineage: Eukaryota > Metazoa > Chordata > Aves > Passeriformes > Cardinalidae > Cardinalis > Cardinalis cardinalis. Next base: position 316,597 of record JACDOX010000100.1, on the reverse strand, counting down.
TTCTTGCTACTGTAATGTGAATTTTGTCTTTCACAGCTACTGATCTGTTCTATGTTGCAGTAAAATGCGAATCTAAAAATCAATGGAAACATTTTCCCCATAAAACACAACGCCCTCCAGAGGTTTGCTTGGCTCTGTATAGGTCAAAATCTGTGACCTCACAGTATTTGTAAAATACCAGTGGTAACTTCTCAGAGTGTCACAGCAAAATTGTTTTCAGGTCTCCAAGGAGGGTTCAGACTCTGGTGTCAGTGGCAACAAAGGTAAGGGCAACAATTATATGTCAGCTCTATTCTATCTTCAAAGAGGGCATTTTGCCAGTCTGACACACTGGCTGAAAAGCCTCACTCGTACAAATCTTTGTTTTCTTTCTAATTTATTTTTGTAGATGTGGTAGAACCTGAGATGAATCTGTAAAAAAAAATAGGATCAGAATGGCCTTGTAAGACTACCATATATGTAGGGATAGATAAACTGAAAGGAAGTTCACTTTCTTTCAATTTTTGGAGAAAAATAAATATTTTAGTCTTTCCCCCTGTTTTGCAGTTTCCTATATTAATAAGGTTTTTTTAGACTGAACAAGCCAGGAACTAAGAAAAATTAAATTGCCTAAATAAAAATTGTAAAGCAGTCAAGGGCTTCAGACGACATGGAGGGTTTTTTATTATTTTTCAAATTAAAACCTTTACACATTTTCTCATTTTTCTCCTTCAAAATATTATAAAGAATTGTGGAAAAATAAAGAAATATTTCTCAGGAAAACAATATTTGATTGACTGCTGGTTTTATTCTATGTTTTTTTAAAAAAAATCTTGTCTTTATGCAATGCTGTTGGTAAAAGATTGCTTGTCATCTTTGCAGGTTTGGAATAATTAGAAAAGAGGACATAAATGAGATTAACATCTTAACAATACTAGGGAATATTCTAATATATTGAAGGAAGGAGAAAACTACTCAAGGGAGCAGAAAGGTTTCAGATAAGGGAAACACAATTAAATTCCATTATGAGCTTGCTAGGGAAGAATTAAATGAAATGCACTGTCTGTGAGACTTCCTGGATAGTATTTGTGGAGAAAAAAAATAGAATAATGGGACACACATGGACATATCAATGAGTGATTTTTTTGGGGGAAAAAATATGAGAGTCAGAGAGAGAGCTTTCAAGAAGCAATAAAGTGCTGAAAGACTGCAATCCTAAAAAAACACTGTGAAAGAAATGGCAAGTTTCTCCTTGATCTAAATACAATTTAAGTGTTCAGCTGACTACTTCTGACCAAATTCAGCTTTGATCACCTCCACATAGGAAGGAGCAATTACTCGGACAATGGTTTAAGACAAAACAAAGGTTATGCAACTGCTGAAACTGAATTGACTGAACTGAAAGGTTGTTAGAGCAGAGCACAGATCACTGATGTTCTATATTACCTCAGGGAGACAACTGCTCTTTGAAAAAGGATAAGTATGCAGACGTAGAAATGACTCATGATACTTTGAACTAATTATTATTTAATCAGTGCCTGATAAAAAAAAATAAAACCTCAGAAGAGGTAATTTCCTTTTGTTTTATTACGTAAACAAGGGTCATGTAAAGCCAGCTGTGTAAATGTGTATTCTTCTTTCAGACATGTTGTTCTAGGCAGAACTAGTAGCAGTCTCTATTTTTAGATCTGCCTGATACTCCCTGCTGTGCAAARCTGTCTCCATTACATGAACTTTGCCAAACTTTCCTGTTTTACTTGAAAATTATTATAGTAAACATCTTCATGAATGTTTCAAAAAATTTTCRTCAACAAAAGTGTAGCTATGACCAAGAAACCAGAGAAGAAAGCAAATTTCTCCATCTTAAATACTGCTTGAGACCCAGAGAAGTGATACATTGAAATAMCCTATGCATTTCACTTTTTGAAACTTCACATTTTGCAGATGTTATTTCTTGTGTTAAATAATACCCTTATGCCATCTTTAAGGRTGAATTAAAATTTAACATAGTTGTATTCTTTAAACAGCTTGTACTCACACTCACCACTGGTATGTTCTCATCAGAATCCATCATCACTGTGGGTGCTGAATTCCCTTGGCATACTCGATAGTGCTGTACTCAAGGCTGCTCTTACTCTCAGTGGAAGAAAATTGGATATTTCAGGCAAAGCCTATCCCAGTTAAGGGTCATTTGAAAAGCAGAGTGTAACACGTGACAAGAACACTGCTACAGTACAAGCAGAATACCACATATATGCATGCTGATTTTTTTTATACCATTTTAATTTCTTCTGACCCAGAGCAGTATGTGCATGTAATCCCAGCACATCTTTAGACTTCTCAGCAATGCTGAAAACATAATGACTTACCTTAGACAGGGTGTACCCACARTTATGGATTCTGGCCCCTGCACAGAGTTTTTAAAAGTCTGGTTTCCTTGTTTTCTGTGGATATATATTAAAGAAAGAAGCATACAATGGTGCATTCTCTGTCACTGGCAATTTTTTTTTTTTTAAAACCCCACTGTTCTACTGTGTAATTAAAAAAAAAAAACAGGAATGGGCACTGACCATTCATGCCAGTCATGCCCCTGAGCCTCCACTCAGTGAAGAACTAGAAAATTTATTTGCCCCAGCAGAGACATGCCCTGAGACATTGTCATGCTGCTCAAGTTGTGATATGTAGTAAAACCAGAGAAAGTCCAAAAACATGCAGAAAAGGATGTGACTTACTAGTCATTTGTTCAGATTCTAGAAGCCTATCATAAAAGTGGGATGATTCACTAGAAAGGGAACATCCAATATTTGTTTTCTTTTTTTTCTCCTACGTATTACAATGCTTTGTAACTTTTGGTAACATGCTCAATGTAAAATATATGTTCATAATAAACTCTCCAAAAAGAGGCCTGGAGTTTGTTTTATCAAATAAATTGATACTGGCTGCACAAATTTCAAACACATATAGAGTGAAAGAGAACACTTAAGACAATTGAATATTTTGGGGWCTTATGTGAATGGACATGGAATATTTAAAAGATATTAATTAAAATTAATATTAAAATTAACTTAAAATTTAGTTTCTTATTCAAAGTCAATTATTTCACACTAAAAAGCAAGAATCATTTTATTAAAATAGATATTAACATAAAACTTACGAGGTAAGTTTGACCTGCTAGAAATGTGCCGAGTTGCCAATTCCCAGTTAAGAGCACAAGTATCCTTGTTGATACAGACAGAAAGTGAAATGTTCAAGACCATRTAAAAAGTGATATAAAAACTTGAAAGTATAACCAAAGCGTAACTCAAACAAGTTGGGATGGATGAGAAGGTTCTGATCTGGGTAATAAAATAAAACTATTCTATTATGGCTTTAAAGCCCCTAAAAGCAATAAGGTATCTTGAAGTTGATCTCAGAGCACAAGTCTGTGAGGTGTTATCTCTGCAAAAGAAAAAGCACTTATCGAAAATTCCTTTAAAGGTTAGAGCTTTTTGCAGCTGTAACTCACAAAGAGCTGAGGTATTAAAGTGCCACTGTGATACCAGAAAAAGTCCCTCCATCAACTTCATTCAGTATAAATTCTTACCAAAAAAAACCAAGTAGTTTTATTGAACAATACAAAAAGAGGATGCTTACAAGTGGTATAATTGCAYCTTAGTTTCTCTTGGTTATTATTGGGAGCAAAAGACTATTAAAGGTGAGCATTATCTATTTGCTGTAAATTTCAATAATCTAAAAATCTGAGTAAGACTCTTGTACTTAGTAATCTAAACTGAAGAATAATTATGTTCAGATACTAAAAGGTAGAAATAAATGTGCTTCTTAATACTTAATAGTAACAAGAAATCATTTTCTAATATTTGTAAAATGTAAGCTGTTACTACTCTGTGTGTCATCTGTGTGTAACACTTAGTTGTAGAGGGACAGAACAGTTATTTTGAACTTCTGGTGGATTAGGTTGCTTTGTCCACCTGGTGTATATGAGATGAATATGGCAGCCAACAAAATGACCTTCCTATGAGAAAGTAAAGAGAAGAGAGCCTGGACACAGTGGAATTGAGATTTCATCACCGTGAAGGCTTGGAAAAAAACCTGATCTCTCATATGACTCTGAGACAAATGAAAGAGCTGTGCCCCAAAGAGACAAGCATGTGGCACTTTTTATACCAGAAATATGCACAGCTAGGCCTACCAACTCCCAGTCATCAGTGAAATGGTAASAGTCCCTGATGAACCTTGACTCCACACTGAATCAGTTCTASTAACAAAATACACAGGTCTGGGGCATGGGTGTACAGAAAGGTGTTACATGAAGCAATAAATTGTAGGCATTTAGGACTGAAATGAAACCTGACAGCTTTCTGGTCTCCTGTGGAGACAACACCAAAGAGCACCTCTGAAGTAGAATRCTTCTATTAGGTATTTCCTTGTTCCTGTCTCTGGCAGATATATACAAGACATTTAGTAACACACGTTCATGGTTGTGACTGTTGACAAAATAAGGTCCTGATGCTTTAAAACAGACACAGATCAAAAATCTTCCCCTCGATGAAGCAAATCCCGCAGCAGATATGTGGAAAAATGCAGACGTAACTCCAAAATCACAACCAAGTCAGATTTTCCATCCAGAAATTCATATTTGGAAGGCTCTAAAACCAAAGAGGAAGAAAATTTACCTTTTAAGTGGAAGATATAAAAAATATGACCCACATCTAAGCTGTRGAACTGCTACATGGTGCCTGGATGTATGCTGACAGCATATCAGGGTGAGGCCTGAATGCACATTGTGTCATACAGCATCCTTCCCTCTCCTCCACTGGATGAATGTGTGGGTATGCGACTAGAAAAGGATTTACTGAGAACTCTGGCTGCTCATGAGAGCAGATTTAYGGGAACAGAACATAAAGCCTACACAGCCAACATATTACCACTGCTCATGCTCAACTGTTTAATATTTCAGAGGTACTTCCATTAGGAACAATGCACAATAACATAGTAAAGGTGGAAATAGCTGTTCCAAAGTAGATTACTGTTTCTACCTGATTAACATAAATTCTTAAAGCCCAACCAGGATCAAAGTTTAATCTTTTCAAAGCTTGTCTTATATACACACATCTGCTGCACTTGACATTTTAACAACATCTGTTTTCGCTTATCTGATGTCTCTATTTCATTCTGCTAATGCTGAGAATATGTTCTTGTGTGCACATGGAATTTTATCTTTCTGACTTCCCGAGTCATTGTGGACATCTGGTGTTCATGAGTATTTACTCTGCCTACTGATTTTGAGGAAGGAAGGTGTTACTATTCAGAAAAGGAAGTTAAAATATATTAAAGTTTTAACCCCTTTCTTACAGGAGGCAAGTAGTTTTCCAGAGTAATATTTTTGTAGAGTCAACCTTGAATATTGATTCTAAGCAAGTATTGCTTGTAGTGAGTTAGACAGGAARGAATGCGTCCTTGGTATTTCAGCAGGAAAACAAAAAGAGTGCTCAGAAAGGCAGACAGGATTTGAGACTTACCTGTTTCATTAACATTCTTCAGTTAATAATGCATCTTTAATTCTCTGAGATAAAGGCAGGCAMCAAATTCTTAGGGATAGTTTCTCTAGCCTAGATGTAAAATAAGTTAAAGCATTTATTTTAAGTTCTGATTTTAARTGTTAACAGTCTCTGTTAGTAACRTAAAGCAATTTGTATCAATGTTGTTGATGCAATGCATGATAGAAACAGAAACAGGGTCAGAAGGGAAGTTTTTCTTGGCACTAAGACATCAGGAAGTGTTTATTATATGAGTGGAAAGGGCTTGTGTTTCTCCTATATTTATTGCAAACAATTCTACTACTAAGAGTACTGTTATTTAAAGGGTTGTGTCAGGATAAAGCTGCCTCCATACAAGAGGAAACCGAGAATCTTGGCAGCCCTTAGCATAAATTTATCCTCTCTCCAAACAGCATTAACTGGTACAACCATTTTCTCACAAACTTCAAAATACTACCTTGTAAGAAATGGCAGTGAAGATCTACAACACACACATATATATACAGATACACAAAAACCTCACTTGTGCAGTGGAAAATGGTACTAATCTCATTCAAACTGCATAACAAATGCACTGAGTCAGCAAGCACCATTTAATCACAGTATTTTAATGGAAGCGAAGAATATTAGTTTTGGAACTGGGGAAAAGAAATTCTCTTCTTACTTGAATAACCAGCTGATGGACCATATTCTGGAAACTGGAAAAAACCAAAGGCTAATCTTTCTAACCAAGAGCAAGTTTGACAATACAATATGAATCTATTGAGCCAAATTCTCTCTCCGTCCCAAAAAAACCTCTCATCTTTTTTACGTATTGGGTTACTTCAAGCCATTTGTAGTCTTCTGATCAGATCATTAATGCAGCTGCAGTAATTGTCTTACATTGTAGCTTTTGTTAACAAGGGTGCGAGTCAAAAATTGTGTCAGGCGATGGGATAACTGTGAAGTGTAGCAGATTATTGTAGACCAGTGCTACGCACTATGTGTGAAGCCATTTGCTGACCACGCCTGCTGGTACAGATGTAGCCACAGGGATTATGATTCTGGATTTGTATGTGGTTAGTAAATGGTACCTAGACCATTTGACAGCCATCATTTGCTCTGTTTGAGTGATAGCCCTACTCTGACTGGACAGGTTAGTCTAGCTGTCCTCTAGAAGTGTTTTCTATCAAACACATTTTTGTGATTCCTCTGAAAATAGTAGCAATTTTCTCTCCCTCTCAGGGTTGACAGGTTATATTCACTTAGAAATACTGGCATTTAACAATGAAGAACTTTGCTGATCTACAGTTTCATTCATGGCATGAAAATATGCCATGACATGCATTATTCAAAATCTGCTCTGCAAGATACAGACGTATGTAAAGATGAAGGGTTGTCAAACCTGCAGCACTTGCAGTAGTGTCCTCTGGTTTTTAGAACTTTCATTCCCAAGAGTGAATTTTATGATAGGTTGTGAAGAATACATTTCATATCATGACACTTTCATGATGATTCCTGTCTTGATTCAATGCAAACTGGTTTTATTAGCCCTCCAATGTGTAACAGGGAAAAAATTAGAAGCAAGGTTAAGTAATAGTTCATGTGACTACAGTGTGGTAAGTACAAATAATTTAGATTATTTGCTTTTGAATATTTACTTTTTTATTTTTTTGCTATTTAGACAACCTGGTGATTGCAGCAAGAGCAAGAGATATYTTTATTTCTTCATTTTTTACTAAATAGGTAACAATCTTAACTTCGAGACATAACATTTCTTGAATGGGCTTAATTTTCTRTAATATAAATATTCAAAAGTTAGCTGCCTAAATCTAGGATAATTTCCTTAGATTCCCTTTGCTGTAAACAACAACATCTTCAGAGTCGCATATTTCACCCTAAAATGGGTATCTCTTTCATCATCTCATGAAAGGGAGGAATTGTGCACAAGTCCAAGGTAATAGATTCTTTAATAGTTTAAGGACTTAAGATTTGCATAGGCAGAACAGTTAAAACAGAATTTTCAAGTGGTTAAAAGGACATGGTCAAATATTTTAAAATACCTTCCTGTCTATGTTTAAGTCCTTTATTTCATGCTTTGTTTATATTATATTAGACAAGGAACRCAGCAACTGCTTTATGGAATCCAACCAAAGTTTAACACATTTTGGCATCCTGTCCTTGGAAGCCACACCAATGCTTAGGAAATGTAGGAAGCACTGGGTGATCCATCTTTTAGCCAACTCTTGATTTCTGGTAATTAGCCATTTAAAACCTGCCTGTAAAATTTACACCTGAAGTATAGGCCTCGCCTAAATGCCATTACACTGGTCTAAATGCCCGAGACCATGTTTTAAATCCATTTTCTGAATGCATTTGCACATTTGACCTCCAAAATGACTGTAACAAAGAACTCAACACTGCATTCAACACAGWGCTGTGTGAGAAAAAACAGTGTTTACTGTATAGCTGATGAACTTTTGATGAAAAACCATAATTATAATGTTAAAATAAAGATACTATGATTCATAACCACATTTACCATTTCTTTTTTCAAAATTATACAGATCTTGATGCTATTTTTCCCCTGTCATGCCTTTTCAGACTCAGTTGAACTTTATGTGGGTGAGATAACATATGTCTAATTGTTCTTTGTTATAACATTCTTTTCTAGTTCTGCCATAGTCTGTTTTTAAATCACAGATAATATTTTTAATGTAACATTCCAGATGGCAGTTAATTATTCAAGTCATCTATGGGTAATTTACTTTCCCAGGGACCTATACATATTGACTGGAGGCTTCTTTCTGTATACCCAAATTAGAGATTTTCATTATAACTAAGTTTTGTAGATGCTTTTGTTTTCCTTTTGTRTTCATTATTCTATGCTTACTAATTTTACATTTCATATGCTATTTCATCCTTGAGTCACTGACTGTAGAGAAATCCTCTTGAGCTCCTTACAGACACTTTTGATTTTGACTATGTAGAGGAATTTTGAATTATTTGAAAACATCACTGCCTTGTTATTTATCATGTTTTCAAACTTTTAGGCATATATTGAGCAGCCAATAGTACACAGTACCCAAATTTAAGAAATTCATGTGAGAGCTTGTTGAAAGCTTTTTGAAAATAGAAATATAATTAGATCATTCTTATCCATGTACTCAGTGATACTTTGAAAAAGAAGAAAAATTTGTAAGATGTGTTTTTTCCTTGCTAAGTGCATATTTACTTCTTATCAGTAGTCTTTATATATCCTGTATTTACTAGTTCCTTTCTTTGTATAGGCKTTATCAGTTAGATAGATACATATCWGTCAAATCCTTAGTTTTTACAGCTTTAAATATTTATTCCTATTTTTCTCCTTCCATTCCTCTGCCTATTGATTRAAGAAATAGGTTACACATAGTAGCRAAATCCTCATGGCTTCATATCAGAGTTCTCTAAAAGTTTGTTCAAAATTATTTTGTTGTATTCAGTTCACTATTCTTGCTTATTAATACTTTTTTTTTAAACTCACTTAGGAAAGATTCAATTGGAAGTACTTTCTCAAATTCATGCTGCAAAATTAGGATCCAATATGAGAATCTTCTGAATTACCTTTGGATTGAGCAAAATTTTAGAAATTTGCTTCTTTATTCTTCAGTTTTCTCATGCAAACTTATTGTATGACTGTTGCTCACATCCTTTCATCATCTGCTGATACCTTTTGCTCTCTGAGAAGCTCTCTGTTTTTGATATGCTTGAAAAGATTTTATTTTGAGCCTTTACAACTTAAATATACAGATCCTTGACATGCGTCTTGACCTGACATTATGGGTTTACATCTGAACTTCCAGGTTTATGCTCTATTGCATGTTTGATGGATGCAACYTGTATTTCWTGAGGCCTATTTCCCTYGTAAATAAAGTCCATTTTAAGACTCAGATATTCTACCATTTCAAWTTTGTAATAATTATCTTTTTTACATATATGTGAGAAAGCAAGCTTTGTCAATCTTTTTCTTCCTATGAGAAGCAGAACTAAAATATATTTTGATGATTGTGTCCATCAAATCACACCTRGAAGGTTAATCTAAAAAAGTGGTCAGTGCTCTCYAGAATATTACCCCTCATCCCCCACAGCTGTCTGGTTGCAACTTCCAAAGGGTTTYACAGTTCTTTTTCTACACATGGTTTTCTTTCAGGAGAAATCTGAATGTATTGAGAAAAAGAAAGGGAAAGGAAGGTGAAAAGACATGGGAAGTTTTCTGAGATCTTACTTTACAGATGAAGCTTGAAACATACAGTGGAGGACACAGTATCTAAGCCTAAGCAGCCTCCCTGTATAGTCTGAATTCTCACTGAGTTTGCCCAGCCCTCCTCTTTCTCCCTGAATTTCTTGTGGCTGCATGAAATAAATTAATTTTTCTCTATAGGGTCCAGAAATGACATAATGTATGTAGCTGGGTAAGGTTTTTCATAATATTAGAGGTAGAAAAAAGTGATTAACACATTGGGTCAATTCACATTACAGTATTTTTTCAGACAGTTTTAGACATCTTTATATGGGCTTGTTATCTAAGTTCTCTTTATACCTGAAAGAGAAAAAACAGAGCACGTATAATCTCTCATTCATGTACTGCAGCTGATTGAAATGGGTCAGTTTAATTGTCATAGAATTCCACTGAGTATATTTTCCAGTTGGATATATTGCTTGAAATTTTTAATGAAACTTAGCACAACTTATTTAATGTTTAGGTAAAATTTGTGTTCATTGCTTAGTACAGTTTATAAAAATGAAGTTCATTCATGTTGTAGACCTGCTATTCAGTTGCACCTCAACAAAGTTTTCCCAAGGCAGGATGATCAAGGTTACTCCTCTTTTGCCAGTCACATTTGTTTCAATATATTTACTGGTGAGGTCACTTCTGATACCACCTGGCTCTATAAGATATATGTATATATCCATGAYATCTGAAAAGTCATGGCTCACAGAGGAAGTCCTGGGTGACTGGTAAAAGGAGACAGAGTAACCATCTTTAAAAATTGAAGAAAGGAAAACCTTAGGACCAGTATTATTTAATATCTTCATTGATTACATAAATGWAGAAATTGAATGCACCCTTMGCAAGTTTGCAGATGCCATCAAGCTGAGTTGTCACAGCTGAAGGATGTGATGACATCCAGAGGGATCTGGAAAGGCTGGAAAAGTGGGTCCATGGGAATCTCATGAGRTTTAACGAGAMCAAGTACAAGGTGCTGCACCTGGGCTGGGGCAACCCCTGGCATYAACACCGACTGGGGGACAAATAGATCAAGAGCAGCCCTGCCCAGRAGGACTCGGGGGTGCTGGTGGATGAGAGGATAGACATGATCTGTCAATGTGACCTCATGGCCCAGAAGGCCAAATGTATCCTGGGCTGCACCAAAAGCAGTGTGTACAGCAGGTTAGGGAAGGTGACGCTGCCCCTCTACTCTGCTGTGGTAAGACCTCACCTGTACGGCTGCATCCATCTCCAGCACAGGAAGGACATGGACCTGTTGGAGTTCATCCAGAGGAGGGATATCAAAATGGTCCTATGAGGAAAGGCTGAGAAAATTGAGATTGTTCAGCCTGAAGAAGAGAAGGCTTTGGGATGACTGAATTGTGTCCTTCCAGCACCTGAAAGGARCCTACAGGAAAGGTGGGGAAGGACTGTTTACAAGAGCATATAAGGTCAAATGGATTCAAAGGGGGGTTATTAGTTCAAATTGAATGAGGGTAGGTTTGGATTAGATAYGAGGAAAAAATTCTTTACTGTGAGGGTGGTGAGATAYTAGAATGGTGGCCCAGAGAATCTGTGGCTGTCCCACCCCTGGAATTGTTCAAGGCCTGGCTGGATGGGACTGAGAAACCTGGTCTAGTGGAAGGCGTTCCTGTCCATGTCAGGGAGGTTGGAGATAGATGATCTTCAAGGTCCTGTTCCAACTCAAACCATCCCATGATTCTATGATATAAAAAGTGCAAGGCTGCTACAGCACAGCAAAAATTAAAACATGCCAATTCTTAAATTTTTGAGTATTGAAGAATGAACCACTGTTCTTGGGAAGAAATTTTTGTTGTTTAGCATTTAAACAGGGATATCTGTTATTTCTTATACAGAGATGGTGATGAAGTAAAGAATGTATTAGTTTATTGGTTAAGAATTGATTGGTTTATTTCCACCTTACATTTATTTTGATTTATCTTTTACGTATGTTCCTCTGATTGGATAGATATGATAATTCTGATACTATCGCTTTGTGGTTAAAGCCTAATACGTTGTTACTATTTTGTCAAATTCCTCTTTTATTTCCCAAGTGCTCATTCAATTGAAAAAGTTTGGGAAGCAAATTTYAAAAAATATTTTTCATTTACTATTTCAACATTACATTGCTGTGCAATTTGCCTATTAAAATAATTTAGATGCCAATAGAGTAYTGTCATTTTAACAAGTGATTGATAATAGCTTGTAGACAGCTTTAAGATTAGTGAAGATGAAGACAGTTTAAATTGTCAATGGCCGTGACATGAACTTCRAATCAAAAAATTACTATGGAAATATGAAAGTATTTTGGCTAAATTGGTGATGGGAGTAATAAAATACAATGTGAGTTTAATCTGTTGGGGCATGAAGGCAGCATCACAGTCATGAAGGCAGAGAAAATACTCCRGAGGATAGGTGAGTCACCTTGTGACTCATGGTTTTTGAGACCTTTTAAGACATGCCTGCTTGAATGGTACTTTATAGATATGACGTACATCTTGAGTGTGAAAAATGGATCTTTGAATCTTGATTGCATCAACTAACAGAAAAGCAAMTGCTTTGACATCCCAGATCTCTTTAACAAAATGTTGCATAGAAAACCCCTACAAAATAATCAAAATCAACTCCCAAACCAACCAAAAAACCTGCCAAAACAAACACAAACCCTTACAAATAGCTTAGAATTTCTGAAGTCTGGAGTTTGGACTATATACTTCCTATTCTAAAAAGTCTGTATTATTGTCATTTAAGCCCTCTGAGCTAGGAACTTGACACTGCTTTTCATAAGTAGTGAATTAAAAGGATAGAGAAACTAATTTATCTCCTCAAATTTCTCCTATATCTTCTTAAGAACTCTTAGTTTGACATACTCTACTATGTTGAAATTAATATGATTTAAACATTTTGACCCACAAATAGGACAGAATAAGAAACATACATATGCAATCAATTAGCTAGTAAATTTTAACCACAGTTAAGCTGCCCTGACTCAATCACTAATTCATACCCCTATGTACTGAGGCCAGTAACTGAAAATTTTGAAATCTCATGCATTTCTTTAACTCATTTAATCCTTAAACACTTTCAATCTCTACCTTAAATGTAAAAGACGAGAATCAAACAAAGGTTTGGCTCTACAAATATGGTCAAATATACATTTACTGAAAATATAAGAAAGTGCATATTCATTGAGGTTCAGTAAGGACATAGTATTACTTTGTTGTTTTTCTTTTCAGAAATTGAGTGACAATTCCCCTGAGGAAAACAAGGTAGTTCAAAATAGCATTTAACAAGCTAGTAAATAAACAGAACTACTGCCTTGCTTCATGTGGAAATTAGTCTATTAGATATGCAGGCAACATGATTTCCATGGTTACAAATGACCGGCAAATCTCTTAAATTATCCAGTCATCACGAACAACAAGCCTACTAAATAATTATACTAGAATGCAAGAACTGATTCCAACAGTATTTTTGAAGYGAAATTCTCACAGAGAGAGGAGCTTTTTACCTGCTAAAAAGTTGCCCTACTATTTCAATGTAAGTTCAACAATGGCTTTCTTTGAAACAGTTTACCATGAACAATTTCATTTTAAATAACATTATTTTGTCYATCATTTTAATATTATAGAAGAACAGTGACATACTGGGCAGGATGGGACGTCTTTTTTTGAGTACAAAGTGAAAACTCTATTGATATAGATTTTATTGTTTCTTGTTCCAGGAATGTGACAGCGGTCACAGGGGTTTTCAGGATGAGGGAGAGACGAGAATGTTGACTCTATGATCAGAAGGCTTGATTTACTATTGTATGATATATATATATATATTACATTATAACTATACTAAAAAGAAATAGAAGGAAAAGGTTTCCTCAGAAGCTCGCTAAGCTAAGAATAGAATAGAAAAGAATGATAACAAAGGCAGCTCTCTCAGACTGAGATAGCTCCGTCTTGATTGGCCATTAACTATAAACATTCAAGATGGCCCAATCACAGGTGGACCTGTTGCATTCCACAGCAGCAGACAATCATTGTTTACACTTTGTCGCTGGAACTGCAGCTTCTCAGAAGGAAAAATTCTAAGAAAAGGTTTTTCATAAAAAATGTCTGCGACACAAGAACACAATGTATATTAGCCTAATGCACTTCTATTTTTGCTGTTTTCTACAGCTAATAGTCACAATTTTCCACRAAGCAAATTAATTCTGTTTGCTTATATTGAGTTCAGTTTGTCTAACTGAAGGTAGCAAAGCAAGCAAAAAATATATGGCATTTGAGTGATCACTCATCATCACAAATGAACTACAAATATGTCTTCAAAAATTTGCTCAGAATTTTCTAAGTCTAATGTAAATCTAAAACTGTTCTGAAGCAGCAACAGGAAAAACTCTTCATGGTCTCTTACATTAGATTGATATATGTATGCAGTGACAGCTMTGGAATATATATTTCATCATCATCAGTTTTAATGAAGTGGTAAGTCTGCTTTGCTATCTTGACCTAAAGACAGAGCAAAGCCATTTTGCTAATGACTGCTTCTTTGTATAATACTTTTCATTGTAATTAATCCCAAATGCTTATCAAGGTCAGTCCTCCCTTAATATTTCTACTACAAAACACTGCAACTCCATTAACCTCATTTTTCCTTTTTTTTTTTTTTGGATCCCTAATCAGCAAACAGCTGCACACTTGAGTTATTTTATCAGTAAACTTCCATAACTTTACCACAGGCATATAATATTTAATGTTTTTAAAGCCTCAGCACCTTCTAATTTTTGCTGTATGAGGGATATTGCTTCCATTTAAGAATACTGCTGCAGATACAAACTAAGTTTGTATGCCTTACAAATGAAAAGAGATGAAATGAAAAACTTTAGCTCCAAATTTGAAGGAAGGTCAAAGAAGATGAAATGTTTTATAAAATGAAATTCCTGAGGCCTGACTTGAGTTCTGGATAGAAGTAATAGTAAATTTAATTTTAAATGAATTGGCAGCTGAATTCACTSTGATTTAAGATAACAATGAGATAATATTTTGACCTGATTGTCTAGATTTCATTTGAATCTCTTTAACTTGCCCTATTTAATAACTGAGTTAAATTTTTTAATCAATACCAGAAATATTAGAACTAAGGTCTTTATCTCACATTWTATAACACTATCTTTCTTTTTGCCAGTCTTTATTATTTTCCCCCTTTTCAATTTACCCTTTTAACAGAATGTGCTCTCTTTCCCAATTTTACTTGGACAATACTATCTTCCATGTGAAATTTTTCACTGTGTCCTAATCAAAACTTGTTCTTGCTTTTTTTTCCTAAAGCAGAATCACATTTCTCCAAAATGTTATTCTAGCAGTTTAGCCTTTCAGTATTGTTTTTGACATCATTATTCTTTTCCCTTAATCCTAGGAACTTTTATAAATCATGTTTTTCTGTGCATTCACCAAAATGAGGGGAAAAGGTAATTGAAAAAAGAAAATAGCACTACATGGCTCCTGTTCTAGCTAAGTCACCACTGATGAGCTGATCCAAAGGTTGTGAGGTGGTGATTCTGTATAACGCCTAACATAATGCAACCCTCATCTTTCAGAAAAACCAACTTCAGTATCTCTGGTAATGCTGGAAAACTACATGTATTTGTGTTTCTCTGGACTTACCCAAAAGACTTGTTATACTTGTGAAACTTATTGCTTGTATTTCTGCTATTTAAATAAGCTTTAAAATAGGATAGAGGTATAGCATATTAATTTACCCTTTGTCCTGAGTCCCTACTTCCCACTTTTTCCTACTTTACACAGAAAAGGAGATAGTAATTTTACTTCTCTAACTGAATTATCTATAATAACTGTATTTTCTACATAATCTATCTTACCTTCCATATATTCCTTTTCTTCTCTGTGATGCTGATTGAGAGAGGCAGTATTTTAGTAATTTCAACTTAAGCTCTACTCATTTTATCTTTGTGCCCATGTACTTAATGTACATTATCTTTTCTATTTCCCTTTCTCATTCCTATTCAGTGATATGCACTATTCAACTACATTACTGCAAAATGTTGACTTTCACAGTTCTTGGAGCAATGAAGGAAGCTGATGTTTGATTTTGCAAAAGGGATGCTTTTACTTACCATAGCATCTGCTTTTGAGAAAGCCATGTCTGATATTCTTAGAACTTAGTGATCTGCTATCTTTCTTCTAGTGACTATGGTTTCAAATTACAACTTTTTTTAAAAATTTTTTTAAAGGGACATATTTATTTACTGTTATTTTTTTATCCCAAAGACCGGTTGAGGTGAGGGTCTTTCACTGAAAACCACATTTTAATGCTTAACATCTGTAGCAGATCTATTCATAAACAAGGTTGTATGTGACTCAGACTCAGAAATAACATTCTGACATTTTTGCACTTTATTTCAACAGAGATTTGCTACTCTAAAATCTGTCTGTATGATATGTTTCATCTAATTAGTCATCTTTGTTTTGACCAACAGTGAGAATATGGCTCTGATTATTCTATCTTTCAATTATAATGAGGACATATAAAGCAGTTTTACAACATGTCTAAAAGGAAGATGTTGSAGCTCAATCACTCCTAATGGACCTTTTACCCAAAGTAATTTGATTTCTGTTTGTTTGGTCTCAATCAAAATTCAATTATACACTGCATACGGTAAGAGTACAGCTGTTTGAATTATGTATGTTTTTAATGTAAAGGAAAAATGTTTTTTAGAACATGAGGTTAATTGAACTTTCCCACTGAGAATGCCTTAGAATTACTGAGAGAGGAGGACGGAAGTCAGTGTTTTAACACTTTATTGAAGCAAAGAGTTGTTCATTACTCTATTCACTTCTAAACTTGAACAAATACTACAACAAAGACATATTTTCTTGTCTATGGAAGGGATAGAAACTTTATTCTAATTTAAGGTTGACTAGACTGCTCCCTACTTAACAAGAAAGAAAATAAATCTGGGGGATGCAATGTTAAGTTAGTCCATATMTTTTGAAAGACTTCAGGGAAAAGATTGACTACTAAACCAGATATAGTTCTCTAGAAGAAAGAAAATATACCRTCCAATTGCTATATAGTTTATTAAGATAGAGGAAGTCTGATGAATATCATAAAGACAGAACTTTTGATACAACCTTAGGATTTTTCTAAAGATTTATCACCAAATTGTCTATTTTAGATACTGTCAATATTTGCATATTTACTGTAAGCTGGCTTGATGATACTRTGATAGGAAAACAATAAAGTATTCAATCAATTCTATTTTGAAAATGAAGAAAATATGGACTGGATGAAYAGAACATTGGATGGATTAAATGTTGGTTGGGCAAGGGGGCTAAAAGAGTAGCTGTTGTTGGCTTAATATTTGGTTGGCAGCCAATAACAAATAAACAGCCCAAGGGTCAATGCTGGACTGCTATTATTCAATTCTCATCTGAATTATGAAATGGTCTGCACCCTCAGCACCTTTTCAAATGGTACTAATTTAGGATAAAAAATTGTAGTGCCAAATTACAGAGTTCAGTCCACTGGGACCATGATAAACTTTGTAACTGGAGCCAGCAGAAAATGTGAGAAATTCAGTAATAAGAGACACAAAATTCTGCAGAGAAAGTGATAAAAGAATAAAAATCCCATTAATTACTGCTGGGAAGAATCTGACTAAATAACCAGCATGATGATAAAGAATCAGGTTATTCAAATTAACTACCMGTGTTCTGTCCTCATGAGCATGCCAAAATCATAGTGTGTTCAAAAAGAGAGTGGTCAGCAGACTGAGGGAAGTTAATGTCTTCCCCCTTCGGCACTGGAGAGGCCAGAGGTTTGTGCATCACTGGTACTCGGACTCCAATTTAGTTTGTCTTCAAGCAGGYCAGGCTGGAAATAGAATTTTTCTATTGTAAATTTTCTTTATTTTCTCCCTTTCTCTTAATTTTATCCCATTTTTCAAATCAGTGTGGGCTTAAGTCCTGCTTGCACAAGAATAARTACTACTTTCCATCCACAAAGTAGAGAAAGCTTTCAGATTGTGTAGGTTAACAGGCCACAAAACCCTCATGATACATGAGGTTCACCCTACACCCACACCTTCTGATGACCAAAGTGGAGAACACCTAACCCATAGATTTATACATGCCATCAGGACCTTTCAGGCCTGTGTGGAATGGACATAACATGGGCTAATGATAAGATATAAAATTTTTCTGCTCATTTGAACTTCATTCCCTTTCTCACTTTTTTCACAACATATGTATGTATAAATAGTTATATAATCTTTTTATCCATTTTATATACCACATTTTCATAACTATATATTTTATTATTTACTTTCTGTATTTTATATATATTTTTAATTCTATTTGTATATTTATGTTATTTGTATATTGCATACATGCATGTATATATTTATATATCTTTAATTGCTTTAATGTCCTTTAATGTCCTTTAATGTCTAGAGAACGCACAAAGGTTTTCAGCTGAGAATTACTATCAGGTGAATACTAATGCTTGATGTTAAAGCCTTCCACTTACTAGCAATATAGCTGATTCAAAATATTCTATTTATGTTTATATATCAAAGCATCAGAGAAAGAAGGAAGAATTTAGGACTAGCTTTTTTAAAAACTGTGTTTGGCAAGTAAGGTGAAAGCAGATACTACAAAACTAGTGACTTATTCAGAGATTCAGGCAAAATGTCGAAATTTGCACGTTTCCTGGAGCTAAGGATTTTGTAACATTGCTTATAAATTAGCAAGTACTCGCCAGGTGRAAACAGCTCTATTCATTTTCTTCCTCAGTGGATTTTTAGCAGCAATAAATGTTGCAATACAGTCAAGCCTCTAAAAGGTAGAGGCAGTCTCACACAGAAAAGGCAAGAAACAGAATTATCCAGATGTCATCTTCCCAACTTTTTCTTGTATATTCTTTGACTGCATTCACATAGTGGTTTTGTAACRTACTCTATTGTCAGGTTAAATTTGAGTTGATTAGCATTTTCACCTTGTATGTGATGTGCAGTAATTTACACTTAATAAAAAGCTATAGTGACCACTCTGATACTGAAGACACCAGAATAGTTCCCTCCTTGGAACACAAAAGCACTGTGCTACTGCAAATGTCATAATGTGGCAGATAGTGAGAAATGTTACCACTAAATGGAGCAACCAGTACACCTGCAATAAACTGTTTAAGGTTCCTGAGTATAATGCAGCACTGAAACTACATTTTCAAGTACTGGTTTTGGCTGAGACATGTTGGCAGAAGCCCATTGCAGTTAAAAATTTACTGCTAATAATTGCTGAACTAGGAAGGACTGATATTTTTCATGCTGCTTCTGTTTCAGCATTCCCTTGCTGTCAGCATTAGTCTTTGTGCTGTTCTAAGGCAATTCCACACTGGGGAGACTGAGGCRAACCACTCAGTCGTCAGCTAAAATAGTGCCACAAAGCTCTTGGGATATGGCCCACAGAGTGTAATAACTCCTCTACTTGCCTAAAATTTCACTTTTTTTTACTAAGCAAACCCTTACACTTAAGTGCTCCCTAGTATTGATTGCTTTTCTGTGGTTTTGCATAAGCAGTGTGGTRCAGTGTGGTCACGTAATAAGGTGATGAAAGCATATGAAGAGATTAATTTGATTCTTTCTCTTGAAATTCCTTTTTTTGAACATCTGCTATTGACAGAGAAGARAAATATGAAAATACAAGGACTTGAAATTTGAACAACCAGTTATCTGCCAATTCCCAGTTAGAAAGGGTTTGTATTGTAAATGAACTATTTCTCCTTGCTATTTTTAAAGGCATAACCAAGAAAAAAGCTTAAATTGTTCTTCTTGAAGATCTTCCTCCACAGCCTAAATTATTTTTTAAATAACCAAATAAATAAGCACATGTATCCTTCTTCACAGATAATTTTTTACTTTTGTCTTCCTTTTCTTCTACATCAGCCTTGTGGTTTGCAGGGTTCAAATTCAGCTGTATCTTTTTGCAGCATAGTGCCCACTTTGAATCAGAGTGTAAAAAAGTGACGGCTGTCTCTGATTCAGGATGCTCTMCCCTGATGCTCAGGTCCACCATCAGTCCATGGCCTCTTGAAAATGTTACGGCTTCTCAAAGGTATGTCATGTTAAATGCCAGCATTTCAGATTTGCTTTGATCAGATGCATTAGCCTGACTTTTCCAAGGTAAATTTCCCTTTGTTTTTCTCAGCTTGTGCTTTTATAATAGCTTTTGAAGTGTTATTTATTTTTTTCAGAAGGTGTTTGTTCTTCATTCTGCTTTTACTTTATTTATGAATTTCATTAATGTGATTAGCTTTGATTGATTGATTGRCAGTTAAAACTACGTGCAGAAGGAAAAGTCAGAGCTCTGTCCTAGTTTAATGTATGATTGCCATCTGAATATATGACAGCTAGCTGAGTAGTGAGCTCCAAAAGACATCTGGAAGATTTCAAAACACCAGTATCTCCATTTTAGAGGATGAAAAATAAGCTGGTATAAAGATTTAGGGAATTTTGGACAGCCTTGACGTGCGTCATAGCACGTAACTATAATGTGGCTAGTATCCAGAGTCACATCCAGAATCACTGTGACTGTATGGAGCRCACAGTAAGGCTTTTGGAGCAAGGAACTGCAGGTAACCTTTGTGGAGGAGGCCGTGAAGTGCCCAGGGCTTATTTTGACCAGGCTGACACTGAGCTGAGCAGCCCATCACCTGTCAAGACTGCAGCCTGACAGGGAACACTGTGGTGCATTTTTGAGGAAGAACAGCAGGCCAAAGGGACTGGTGAAGCTCTGGATGCAGTGGAGACACACAGAAGGACACAGTTTTAGTACGACATGGCAGAAAAAATGCTAAAGAGGAGACAGCTAAGGCCAAGGCTGGAGATAGTGTCCTGCAAAGAGGTGACTCATATTGGCTTAGGGACACCTCATGGGTTGGGGACTCTGGCTGTGGGTGACCCTTGTCAGGGAAGGAGCACTCCTAAGGAACTTCAGCCTTTGGATGACACACATTAAGGCACAGAGACTGCTGAGGAGCTGTGTGGCCATGGGTGACCCCTGCTGTGACACACACCCTGAAGGGCTGCAGCTGTGGATGACCCACACTGAGGCAGGGACACCTCTGAAGCCAGTAGCCTGTTGACAACACRTGTCAGAGCAGTGGAAAATGAAGAAGCCCAAAATAGTGTAAGAGACAGAAGCATGTAGCAGCAGGAAAAAAGCAATACATACCTACCCTCCTGTGCTGCTTATCTTTTCACCATATGAATAGGATAGGATAGACTGTGTGTAGCCCATGTCAAACATGAGAGAAAATTAGACTAGGAAGGGGTAAAAAAGTAAGTTATGTTTTTTATTGGGTCATCCCACCCCAGTAGCCAAATCAATGATGAGAACATCGTATCAATGAATGATACATTAAAAAAAGTAAAAYTACAAAGTTGATGTTTTGTTCATGCCGTTGCTGGATATAATGCAGAATTGTCTGAGAAGGGAAGGGAAAAGACCTAGGCTGAAYGGGAACCTCCTTAAGTGGAGGAGGATTCCTCCTTAAGGTTGGAATTTGGCTGGGGAAAAATGATGTCCTTAAAACATTCATTGTGGCAAAAATTAGGGCATGTTGATAATAGGCCTTCTTTGTCAGTCAAGAATCCTTGCACCAAGTATCRTCCATGCTATTTAGTGTTAGTGACTCCTAATATTAGTACTTAGTATTAGCTTCAAAAGTAGAGTGCAAAGTTAGCATGATTTGAAGCTGAGACTAGGTCCTGCTTCTCTTTTTGTAAGTGACTTATACTAACAAGAAGATTTTTTTRTATATGTATTCTAATAGATTAAAAATAAATTCTACACCAAATCCAAAGCAAACAAATTGTGGTACTGACTATATCCAAAATTATGCAACAATATATTAAGGAAATAAAAAAAAGTAATAAAACATTCCAATGGAGTGCAATATAATTTTATGCCATAAATTTTCCTTATTAAGAAGCACAGTGAACAGTGTTGAATGAAATCAATAAACTTTTTTGTTTCCACATGGTGATTTGCAATGACTCGATGCATAAACACAGAAGTTCTGAGTAGTGTCTAAGAGCTGCTCTTTTGAAAATAACTATATGTGGCTTTAAAATGCCCCATCGACTTTTTCTTGCAAGCAGTGTTCTGCATGGCCTCTGAAAGCTCAACATAAAAAAATTAAGATGAAAAAATATAAATGAAGCTGCTGAGTTTATTAAATAGCAAATGGAAAGACAGCTGCCAGGTTGAAATATAAGTCAAGTCCTCTGTGTGTGCTGTGATTTGCAAGTAGAATGCTGTTAGTGTATTAGCTCCTAAGTGTTTCAGTGTCACATATCTAAAAGCTTTATGCAGCAGGTAAAAAAAGCACACAGTTTGTGAAAAAATAATGTCAAAAGGAAAATACACTTAATCTTCCWTTTCAACAAACCTCACAATTCATCTTCTCTGGAAATATTGCATCAGCTGTGTTAAATTCTCACAACTGTTTGGGTCTCTAATATTGTCATTTCTGGAATGCCAAATTTTCACTGTTTTTATATTCAATATTTTTATGCACAGAAGTACAAATGTACAATATTTGGAGGGTTTATTTTTTCTATTTCAGAAAATGCACTCAATAAAAGTTCAACATTGCYAACCAAGACCTTTTTTGACCTTACCTTACATTTGTAAACAAGAAGGACTTGCTGTAGAGTGCATGCCATACTTCCAAGATTATTTTGAGCCTATTGAGTACATCAGTACTATAACTTTTGGTTATCCTCAGTTATCTTTTCTATGACACCAGGGAGGGAATATGAAACTTCTGGAGCATGCAGAACCCCCAAGCCTACCCAGAGGCATAGTATTCCATTAGTACAGCACCACAAGGTTTGGATACCTGTAAGGAGGGATGGAAAGACTTTCAGCCTTTCACTCTCCCAAGGAGTCCTTCTTCAATGGCATGCAGGCAAGCTGTGGGTTGCAGTGTTCTACCTAAGCACTGACTAAACACAGCCATAATTTTTCTTTASATTTAATTTACTGGGTGTATCATAYAATGCTGATGTAGTTCTAGTCAGGTCAAACTATATCTGTTAAACAGAAACTGTGAAATATGCTCTGTGAATACGATGGGAGAACATAGTCGGGATTAMTGAAAAAGAAATTGGATTCTTTTGTTGATTTGGAAGCATTTTTAATTGAAAAAGGAAAATAGCATTGAATGGATGATGAATTGATAAGCACTGCTGGTCGTCAAGTTTTCTTACATGACTGATGTAGTGGTCTTGAGGATGAAGACACAGAGAAAGCCATTCATACAGCTTCAGGGAATAGAGGGTGATATAGAGGGTGATAAGTTTTTAATGATTAGTTTTAATGTAGTTTTGGTCTAGTCCAAAAGCTTTCAGAAGATAATAATGCAAAAAATATTTAGTTTAGAACAAAGTTCCGTCATCTCTGCTTTCCTTCTCAACCCTGTAAAGATAGTATTTTAGTGATGTAGAAATATATATGTATGTTTCAGCAGRTAGGAAGCCAACACTTGTGTTCTAAAGGCTGGTGAGTGAGAGGGAAAACTGGTTTGCACAGCATGTGGGTTGACCCTGGCTTGATGCCTGGTACCCACCAAAGCCACTCTACCACTGCCCTCCACAAATGGACAAAGGGGAGAAAATATAACAAAAAGTTCATAAGTTGAGATAAGAACAGGAAGAGATCCCTCATTGCTTCTTGTCATAGGCAAAACAGACTTGACTTGGGGAAATTAATTTATAACCAATCAAAATCAGAGCAAGATAATGAGAAGTAGAACAAATCTTGAAAACTCATAGGTTGTTTCTGCCACTGCTGAGGGAAAGGAGTCCTTCCCTGGCTCTAGTGTTGAATTCCTCCCAGAGAAGACAGTCCTCCATGATCTGYTCCAACATCAGTTTTTCCCCAGGTAGCAGTTCTTCATGAACTGCTCCAATATGTTTCCCTTTCCAGAAGGTGCAGTCCATCATGGACAGGCACTCTGGGTGCCCACAGGACCACAAATCCTACCAGCAAACSTGCTTCAGTGTGCGCTCCTCTCTCTGCAGGTTACAGGTCCCTGACAGGACTCAGCTCCACTGTGTGTGTCCCCTGGGGTCACAGCCTCCTCTCAGGCATCCACCTGCTCTTGTCTGGTTCTACTCTATGGCATGCAGGTGGGTCTCTGCATCTTTGTGGTCTTCCATGCAAGGGCACAGCTGCTACACCAGGATCTTTGCCATGGGCTGCAAGGGAATTTTATTTCTGGCACCTGGAGCACCTCTGCTGCCTCCTTGTCCACTGAACTTGGTGTCCRCAGAGTTGTTCCTCTCACATATGCTCCCTCCTCTATTCTCTTAGTGAAATTACATCTGTGCAATAATATTTTTTCCTTATTAAATACATTATCACAGAGATGTAATTACCCTYTCTGATGGGCTCAGCCTTGGCCGGTGGCAGGTCTATCCTGGAGCTAGATGGCATTGGCTCCRTCAGACATGGGGGAAATCTATAGGAACTTCTCACGGAAGCTACCCCACAGTCTCTTCTGCTACCAAAACCTAGTGATGCAAATTCAACACACATGGATATTTATGCTGAGAATGTCTCCAAAGCTTTTCTAGTTTAGCTAAAATAAAGTGAGACCCTTTTTTTTTGTACTTTGAAAATGACTAGAGATGAAGGAACCCAGTGCAAAAGTCTCATCTGGAAATGGAAAGTAATAGTGATCTTATCTGGCTTCTTTTTTGTCTATTAATATAAACGAGCACAAAGACCAAGTGTTATGGTGAAGCAGCATTTAGATATCCTAGCCCTGATGTTCAAAGTCTATGGGGATTCTAGTTTACTACAATTTTTCAGGCTTAAAAGTATAAATTATTTCATAAAAGCCTGTGAGGAAGTGAACCTTGTAAAATGCCCCTTTTTCTCYCTAGTGCCTATTTTTTATTAGTTTGAATTCAAATGAACATCTCTGTTAAAAATGTGACTTCATTGTGCTGCATGTCACCAAAGAACAGGACATTTTACAATTTKTTAAATTACCAGGCTAGGAGCTCAAATCCCAGTAACTTTAAATAATTTTAACAAGATAAACTTTCTTTAAAATAACTCTTAAAATCAGGWTGAATTTTTTAGGTGATTCTGTTAGCTGAAGTAACTGCAGAATAGGTCAATTGAATCAAATTTAAAAAAAAACAACCAAAACCATCCTCATTTTAACTGCAATGTCATTGTGGATGGTGAGAGTTTGAAGTCATATAAAGCAGCAGAGCTACAGAAAGAACCAAAATGCATTTGGTTGTCTTAAATGATAAGAAAATTCATGACTTTGAGTAAGTTTTCTCAACAGCTTTGCTTCAGTCCTTGTTTTACTTGAAGGTAATGGAGTATAAAAACATCTYCCATTGAGGAATGACCACGTGAAATGGCAACAGATGAAAGTGACAGTTTCAAAACCACTGAGGCACAGATACTAGGGCAATTTGAGGAATGACACTGACAAATAAGGAAGAAAGAGAAGCAAATTTAGATTATTGCATGTTGAAAATTGGGAATAAATAAGTTTGAGCACCACTTTTCAATAATAAAAATGGGACTATTTTTAAATTAATTAAATCTTTTTCTCACTGAGAAATCTGCTGACATGATTGAGTCATGGAAACYTCTGAGCCTATGATTGAGCCTAAAACTTTTCTTCTTATTTTAGAGTAAAACAAACTCCTTTCTCCCATTCTGCTACATTTTAGATTACTACATCATTATTGAGAAACAGTATAAATTATATTCTTTCACATCAAATCAAGCCTACGAATTYCTTATCAGAGGCTAGGTAAACATTAACACTATTTCTTGGGCAATGTCTAAGTTTCTTTTAGACTGTGATAGAATTCCTGACTATAAATTGTATTTTTGTTTARTAGATTTTGCTCATGAATAAATTGATTTTTAACCCATTTCAACTGTTAGCATGCACAACATTCTAAACAGGAAGTGCTACAATTTAATTGTATGTAACATGAAAATATATATAACTTTTTTCTTTAAACTAATAACCTGACTGCTTCATTTGATGGCCCTTCATTCATTCATTGTGGGAGATGGTGAATTCTCTAAATGAGTAAGTTTTTCTACTTTTTTATCCATCTCATKAATTATTAAGTGAAACTGTTTTGTCACCCACAAAATTTTAACATTTTCAARCTTATGGTTGATTGACTTTGCCCTTGTGCAGAAGTTTGAAACCTTTGTTTATCTTTGGAGTTTTTCTTTATGTTTTTCCCTGTTATACTCTGCCAATTATCATCTTCAGAAAATAAAATACTCAAGTTTGAAATATTTACCCAGTAGCCATATTATGTTTGCTGCTGCCTTTTTTTTTTTTATCTCCTCTGCTAATATTTCTCGGTGTTTTTTTTCAATCAATGATGAACACTGAAATTTTGAAGGACCTATTCACCATACATGTATTGAATTACAGTTACTTCAAATTTATTTTTGTCTGGATACAGTAACATTTGTTTTGGTCTGTGTATTATTTTACGCTGAATTTTATAGAATCATAGAATGTTAGGGATTGGAAGGAACCTCAAAGATCACCCAGTTCCAGCCCCTTTCTGTGGGAAGGGATTCCTTCTACCAAATCAGGCTCCTCAAACCCCATCCAGCCTTGAACATCTCCAGCTGATGAGGCAGACACAGTTTCTCTGGCCAACCTGTTACACTGCCTCATCAGATTAATTCCCTCAAATTGTCTTTGATTTTTGTGAAATTGTCATGCAGCTCTTTGAGTCAGATTTAATTTTTCTATATCTGTAGTATCCACAAACCTTGTAATTTCACTGTTCTCTCTAGATGTTCTCATCACTGTATTAGATGCAAATGCATTGAGGAGTACAAGTCCTCACACAAATCTCTGAACATTTCCTTTCTCTAACCATAAGACAAGTTTTAGTAGTACTTAATTAGTTAATTACATAGAATTTAGCTAGTAAAATATATACATAATTGAAATTTCCGTGGTTTAATAAAGCTCATTTAAAAATCTTCACTAACTGCAATATTGCTGATTTGTTGGTTCTTAGTCTTTCAGTTTGCTTTAATGTCTGTTCTATGCTTGGAAATATTTTCTCAAGCTTATTTCTTTAAAAAGATCTAGCACAAGAACTTCCTAAATCTCTCTATACAATAAACACAAGAATTTTCATCATGACAAATTGATGTGCTGTGTGACATGTAGAATTTTAACTTAATTTCCCCCTCCCATATAATAATGCATTTCACATAGTCTTTTTTTAACTTCCAGGGCTCTGTGTTAATTTTATCTAGAAGGTTCTAATGCAAAACTTAATTTATGTTAGTTTGGAACAGAAGTGCTCTGAGCTAAAAATCAGCCTCAAGGCCATTTCCAAAGGCATATACTACCTAATATGATGACAATGTTAAATATACAGATTTCTCTTCTCTATGACCTTAGAACACTAACATATTTTCATATGGGCAGCTAAATAACTTTCAGGTGGTAATGATTTTCAGCTATTAGTGACCTGGACTGAATCTGAACTTGTGACCTGTATGTGTACTCTGGATTTTTAACCATAACTGGAAAGTCCCTCAGATCAAGTCTTTTTCTCTTTCTTTTTGCCATTCTCTTTTACAAAGAGGAATTTAGTCTGATATTCTCCTTCCTTGTTCTGTGGTTACAATTCAATAGATCTAAGTCACAGTCCTATATGAGACATAATTTTAAAATTATTTTTTCTTTCCTTTCCTGATAATAGGCTGTATCAGGAATCCAAAAATAATAGAGGTCATGACTGAGGATTGGGCTGAATAATACTGAGCACTTACATAGCACTTTACATGCTCAAAGAACGGCACAAACATTATCCAAATAAAACAAATGTGTCTCATTAAGAAATCTGTTCACGTGTACTCTGACGAGACAAACAAGCATGCAAAAATGCATGACAAATTACTTAAATAGTTCTCCTTTGCAAAGGGAATTGTGCCTGAAATGTCACTCATCTTTTCACAATAGAATATTTGTTTTTTTTTTTTCTCATTACTAGAGTGAATAGAGATCATTTAAGGTGTGTCTTCAGGGTGGGTGGATGTGTTTTGTAAAAAAATTAACTTTGGATTTTATGACAAATATTCTGGGTGGCATTATTATTATGTGAATTAGCAAAGGAAAATTCAGCTTTAGCATTTAGCAGCATGTGGTAAAGAATTTTAATTTCCTTATTTTAAAGGTTAAGTGTTCCTTCAAGCCTACTTGTTACCATTTCCAAACAGAATAAATAGGGAACTTCCTCTAAGAAAGCTACTAGCTCATTTTATAAATATTTTAATAAAAATATGTTGCTTTCACATTCCTATCCCCAAGTGAGCAGTCAAGAATGAATAAAAACAACTTTTTTAATATAAGATGAGGATTGTTCAATTAAAAACATTTTTTTGAAATTGAATTAAGCATTTGAGCAAACCCTAGGCAAATATATAAATAATCGGCAAAGATATATGAGGATTTTTGAGGAATTTTTGCACCTATACTATATATTTAAGTTCCATACTCACCAGCTCTCTGAGGCTGACATAATGGTACTACTCATACACAATACAAAACAAAGAGCAATATGTATATCCATAAGAAATTTAAATAATCTTTGGAAATCGATGTTCTTATGTGATTGTCCCTTCCTCTGGTGGGTAGGGCCACTCAGACTTTTGAGAAGTCAAGCTTATTTTGATAGATRAAATATTGGTGAGTGACACACTGCAATTAAAACCATGACAGAAGAGGGAGAGCAATTTTTTCACTAGTCTACATCTCAGGATAATCGTAGGCTCTTAGTAAAGGTTGATGACTGGGGCAGAAGGACCACTGGAGCTTTATCCCTAGAAGATGTCATTACCCTTGCTGAACTTCCAAGCCTTTCCACCCATTCAGTGGTTATACTTAGAAATCCCTCTGTGTGCACTTGACCCTTTACTTTTACATCCAGGTCCTGTAATTTCCTTACTGGCATGATATTCTGCAGTCTTTCTTCCTTCCTGCTTTTACACTACTTCTTTCTAGAATGTAACAGGTGTCTGCATACAGAGAGTTAAAACACAGCCTTTGTACGCCGCTGGAAATACATGCGAAAGCGAAACACTGAGATTCTGGACATTTTGGACACATCTGCACAGCTTGGTATTGACAGTTACCCCTCACTCCAACCATTCTGCTGCACAATTTTTCACAAACCATTTCAGGCATGGAAGTGAAGCAACTTTCTCTGCACAGCAGTGTGGGTTCAGACTGCAGAAGGAAACCCACAGCACTATCTTCACTTGTTCAAACAGGTGAGCATTTCTGGGACTTTGTTAAACACTGAGGATGTTAAAATACCCTGCAATGACTGCCCTTATTTCCCTCAATTGAAGCAAACAAATGAACATATAAAATAATTGCAAAAGAATTATTAAATAGAAAATCTTGATCCAGAAAATTATTTATTCTGGTGAGCAATTTTTATTCTTCACCAGCTTGAAAATATCTTTGAGAAATACTTACCTGTTTAAAAATTGAGCTGACCCCACAAAGAATATATGGGGTACAGGTTCCATAGATTAAAGGATTGTATTATATTGAAACACTTTATGTGAAAATATGTCCTCTTTAACTTTGGGCATAATTTATGGAATGGGGCATAAGAAAAAAAAATAACACCACTTTTTAATATATTTTTCAATATATTCTTTTCTTTAGTAACTTTTTCAACGGAATTTTTGGGTTCTATTTTTTAATTTTGCTTGTATCTCTCATATATCTCTCACATGTGATTGCAGCAACTATGTGTGGCAACCCAGCACTTTAATTTTTTTTAAAAATATAGACTAACTTGTCTTTTCAGTTTTAATACAATACTGCCTTGGAAAACAGGCTTGAGATCTCAAATGACAGCTGAAGGGAAAACTTATGGGGCATGATAACACATAAAAGTTCAAACAATCTTCCTTTTGAACAAAAGTGCTGTACTATGCAAGTAGCAGATGCTTTGTAAATATGCCCTTTTATTTTTTAGCTCTAAACTATAATCTATGAATTGAAGGACAATTAATTCTAGGGGAAGTCAAAAATTCACTTATACCAGTCACAACCCTATGGAAATAAAACAAATCTTAACAGACAAGAAATCAAATAACTCAGTATGAAATAACAAATCTAAATCAGGAGGTGACACTGAGGAGAGCAAGAAAAATATACAAGTAAAATATTTCAGAAGCAGAAAAGGTTACAGGTGAACAAATACAGTCTCAGGAAAACTGCTGCCAATCATTGAAAATTGAAATAAAAATTGACTAAATTTGAAGTAATTACAAAATTCAAGTGGGTTTTTTTCAGATGAAAACTAATGTTGAGACTGCCAGAGATAATCTGAATCAGAGTAGTAGGACTGTAAGCTAAAACTTGTTAAGGATTTATTCTAGCAGTGCAATAAAGAGAAATCCATAACTTGTGTTCAGAAATTTCACACCAAAGACAACTTCCTAACTGATCAGAATTTGACCTTTGAAAATTAGGGCAACTTTTGTTCCAGCACAGCTTTTTTTCCTCTAAATTTCAACTTCATAAGCCCCCTGTTGTATCTGCCCTTATTGACCTCCAGCTTCCAGTAATTTTTCTTAACTTGTATTTACTTATCTGATGCTTGCTTATAGACATGTTAATTTGTATTCTTAATCTTTTTCTTGTCACCTCTTAGTTTAATTTATTTTTTTCCTAAGTATTTGTCTGATTAACTGTGGAATAGAATCACAGAATGTCTTGGGGATGGAAGAGACCTTAAAGATCATCTGGGTCTAACCTCCCTGCTGTGGGCAAGGGCACCTTCCATTAAACCAGGTTTCTCAGACCCCTAGCCTATTGTTCAATCTAGCCTTGAGCAATTGGAGGGGGGGAGCATCCAATTCCTCTGAGCAATCTGTTCCAGTGCCTCCCCACCTTCACAGTTAAGAATTTCTTCCTAATATCTAATCCTGTTGAGTTTAAGGTTATTCCCTTTTGCCCTATCACTACAGGCTTCTTGTAAAAAATCCCTCTTCAGCCCTCTTGTAACCGCCTTTGGTACTGGAAGGCTGCTCTAAGGTCAGCCCAGAGCCTTCTCTTCTCCAGGATGAACAGCTCCAACTCTCTYAGCTTATCTTCATAGCAGACCTTTTCCAGCCCTCTGATCATCTTTGTGGCCTCCTCTGGACTCTCTCCAACAGCTCCAAGTCCTACACGTGCTGGGGACCCCAGAGCTGGATGCAGCACTCCAGGTGGGGTTTCAGGAGAGCAGAGTAGAGGGGCAGAATCACCTTCTTTGTCCTGCTGGCCACGCTGCTTTTGATGCATCCCAAGTTATGGCTGGCTTTCTGCACTGCAATCTCACCTTGTTGGCTCATAAATTTCTCATCAATCAACACCCCCAAGCCCTTCTCCTCAGGGCTGCCTCTAATCCATTTTCCACCCAGCTGGTATTTGTGTTAAGGATTTCCCTGATCCAGGTGATTTGCCCTGTTGAACTTTGAGAGGTTCACATGGACTTGCTTGTTGAGGTCCCTCTGAAATCCTTTGCCGCCAGTATGTCCACCACATCACACAGTTTGGTGTCATCGACAAACGTGATGAGGGTGCATGGAATCCCACTGTCCGTATCGCTGACAAAGAAGTTAAACATATAATATGAACATATATTGTCTGGAAATATAGTGTTCCTCATTGTGTTCTTTCTGGGCTGGATACTCAGTTTTCTCCTTCATTTTACTAGAGAGAACACCACTGCTGAAAAACCTTGTCAGCATGAGCATGAGGGATGTTTATGCCCTTCATATCAATCATTCATTAAAGCATTTCAGCTATTGCAGTGAGATTTTTTGGTGCATATAAGGCACCAAGTAGTTTCTGCTTATTGCATCACATGAGGTTTAATGAATTGCTCTGTGCAGGACTTGTGAGAGAGCCTGGGATCTTGTGTACTACAAGTAGAGTGATGTATATTTAATTTCTATAATTCCTAATATACAGATCAAAGAGAGGTATTCGATGTTTATTTTTAGAAAGTATTAGGACAACTAAAGACTGATTAAAAGTTTTTAAATGTGCTTTCAGAATGTCCTTTCTAAAAGCAATACACCAAAAACAATGACGAAAAGTGCTGTTAATTTTTTTTTTAATTAATAACTTGTCATTGTTTCAGACAGTACTGTATGTGGCAATGTCTTTAGAAACATATCTAACTTTGCATTTGTGTTCTGAGGAGAAAAAGTAGATAAAACTATTAAATTGTGGGTTTGCTTATATCTGATACCATCTTTTTCCCCAATGAATGCATTTTTTGAAAAGAAATTTCTTTACATATGTCAGAATATTTAAAGCAAGATCAGTCAGTCCTGAATCAGAATAGCTCAGAAAACTTTTTAAAATCTACCTACATAAAGTTCCTGAATTCAGGTAGGTGCATCAGTGAAAATATTTCATGAGGTTTTAAGAAGAAATCTGGGAATGCTTTAGATTGTGATTCAGGTGCTGCGCAGTGGGTTTTGAGCTCAGCTGTTCCAATATAAATTGAAATTTAATAACTGCTTCATATTAAATCCCTCTTCAAGCCATATCATTCTATTAGTTAATTCCGATAATGTTTCCTCAGCTTCCTTTAGAGAAAAGGCAGATGTCTTTCAGTCATCTCCAGCTAGAAATGAATCCTGATGACAAAACCCAATCTTAAAACAAAATAAACACCACTACCCCTCAAAAAGACAAACATTTAGCGCACCTGCTACATGTATATTGTTGTTCTGTGATTCTTCTAACCTTTAAATTAATATGTCTCTTTTTAATTTTTGTAGTACCATATTCAGGAAGCTGAGATCTGCGGTGTTTTGTAGGTTTTGTTGGTTTTTTTTGTGAACTAGATTAAAATACAATTGTTCTGTCCTGACTGTGGGACTATGGAACTATAAGACTATCAAAAATGTAGTCCTCAAGAAAAAAATACTATGAACTCCAATAAATGGTTTGTCTCTTCAGAATTTCAGAATATGAGAGGAGGCTTGCTCTTTTTATATATAACTCTTCTTGGAAAAGAAGCTAATGTAATCTTTTCCAGATATTCTCTTGTAAAAGGTTCAGGGAAGAGTAGATGTGATATCCCCTAAAGCAGTGCCTGTCATAAGAGTACTTTTTTATAAATGTTTATTAAGTTCCTGAAACATAATGATGTTATAATCGTTTTACCAGAAAGAGAGAAAGATGTCAAATGACAAGTCTTCTACTTATGTTGATCCCCATGTATATATTTCCCCCCTGTCTCTTTTAACATATTTTTAAAATTTGTTAGGGTTAACATTGCTAATTAATTTTATTTTGACCATTTAAATGGTCCTATGGTTATCCTCTGGATTTACTTAACTCTGAAGTCTCAGAACTTCAAAGTACTTTAAGAGCACTGTACATTCAGCTGGTCACTGGTGCTACTGAAAGCTATTTGCCAGCCCATTTCTCTGAGATGTTTGGCCTGTGTACATTCCTATGTATTTTATTTTAGTTCTTTATTTTGTTTCATAGTGCCTCGCACAAATCCCCAGATAGAATAAATTACTAAACAAGAAGCAGGGATATACTCACAACTGGGAGTATGTATTAGGAGAACTGCAGATAGAGATTAAAGTTTCTATGAGATAAGTCTTCAGAAAGAGCTTCTCAAAACCGTGGATTAGCTAATACATAGGGGAGATAAAGCGTGATTTTTTTGCCTTGTCACTTCATGAAAGTTATATCTTTCCTAGCAATACTGAAATTTAAACTGGGATCTGAACCGACTTACCCTGAAAAAATAATATTATACTAATAAATTTCAATTTCAATTGAAAATACTTTTTTAATCCTGGGCCATATTAAAAAGCAGACTGATCTGGTGCTTATTGCCCAGTCATGCAGATTTCCCACATAGTCGTGGGAAATTCTATCTCTTTGAAAGACTTGGTGGTCTACTCATATGAGAGAAACCTGTTTTCTTTTTGAAGGAAGTAAATAACTTTTTCTTGGATAGAAGATGTATTTCACACCATCAATCAAGCAGTAGATAATCCAAATGAAAAAAACCAAACCTCTATGTGTGCTTATGGAAGCACTGTGAATATCCTACACCTATGGACTTTTGCACCAGAAAGAGAGATACAAGTGCCTGTCTGCTGTCACAGAATCACGGAAGGAATGGTAGCCTTCAGAGAAGGGTTGCCATCCAGAGGGACCGTGCCAGCCTGTAGGAGTGGGTCAATATGAGCCTCATGAATATAACAAAGCCAAGTATAAAGTCCTTATATGAGCTGGAAATGTGAACTTTCATCTTAGAAAGGCAGTCACAGTCTGGGCTGCATCAAAACTACTGTGGCCAGCAGCAGATTAAGGGAGGTGGTTTTTCCTCTCCACTCCACCCCACTCTGATGAGACACCACCTGGAGTACTGTACCACACTGTGGACTTACCAGTATAAGCAAGACATAAGCATCTTGGAGCAGGTCCAGAGGGAGGTCATAAAAATTGTCAGAGGAAAGGCTGAGATTTCCAGGGATGTTCAGCCTGGAGAGGAAACCTTACTGAGGCCTTACAACATACAAAAAAGTCTTAAAAGAAAGGTGGAGAGAAACTTTTGTTACCAAGGCTTGCAGTGACAAGACAAGGAGCAATGGTTTTAAACTGAAAGAGGGATGATTAAATTGAACATAAGCAGGAAATATTTTATGATGAGAGTGAGATGTTGTGTCTGTCCCACCACTATAAGTATTCTGGGTTGAATGGGGCTTTTAGCAGCCAGCCTAGTGAACTGTGTCACTGTCTAGAGCAAGGGACCTGCAGTAGGTCTTTAAAAGTCGCATCAAACCCCAAAATTTTTATGGTATAGAAAAGCAGAGGTGGGAGTCACGAAGTTAAACACAAACAATACAGCCAAACAGCCGGAGTTCCAGAAAATTTGAGGACAAAGTTTTAAATGCATGTGCAAATGAAATTCCTAATAAGTCCACATACATGTGAGGATTTGAGTGGGAGGAATCTTATATCATACTTGTGGGTCAGTACCTAGCATGGTTAGGTCATGGTATGGAGTTTAGTCTTCTGTCACTAAATGAACCATGTTTACCATTGTATTAGAGAAGCACTGGGATCTGGGGCTATAATGAAAGAATATTTCACCTGTTAAGGAAGGTATGCATCAAGACTAAGGTACTCATTTTGAAAAAGAGTTATTTCCAGTGCTACATAGGGAGATGGTGATTTTTTGGATTTTTTCACCCCTACAGCTTTGTGTCTTCATGAAGCCAACTGAGTCTAAAAGTTCATCCAGCTGAATGAGCTGGAGATATCATAAATCCAGTCTAAGGAAGCACCAATCAAGGTTTTCAGGACAGCCACTTGATCCTGAAATGCCTGCAGTACACATAATTTTGACTGAAGTCTTTAAATATTTATTAAGGGAAGTTGTTCATTTGGGGGTTTGTATGTATGTGAGGGAATTGTGGTGGTGGTGTTATTTGTTGGTTTGTTTACTTTTAATTTAGATCTATTAGTCAAAGCCTGGTCCAGGACTGAGAATTTGGGAGTGTTTTCCAGCTCACATTTTCTGTTTAAATGCCTCCCAGCCCAACATACAACAGTAGCATAGTAATAGCAAGTTTTAAAAGGAATGCTGCTTTGGCTAGCTTCAAAATTGCTATTACAGCAGAGGGAGAGTTAGCTCAGTATCCCTCACWGAACTTTTACATCAACATCTTGCACAGTATTAATTGTACTACCAGGGATTTTATTTGAATTCGTTTAACAATTCTTCTGCTGTGAAGTGTAACACCTAAAGCTGTCTCATCTCACTTTCCTAATTGTTAGTATGGAGTGGAGCCTCAGTATGCTAGCCTGCTATTCTTGTGTCATGAGCACAGTGCACTATCACAGTTCCAATCACATGGATTGACAAATATTCCCTTTTCTAGTGGTAGGTCTAGAAACCAGAAAATTCGAACATCTACAAATTAAATTCTGAAAGAGAATTGAAGTTATAATGCTTCGTGTGTCTCTGTATTTGCAGCTCATAAGCTTGTTGTATGGTGTTTGTTACAAGTCTGTTACAAAACTGATTTGTATGCAGAGTGACAATATTAACAGTTTAAATATTTTGGTGAGATAAAAGGAAGTTGATGAAAATTTTACACCTAGAAGGAATATTCAATATTTTTTCATTGCATCAATGTCAGAATATTGATAAAGCTTTTTATCCTGGTTCAGCCGCTTTACTAGGTTTAAATTTACCTCAGGATATGGAAAGTATATAAAACAAACCTTTTATATTTTTATGTAGTAATCAAAATATTCTACCCTTGAGAGATACTCTTTTTCTAAAGGAATGAACTGGAAATTACTTCTCTTTGCAGTACAAAAAATAGCAGAAGAAGGTTGATAGAATATATTTGGCTTATTCTGCTGAGCTCTAAGCTTGATATAATTATTAAATCCTTAAAAAATGTCAGATAAAACATTGATTACTGACTCACATAATCAAAATACAGAGAAAAATGATACAGTTTCTGAAACTGGCATCATACCTCTGGTTCTTTTTTGTTTTTCTTTTGTTAGTTCTGGTCAGTGACTGAATCTACCTGACAAAAGCTGTGGGAACATTGTGGAGAGAAACTAACCACTAGATTTAAGAAATTAATGTGGTTGTTTTAAATAATTTTCTTTTCTTAGTGGCTGATATTGATTGTGTTTCTATTTTTATTTAATAGATATGACAATTTGGCAACAAGGTCTACCTCTTCTCTAGGTTCTGTGACATTACCTTGGAAGTCTTTTTGCTAACCTTCAATGATTTTAAAAATGCCTGGCTATTCTTGTGTTATAACAATGTCTTTATTAGTGAACATGATTTCTCATTTGTGAATACAAAGCTTCCTTTTAGTGGCAACAATGCTGATTATTTCTAATTATTAATATATTAAAATAAGTTAATTTTTTCCAGTAAGGCTGCTCAAAAGTAATTGTGGCTTTGTTTCTGCCAGTAATGATTTCTCCAAGGATATTTCTAGTTCTTGAGTTTGTTTTATTAGGAGAATCTTTTACTCCCATGCCAGTGCCCAAGACMTAAACCTATATTGTTACAGAAGAAAAGTACAGGAATTTTTAGAGAATTTCCATTATTTTCAAGCCTTGTCCAGAAGAGTAAAAAGTGAGACAAACAAGAAAGAAACAAAAATGTCTCCAAAATATCAAACTCACTTTTAATTTTCCTACCTCTTATCTGTAGCAGTCAGTTGACAAGTACTGTTGAAATAAGAGAGAATCTTAGAGAGGATAAAAGTGCCAGGACTCCTATGGATGTTGTAGAGTTAAGAGAAGAAAACAAAATATAGCTGGTGAGGAATTTGCTTATGTTTCATCGCAGAAGTCTGGAAAATAGTCGTGATTGTCTGTGACTTCACTATTATAAACCYGTGATTGTCTCACATGTTATCTTTACCACAGTTTCTGTTTCATTCAGAATATCTATAAGGCAGAGGTTTATAATGTAGATTACAGAAAATACTAATGTAATTAGTAAAAATACTAAGGTAACTGAAGAATGTAATTCAGTTACTGATGTAACAATGTACTAATGTAACTGAAGATTACAGACAATGCTGATTCTGTGGTATGATTACTGAGAAAGGAAAAAATGTAGCACGAACATAGAATTCCAGTTTTCAAGATAATGTCTGGGAATTTAATGTGTTTGTTAGCTATTTTCAGAGGATACTTTGGTCCTTGTTTCTMCTTCTGGATTCTTAAGATCACCCTTGCTAGCAATGTGAAGTCCTGAAACCCTTGTTGTGACAAAAAGTAAAATGTCTGCATTTGCTTTATGCTGTGGGCAATAACACAAGTTCTTTTCTTTAGTAATATCTTGAGGAAAAGCAGCATTTTTTTCTATAATTAATATTTCAGGTTGCAAAATTCCTATGGAAGATCAAAGTGAGATTAGTATGCAAGCTTGTACTAAAATGGTCTTTTTATTCTACTATTTCCCTGAGTTCATTCAAGACAGAAGAAAGAATGGCAGTGAAGGAATATCAGTACAAGGATAAGAATGTAATTGAACTTACCTGTACTTAGAGGACTTGTGAAGAGAAGTTTATTGCAATGCAGCATATAAGTAACATGTTTTTTTTATCTTCAGCCTTCCTGAATCATTTGTATACACAAAGCAGCTTACTCTAGGATGTGTTAGAAAAATTAATAAAGGAAACTAAAGGGGACAGGGGATGAGAGGAGGAAAAGAAAATACAAGGTCGTGGAAGATTTACCTAGCTGGTATGAGATCAATATAATTTTTGTAACTCATTATCCTGACCCCAAAAGATGGTATAAAAATCAACAATGTATTGAAGTAACTACACCTTCCTCAGCAAGATTTATGAGGCAAAGGGGAAAGAGAGGAAGCGAGCTCCTATATCACCAAAGATATCAAATCTTCATTAATGTTGTGAAAACAAGATAATTTATATTTATTTTCAGTGAGCTAGAAAAATCCAATAGATGCATAARCTCAGCAATATATGTTTGCTGTAACATCATGCGCAGAATATAATTTTTAAGTGATATTTTCCCCCACCAGATATAACTAATGCAGCCTGATCTAGGCACAGTGGTAGAACACTATTTTAAATTTCCTTCCTTTCTTCCACATTTGTAGTAGAACTTTGCTCATTTATTTCAAAGCTAGCTGCATCCACAAGACCTGTTTTTGCAATACCTATGAAAACTGAACCAGCACTCCAGAAAGTAATGAAGGTGGGAAAAGTGAGAGAAAACCAATCAAAAATCTAGAGGTTACAGGCCACAAGAAATATGATTATATTTATACATATGATAGGGCTGTTAAAAAGAGTTGATATAGGTTTATTTAAAAAAATCAGAAATATCATAAGAATACTTATGAAAAAATCTACTTCATGTATTTTGCAAAAGGATTATCAACATCTCTAAGGAAAGTTGCATTTGGAGACTCATGCAATGCACATATTTACATAACTTAGTTCTTTCCAGATACATCCAGAATTTACCTAAAGTTTTATTCTTATATGAAATGTTATTCCTGTGTCATTCTTGACCAAGTGACTCTGGAATAAGACCAAGATATGAGCCAAACATTTTCTATGCTTCCTTCACTCTTATAAAAATTATCTCCAGTCGTCTTGCCATTCAGTTACACCGTAACTTGAAAGGAGAGCAGAACAGAAAGGTGATACAGAACATCCCATGAAATACCAGACCTACATTTTATGACATCAAGAAGGGAAGCCAGTTTGATGATCTAGAAGATTTCCACTGTCCCATATACAATTCTATTTTTGCCAAGATGAAACTATGAGCTCAAAAACCAGGATTTTTTCTCAGTTGTTGTCATATACTATTTTCAGTCTCTAAAATACTGAAATCTATAGTAGACTGTCTTCTGACACTATTTTATCCTTTTCTGTAGACAATAGCTATATGTATGACATAGAGGAAAGGCAAAAACATTATTTTAATCACATCACAAATGAAAGATATCTGCCTATCTCTCTGTGTGGGCTGCATTTTATTTGAACGCTAAACATTCAGCAAGTGGTTAAAGCATTATGATTTTATGCATCTCCAAAGGAATTCTTGCTAACTTTCAGTCTTATAGGTTTCTCCAATTCCAATGGATTTATCTTACTGAAGAGGAATTTTCTGTTACATAATTTTGACCTCACTTAACTCAAAATATATTTTTGAAGTGCAGACAAAAAAAAAAACAGTGGAACTTTTTCAAATGTACAGCATAATTCTACAAATTTGGAATGTTTCAAAGAGCCACTGCCAAACCCTATAAACTGAGGATGCTTTATTAGATGAGTCACATTAAACAAATTGTGAGCTACAATTCAAGGTCAAACAATTATATTTTTTTTACCCTGTTGTATTTGTGAGTCCTGGTAATACAAGACATGTGGTAGAGTCACCATCCCTGGAAGTATTCAAAAAACAACTGGACAGGGCACTTTTTGATGTGGTTTAATGGGCATAGTGGTATTACATCAGAGGTTGGACTTGATGATTTTGGAGGTCTTTTCCAACTTAATAATTTTATGCTTCTTCAAAACTACCAATTAATTCACTGATTCACACAATGGCCTTTTCTAGTTTATCTAATGGGTATATTTGAGCTCTGCACAACTAATGAAAAGACGGAATAGGATTTTGGCATGTGGCAAAGCAGGTTTATGTCTGGTCTAAAACCATGATTTTATCAACAGTGAACAAAAATTTAGATAAGATTGCTATTTTTAAATCTGGAAATCTTTTTAAACTTGATTTTTAAAAAATACTTTTAAAGCAGCTTTTTAGAATTTAGATTGCATCCTGCTGATGTGGTTACGCACTTGAAAAGTAAACATGCCAAGAAACCTCAGATTTGGTGTAGGGTGAAAACTGTGACATAAATTGCTGAGTTGCAATGCACCATATGTGGAAGGGTTAGGGAAAGAAAGGGAGAAAATGCTATTATTTGGTGTCTTTCTCAAACACCAAATTAGCTATGTTTGCATGTGATTTTACCCTCTCCTTTTCCTCTTGAGTGTTACTTTTTGTTTCTTGGCAAACTGAAACCAGCCTGTGTTCTGACCTAAAACAATGTGTATCTAAGATGCTTTTGGCTGAGGGTCAGGAAAAAAAGTCACAATTTTCCTAACATTTTCACCCAAATATCTTCAGAAAGAGCAAAGGGATTAACTGATGAAAGCCTTTTGACACATAGTCATAGTTTATTGTTGCTGAAGTATTAAGTATAAGCCACCACAAAAGAAACTCCGTATGTCTCTGCAAGCACTGAACACTTTGTAGCTGTTAAGGTGTTAAACCCCAGGTAATTCTTACTTCTTTTTAGGAGGATATAGAAATTGTTTTGTTTTGGTTTTTTTGTGGTGGTTTTTTTTCTGTGTTTGGGTTTTTCTGGTGTTTTTGTTGCTTTTTTAAAAATGATTAGTTACTTGCAAAAGGTAAATAGTAGAGATTCTTTGATTTTAAGATAAAAAGAGTTCACCTGAGTATTACATGTAAATTCCTTAATTTCAAATTAAATGAGGAAATTTTATTTCAAAGTTCCTAAGTATTATGGCTGCAAGAGAGGAAACCAAGAACATTTGAATAGGTCTGCTGAGTTTCAGTGCATTGAAGCCCAAATATTTTGAATTTTCATTTTTCATTATTGAAAATTTTTGCCCTAATTCATTATAAATTTTTTCTATATTCCCTTTTGACAGTTCCATTTTCTTTCTAACACTCATAAAACCTTTCCACTACCTACAAAGGGAAAGAATGGGCCCTGTAATCAGCTTTTAATCCACCATATCTTTAGGAGAAATTGATCTTCAAGTAATAAGTATTCCTTATATTTTTAAAAGCAGCTTAATAGTACACTTCTGAAAAGCAGAATTTCTATTTTGGTTATAATGTGAGTAGGTACATTTTGAATTATTAGCTTATTAGTGGAATAAAGTTAGCATTGATTTAAAATACCAATTTATTAGCTGTGGAGAAAAATAATGCTGGGAAAATTAATGATGGAAAAAACATTCAGGGTATATGTAAGCGGGGGTTAAAAAAACATAGCAAAAATTAATAGGTCTGATTGCTTTTTCTTATTGCAGATCTCTGTGTGGGTTCTCACTGGGATTCTGAGCAGTTGTTATGAGAAGCAGTGTTTAAATTTTGGGAATTTATTCATAGACAAAGTGAACAGTGAAGTTCTCCTGTATGACAAGAAAAAGAATTGGGGCACAGAGAATTTTACTTGCAGGAAGGTAGCCAAGAATTATTTGTGCATTATATGRAGCGTTTTACTTATTTGGTAAGAGGAACACTTCCATTAAGTTCACGCTTAGATATAGTAGGATTTTTAAAATTAGAGATATATCAAATAGTGAGGAGAAAATGGTTGTTGCAACGTATACCAAGCAAATTTCTGTAATTCTTTGTGAGCGTCATTTTGCATTTCTTATTTACCTGACTCATGTTTTTAAAAAAATCAATATATCTAAGTAATTAAATTAATAGAAAAATAAAACTGTATGAAAAGTTAATTAAATTATAATACCTTGAAGAATATACTGTACTGTCTCCTTATTTGAAGATATTAATTCAAAATACTGGCATTTCATAAACCATCAGTCAGGCCTAAACAATAGTTCCAAATGTAAAGTATGTTCAGCAAAGCTAGCCAGACTGTTACTGAAGTTCACATTTATGTGAGCTTCTTTTCTAGTGAAGCTTCTTTTCTAGTTAATGAATCATCCACAATCTGATATTTTTTCCCCAGGAATACGTCAGTTATGTTTTGGGTATGCCCAGAGTAGTTTAAACAAGAAATGTTGACGAGTAAGCATGTTTTGACTTTTAATGTAGGAGTAYAATATACACAGCTTAGAATGGCTTGTTCTCTTTTATTTTGGAGTGTACAAATTATGTTAAATAACATGGACAGTAAAATTATATTGAAAGACCTGAAGCTAAATTTAATACATGAGCTTGATTTCTACTGTTCTCCTTTCTGGTTACAGCCAAATTTTATGGGATCTTGTGAATCTGACAGGGATTTCTGAATGTGCGCTATCTCAATACATTGCCACTACTGAAAGTTTAGCTTAAACAGCTTTCAAAATATGGCTTGTGAGAGATTACAACCACTATAAGCTGCACTATAGACACTGTTTTGTCTGATTAGTCTTCCATGAGTTTTGATTTCAATTGGTTGTCTTTAAATTATGGCCCCTAAGTTT
>JACDOX010000100.1:95930-273539 GCA_014549065.1 Cardinalis cardinalis | reverse complement strand
CTTCCTTCCCTTCCCTTCCCTTCCCTTCCCTTCCCTTCCCTTCCCTTCCCTTCCCGGGAGAATTTTCTGTGCTTCATTTTTGACATTGCATCACTGTATTTCAAAATGCAAAACTGGATTGAGGATCTGATGGCCCCAAGGTTTAATTGAAG
Source organism: Cardinalis cardinalis (assembly GCA_014549065.1). NCBI lineage: Eukaryota > Metazoa > Chordata > Aves > Passeriformes > Cardinalidae > Cardinalis > Cardinalis cardinalis. The sequence goes on along the minus strand of JACDOX010000100.1, from coordinate 273,387 downwards.
TCTCTTGAACTCATCTCAAATGACAAGTTAGCCTCTTTGCACAGAAGAGTAAAATCAATAGTTTAAAAAAAGAATGTACTGTACTTTATTCTGGAAAGTACATTCTGGAACTTTTTCCAAGTAAAGTTTATAAAAAATAAATGGTAGATAACCTTTTTGGGGAAAGGACCCCAAGGGTATATGTAGTAAACCCTTCTTTCTAAGTGTGTCACTTGACAGGCTATGCTCTCTACATGGCTAAAGGTGTTTTAATTAGAGAAGCAAAGAGTTTAGTAGGAAAGAAAAGATGTATGGATGAAAAAGCTGAATGTATTTCACAGTTTATTTTGGGAAGTGTGCCCAGTTCAAGATGAATGCTGAGGTAAAGTTAAGTGAGCATGAGAAAATAGTAGTTTGAAATAGTTTTTGTACATGAATAAAAAGTTAAGCATTGTAGATTTGTCTTCTATCACACTTAAGACCAGCATGTCCCAGTAAGAACTTCCTGTGCATCCTTGAAGAAATATAAGGACAGTATAAATGTGCTGGCAACCTGTCACTAGTGGGGTTCCATAGGGCTCTGTCTTAGGCCCTGTGCTCTTCAACTTCAGAAAGGACTTTAAGGCAGGACCTCAAGAGACCCTAAACAAGTTTGCTGATGATACAAAATTGGGAGAAGCTGTTCACTCCCTCAAAGATCAAACGGCCTTCCAGAGAGACCTTGATAAATTACAGGGCTGGGAAATTACTAATTGCAGAAGCTTTACTAGGGCAAATGAGAAACTAATATCAACAAAGAAAAAGCCCAGGTATTCTTGTAGTGAGGTCTGCAATCTTCATTCATGTTTTAGAAGTTTTAGCAGAAGGACAAGTAGTGTAATTGTGTGCACCTGTACCATTTACATCTCTTCTGCTGAGGGAAGGGATACAGGATAAGGCTTTAAAGTCTATTTGAAGCATGACTGACAAAGATTTTAACATTATCGCTTATCCAAGTTAACTTGCTGATTGTTCTTATAACTGACATAACTCTTGGAATAATTTATTAAAATATATATATTATACAAATTAAAAATATCCTGATGACTGGCTTAATGAAGTATAGTTCTTAAAAGAATAAGATTTATTTAATTTTAGCTAAACCTGAAATTAAACTTCACTATTACCTAACACATACAGGAGATGTTCCAGTTTTAGCCATTTTATTCAGAAAAATTAGCCAGCATTGTTTGTGAAGATTTAAAAAACTTCAAATCAGCCATCTTGTATTAGAAATGTTTTTTATTGAACTCAATGGACTTAATTGGACTCAAATGGAATCACACTAGTATTTTCTCATTAAAAGCAGCCCTCTGTTTATCCAACTTTTGTTTGGATAAGGAAGCAGCTTTATTCACATTTCCAAGATAATCCTTTTTAATGTGCATATCATATTATTGTATGGCATTTCCTGGATATTTGATTTATATAAATGAATATAAAGAGAGAAGAGGGAACATAGCCACAGGAGAGGAAAGAGCTTGGGCTACCGTTGACAAAAATGAACTAGAACAGGCAGAGAAGAAAATTAAAGGTGAAAGAAAAGAGACCAGAAAGAAAAACAAAAATAAAAACATGTCCAACATATGAGAGACTGAAACAGAAGGAAGAAAGAGAAGAATTAAATCTGAGAGGAGGAAAACCACATGACTGTGATGAAAAAAACAACAGCAAATATAACCTGAAAAGCAAGAAAAGACATATATGTCTGGGGAAAAGAAAAACTACATGAAGGAAGAACAGGCTTTAGGATTAGTGGATTCAAATTTTGTTATTCCAATCCCTGAATTCAGTTCTTTGGCAGATTTCCCATAATTGTGTTCACTTGAAAAAAAAAATAATAGCTTCATGATATTTTAAGGAGTTGACTCATTACATTTTGTGTCAATTGAAAAATATACTCCTTAGGAGTATACTCTCTATACTTTCTTGGTGGTCTGACAGTAAAGTTTCAGAACATTCAATAAAGTAACAATTCCCGTAAATATATTATTTTATAGGTTTATAGGAAATTAGGGAGATTGTTTTTAGTGAGATCATTCTTTTCCTTGAATGAAAATGCAAACCTTAAAGACTTGCATTGTTCCATTTTTTATTAGCGTTCATGACATATTCAACCAGAATTTTTAAATAAGTAGATTGTTCATATTCTAAAGAATCAAAAAAAGTATTTAGCAGGCCTTTTTTGTCCAAAGATAGTTTGAAAACACATGAATTTTACAATCACCATTTGCAGTTTTCCATTTAATTTAGAAGAAGGAATTTGTCAGTGAAAAGAAAAATCGTATTTACAGATTTTTCACCTGGTAGTCGCTTTTTTTGAATGGAAGAAGTAATAAACAAGGAATTAGTCTGTATTAACATCTAAATAGTACCTGGATTTTTGTTGGATTTTCTAATTCATTAATAGATCAATTTAGTTTAAAACAAAAACAGCAGAGAAAAGCAAAAATACTCAGAAAAAATGGTGTAAGAAATCACCCTACTGCAAGCGACAGCAACATAAAAAGGTGAGAAAGACTAAAAATATTATCTAGGCAACTACACATAGGTCAGCCTTACTTCCATCCCTGAAAGAATGTGAAGTAACTTTCTTGAAAACCCTGTAAATCTTGGAATATACTTCTGAACATTTCAAGGAGACAAAGGTTATTGGAAGTAGTCAATAAGGATTTTCCTGGGATAAATCATGCCTGCCCAACCATTTGCCTTTTATAGTAAAATGAATGGATTTGTGGACAAGAGGAGAGTAGTAGGTGTCATTTATCTCATCTTTAGCAAGGTTTTTGACACTATCTTCCATAATATTCTTGAACCCAAGCCAAGATGCTGCAGTATGGATGAGTGGATAATGAATCTGTAAAAGAGTTGTTTGGAAGACTGGGCACAGAGGGCTGTGATTAATGCGTGGTACTCTGGCTAGAGGCCACTGACAAGTGCAGTCCTGCATAGGTCTGTCCTGTGACTTCTCCTGCTTGACATCACGACCAACAGCAACAGATGACATTCTCATCAAGTTTGCAGATGATGTGACACTGAGGGCACCAGCCAATGTGAGCAGAGCTGTCTCATAGGGGGMCCCACACAAAAGGGGAGAAATGGACAAACAAGAACCTTGTCAAATTCAACAAGAACAAATGCAAAGTCCTGCTCCTTCAAAGGAGTAGTTCTCTGCAGTGATACACACTGGCTGAGGAGAAGCTCTGGAGAAAGGAGCTGGGTGTTCTGATGAAAAGCAAGCTGAACCTGAACCAGAGAGAGAGACACGAGCATCCAGGGCTACTCTAGGAGAAGCTGGGAAAACTAAGAAAAATATTATCTCCTTTTAGCCAGCATTCATTAGACAACATCTGTGCCTAGCTGTGGACCTCTAGTACAGAAAGGACTGACAAATTTCAGTGAGTTCAGCAGCAGCCATCATGCTGGTTTGAATCTGGAATGGCTGCTCCATGCAGAGAGACTGGTGGCACAGATATCTTTCAGGCAGAGTTGGAGGTGGCTTTGAGGACACGCCACAGCTACCCCATGTCCTACAGGGAGAAAACCAGGCTTTTCATAATGGTGCATGGTGAAAGGGGCCTAAATTGAAAAAACAAGTTTTTTTATTGGATACAAGATGAGCTTTTCCCTCAGGAAAACAGTAATTGTAACAACCTGCCCAGAGAGGCACTCCCCATCCTTGGAGGTTTTAGATAAAGCCCTGAGAAACTTGTTTGGGCCTGCACTGCTATCCAGACTAGAGAATGCCCGAGGTCCCTTCGAGAGTGAGTGATTCTTGTACTGTGACCTATGTGCACAGAGGTCCGCCAGAGAAAGATGGAAAAACACCCGTTCTCAGAAGTGTCCTGTTCCCTGCTTCCTTGTACATCAAGTCCTTATTTCACTAATTTCAAACTATCTAGTTTCTTAAATAAGTAGGCAGGATTTAAAAATGTCATAAATTTTTGGGATGTAGCACTGATTTAATCATACAGAGAGTGAAAGGTAGAGTATGATCAAGTAATATATGTTTTTTTGTTCAAAATCTGTGTAGAAATGGACTTTAAATAAATCTTTGATTACATTTATTTTCTTTTTCAAAATCTTCTTCATTGCCAATCTCTAATTTTTTTTAGTGTTCAGAGTACTAACTGACATTTTTATATTTTATTCACCTTAATTTCCAGGAAATGTAACACATCTCTGTGTCAGGAGAAGACGTGTCAAAATTCTTTTATGAGAATGGATCTTTCCCTTTGTCCCAGTTGATACCCTTCTTTCTCCTTGATTGTCCTGCCAATCTGGAAGTCCCATTTTCCTTATTGAGCTTCATAATGGTTGAGTTCTCTGTATCTGATTTTGTAGTCCTTTGTGCTGCAATAGTATAGCTAACACATTGTATGCAAAACTTACGCACTTTATCAAACAAAGATCTCCCTATGTAATTATCAATAGCACTGAATTCTAAAAAATTGTATATGTAAAACACATTTCTTGGGACACTCCACCAAAGTGTCTCTTAAATTATTTTAACATTGCATAGGAGAACACTCAAATACAAAAGGTGAAGTTTTCATTTATTTAAAAATTATTTCAGGAATAGATTAATATAAAAAATATTATTTTCATTCACTGTTTCTCCTGTGACCTTTCATAACCCCTATCTCCAACAGGTAGTTGCCATCAGAACAGGACTGTTTAGTGCTGAGTAAAATTTTACACTTTTGGACTAACATTTTGGACCAATTTATTGCAGATAAATTAAGTCTGAATAAACTGGTCTTATAAAAAGTACATTATAAGCAAGTTAAACTAATGCCTAAAGCCTTTTCTGATTCTCTGACTGACTTCAACTTTGTTTTCTTTTTTTATGCTTCAGGCTTCTCTAGGAGAATACAGCCAGCTGAGCCATCTCTGCTCACAATCATCAATATATTGATTATCCATCATTGGAATCAATACTGTGATGTAACTGCTTCCTTTTAAATATGGTATATTTAAAATCTTTGAAGGAAAAATTCTCTAGGATGAATACATGTATTTGTTGACTTGCAATATTTACTGGGCTCCATATGACACTTCACTATCACATCACTTCAAGGGAGGCTTCTCAATTTTATTTTTTATTTTGGTTGTTGCTATTCTCAAAGCCATACCAAAAATATATATATTTGATATATATGTATCAATAGTGCATATTTGATATTTTACCATATCAAAGATGTAATTTTTCTTGTCTGTTTCAGTACAGACACAGAAAATATTTTGTATTCTAAGCACGGAAAGCAAATTATGGTCTCAGATACCACTCTGTGGTGTCCAGGCAGAAGCACTGCCCCGGCCATTGTGTTGCCTGGTCCTCTCACATCCTTCTCTCCTGGGTGACACATGAAGACTTTAGTTCCACAGTATGGCATACCAAGTTTCTCATCTCACAGCTGATCTTCCCACCCAGGGATTTTAGGACTCTACTTTCTGGAAGCATAAATTTTCCTTAAAAAATCCCCACAAACAAAAATCCAACCAAACAAGCAAAAATCCCCCACTGAAGTCCCAGAGTGGCTTATAGAGAAATACAGTTGTGGTAATAAAGGTAATGCATGATTTAAACCTGACAGCTTGAATTTTTGCTGCAATGTCCCTTTGGGCAGCTTATATGATCAAATTTTGGTTTTGTTATCAGTTGTCTCCCCATCACAAAGACTCATTATCCTTATTCTTTCACTAATTAATCTTGAAGTTTCCTCATGGTTTTTCTGTTTAGGTTCATTTCACTAGTCCTTGCCATACACTCATTTTTCACGCCCCCTGGAGAGTGTTGTCCTTTATTTAAGAACAGGCCAAGTAAAGTATGAAAGGAATATGTTTAAGACTCATACTAATTGACAATAAATAGCCCCTGGGACTCAGATGCCACAGCTGCCCCCCTATTAGATCACTATTCAGATTATCAAGTTAAAATAATCCTTTCTGAAAACTCCACTGTGCTGGGATACAAAGGAAAACATCAGGCAGATCCTGAAAGCCTCCAGGGTGAATAATGTCTAGGGTCTGCAGTGAAAAATGGGCCAAATGACAGCTAGCTTAGTATGGTCTGTTGATGGACCTAATATTCATTGCTTCTCTATTTTACAGGGAAGTGCAGCTGAATGTTTGCAGCTGACTGACCATCAGCTTTAGTTCAGCAGGTCAAGGTGCATAGAGATGTGAAGCTCCCTATCATATCAATACTCTGTCTCCTGTGTATATTTCCTGAATTATGGGATATTAAAGTCAGGCATACATGAATCTACAATATAGAGGCTAGAGACCTTAATGAGGAGGAGGGGCTTAGATCAAATATTTCATCAGGCTAGTCTCTTGAGAGCTGTTTTATGCTAAGTGATTTTTGAGCTAAGTGGTTTCAGGCTATGATTTGTGGAGGAGGAATATATGTTAGAAGAAAGTGCTTTGTTCCTTCCCTCGTCCAATTCTTAATATCTCTGGAGAACTTTTTATTACCATTGGGTAATTGGTGTGGAAGATGCTTAAGAAAATAGACTTTCTTCTGATCTTCAGGTGTTAGGATTCTCGCAGATAAACTAGATGTGTTCTCACTCAGTTGTAGCTCTCTTCAGCTCTAACTAGAGCTAAATAACTAAATCTCAATGTAATATCACAGTTTTAAATTTTGGTACTTGAACCCCTCAAAGATATTCAAATATTCAGTTCCCGATTTTGAATCTGGCTTCTCAGGTACATTATCATTTGTTTTCTCAAAGCACTGATTTGAGAACAACACTGAAAGTTAGAATATCCATTTCTCACCTTGGAACTACATTGCTCATCCTGAGCAAACTTTTCACATGGGCTTTTAGCTGTTTTCTGATATTTTTAGTCATATCATACACTTGACTATTGTTTTAAAAATATTATTTCAAAAGCATTGAACTTCATGTATGGGTTCAGGCACTTTTAAATTTATCATTAATGTTTAAGAAATTTTGGATTATGCCTGCTTTTCAAATTGAATGTGGAAGGCTCTTTGTAACCACAATAACTTGACTTTCAGTCAAAAGATAGAAAGAGGTAGAATATAAGTTCTAGCTCTCACAGAGGACTTCACAAAAACTCCTTCTTCTATAATTTGTTAATTTCATGGATTTTTTAATTAAGGTATGGTCTGTTACTTGTTCTTGTGTTTTTGTGCAACACACCCCTGAAGACACACACAGACAGCTTTTTCCTTTTCCATTTCAAGTGGTCATGGCCAAACTCCTCACCAGAGGTAGCCTAGTACTGTAGAAGTAGACACAGCTGAAGAATATGGAGAGTAATAAAGTCCAAAACCCATTTTTCTTGGCTGCTGCTTGTGATGAGATGAATTGCCTGCATTTTTCTCTCAACTCAACATATCAAATGTTGGGTTTTATCACTCGGGTGATATATGTGTAATCATTAGGCATGGGAAAACCAGGCAGATTCTTCAGGATGCATTTGCTTTATTTCTGTTGAAGACTCAAAGTCCTCAAAGTAGTTTGGGTACAGTTTTGATAATCATAGGTCTTTTGAGTTGCCAATCACTAATATTGGTTAGTTATAGCAGGTCTTTGTATGATTTAATAGATTATGTCTAAACATTATCTGAACTGCTGAAATACCTGAAAGAGTCGAAAGCCAAATAGATGCATGTGAACAATGGAGACGAAAACTACAAAATGGCTTCCTCTATCATAAATTTTCCCGGTATATTTTTTCCCTTGTGTCTTAAATGGCATATTGACAAGAAAAAAACCAAAAACCATCACAAAACTTTCCTACTGTATGAAAAAAACCCAAAAAAAACCCACCAAAAAACCAAAAACAACCCAAAACAAAACCAAAACCAATAGCAAAAACAAACAAACGGACAAAAACTCCAACAACCAAAACAAAACAAAAAACCCAAAACCCAATAACAGCAACAAAAACCCCAAACACAAATGAAACCCCCAGAACTAGTGGAAAACAAAACAAAACAAATTAATATAAAGTATTACTCATTAAAAAAATCTGTACAATTTCTGGAAGGTTTTTCTTATTTTTATTCATTTTAGTAGCAATTTTAACAGAATATTCAACATATTTCAGTAAAAGAAACTACTTACTCTCTGTTAAATTATATAGGGAATATAAATAAGTGTTCTTCAGACTTCTCCAGGATGTCTTTAGATGTGAATATTATAAAGAGGATATTTTGAGATTTCACTGGGGAACTTTTCAGTACTTGACAGTTGCTGATGCTGGCTGAACATGGGAAGCACTGCGGGAGTTCTTAAAATAGTCTTTTCTGTCCTTTACAATAATTGTTCTCAGAAACATTAAAGACTCATAGAATCATGAAGATTGGAAAAGATGTCTAAGATCACTGTGTCCAACCTTTGACTGAATGCCACCATACCAACTGACCCATAGCGCCGTACGCCATGTCTAGTCATTTCTTGAACGCTTCCAGGGATGGTGAGTCCACAACATCCCTGGGCAGCCTCTTCTAATGCTTAGCCACCCTTTCAGTGAAGAAATTTTTCCCGCTGTCTAGCCTGAGCTTAACAGCAGAAAAATTCTTGCCCTCTTGCCCAGTTCCTGTTTGTCTGGGAGAGGAGACCAATTCCCACTGGCTACAGCCCCCTTTCAGATGGTTGTAAAGACTGACAATGTATTGCCTGAACCTCCCTTTCTCCAGACTAAACAACCCCAGTTCCTCACAGGACTTCTTCAGATCATTCCCCAGCTCTGTTGCCYTTCTCTGGACTCATTCCAGCACCTCAGTGTCTTTCTGGCAGTGAAGGGCTCAAAACTGAACGCAGCATTTGAGGTGAGGCCTCGCCAGTGCTGAGTGCAGGGTGATGATCACTGCCCTGGTCCTGCTGTCCTTGAATCCATGAACTTTATGATTTTAACAACTTCAGAATGAGAAATTCTTAACATAGTAAGCAGGACAGTGTGAAAAAGAGCCRTGAGAGAAAACAGCATGGAGAATACAATCAGAAAGCAGCTGTGCTGAGTTAGTGAGAGTTTTATGTGTGCTAGAGAAAACTTTAAAATTTGGAGTAATCAGAGTAAACAATATTGCGATTTCAAAGTGCAAAAGAAATATTTTCCTGTTATAATCAGATAAATGTAATATAGACATTTTAATTGTTGATTTTAAAAAAATTTCTTAGTAAGACCAATAGCTGTATCTTGAATGCTCCATTTCATATAAGATGATTGCACTGCGTGAGTCACAGCTTAGTGATACTGGCTGTTATTTCAGGCCACTTATGATTAGTTACAATTATCATTTTTAATTGAAATATTTTACTTGCTAGCTATGTTGTTGAGATCAGTCTGGAGCCTGCACAGAGTTGAAAATTCAGAAGTGATAGAGGCCACCCTCCCCAGAACAAAACTTAAAATCAATTAATTTATGATTCTGCTCAGCATGACTTAGTTGGTCCTTAATTTCACTGTTAAAAGTTAAACACACCACTTGTTTGGTGTTGAAAATTCAGGAAGTTATTAGTCAGTTCCAGCATGACATATTTTAGTATCTCATGTAACCACTTGCTCTTTCCATTTGTTTCTCCTTTTAGGGAAAAAATTGTGTTGTTTTTATTATTTTCTTTTTTTAAGAACAAAGCTAAATTTTATGCAGTTTCAAATATTTAACTTATTCATTTCCCTTACTTGATTTCTGACTCCTGTATGAAGATTTACAGTTTAAAAATAGTGTCTGTGTCTAGATGGGCATTACATTATCTGTGACTCGCTGGAGACAATTCCATTTCTGGAGCAGTCACAGCTAGAAGTGATGTCTAGCAAAGTATAAAGCAGTTTAGTGTGAAGGAAAGTATGCTTTTTCTTGCAAAGTATATCTGACAAAAACACAACTCTGCATCACTTTATCTCAATACCTATACCCTACACATTATCTGAAATCTTAATTGCAGTATTCATTACATTATTCTTATATGGAACAGACATCAGTTTTTCCTAATGGAGAAAAAAAAATCTTTTCAGAGGTTGTTTGTTTTTTCTTAAATAAGGATAGAGTAACCCCATGTCGAGCAATGAATAACCTCATAACTCCAGTTTTCTATAGGGTGCCCCTAACACTTTGTGGGCAGAGACTTGAACTTTGTCTTTGCTTATTAAAATATTTGTAGGCAACTCAAAAATGCACAGCTCAAAGTTTATTAATTTGGGAGCCTTTTTGAAAAGCCTTCTATCTGTCCCATGCTGTAGAAATAGCTTATTTGATTTTATATAAAAGGTCATGAATTTTCAAGTGTGCCATAGGGGAAAAGAATTGCAGCCATTCTGGCACTATATTTGAAATTAGAAATAAATGCTATATTTTACATGAATAATATTATAAAGAGACTTGGCTACTCCAAGCTTGGAAAGTAGATAGTGTGACAAATAGACATGGTATTTTAAATTTTAAGACATGACAGATTTTAAGCAAGAGACTTCAAGAGTTTGGCAATTACTTAGATAGATGGAAGATTGGGTTCATATCATTGCATTATATACATGTTTTTATTGCTTCCTATCTGAACCACAGTTGAACTGAGTGAAAAATAATGTTACTAAGTGTCATAATTTAACCCCAGCAGCAAACTAAGCCTCATACAGTTGCTTGCTCACTCCCCCTGTAGTGGAGGTAAAGGTGAGAAAACTCATGGGCTGATATAAAGACAGTAAAAGTTACACACACAAGAAAAGCAAAGCAAGAAATGTATTCACCACTTCCCATAGGCAGGCAGGTGTTCAGCCATCTCCAGCAAGCTGGTCTCCATCACAGTAACTTGATAAGACAAATGCTATCACTCTTTTAAAGTCACCACCTTCCCTCTTCTTCCCCCAGTTTTATATGATCAGCATAATGATGGCAAGGGATGGCATGTGGCCAGCTGTGGTCAAATGTCCTGGCTGTCCCCTCTCCCAGCGCCTTGTGCACCTCCAGCCTGCTTAGTAGCACAGCAGTGGGAAAAGCAAGAAAGGCCTTGGCTGTGTTCACATACTGCTCAGCTAAAGCATCCTTGTATTATCCTCACTGTTTCCATCACAAATCCAAGACACAGCACCACTACTGCTACTGTGAAGAAAATTAACTCTATATCAGCCAAAACCTGCATACTAAGTCATTGCAAATAATATTATATTATACCTTATTACTATTCATCTTTTACAAATATGTCAATTAGTGAATTTAAAGACTTGCAGCTCCCCTTTCTGAAGTTGAAAGACCCTAAAATAAAAACAAGAAAATCAGCACATGAAATGTTATAGAAATTATCTTTACAGGCATTTTTCCAGGGAAAATTTGTTCTAGCTTTGTCACATGTCTACCTTTGTCAGTCTGCTGATATATGCAGGAAATAAAATCATGGTAGGTTGATAGAAAGCCTGTTCAATAAAATTGAACTGAATAGTGTCTCGGAGAGCTACATTTCTGAAATCACTTTCCTGTTTTAGGTTTGACATTTGTTGCTAATGCTTGTGGACACAGGATGTCTTTGGCCCTTAAATGATTTTTGTACAGAAAATATTGACCACATTTGTTTTAAGGTAGGATTTTCAGAGAAGAGAAACTTTCTTAATCTCAGGGGCACTGAAGCCTTACATAGTCCTGTTACATTCAAATCTGGACTATTCTTTCTAAGCTTAGAGAAATTCAGCTTATTTCTGAATCTATCAAAGTACGTTTATCAGGAAATTTGATTTCTCTGCACCTTTCTTTGTATTTTATACCATCCATTAACACATCTGAGGGAAATATAAGAAAATTAATAAGTCTTGAGGAGGTAATGACACCTGAAGTGTTTTCATGTATCACAGATATTTCAGGAACAGAATCCTTTAATGTATGTATTAAAAAATCAAGTTTAAATTTTCTTTTGAAAGCTTTGTGAAAACATTTGGAAACAAACTTATTATTTTCATATTCTTGCCTAAATATAATACAAAATGGTTTTGTCTTCTTCAGGAAAAAAAATATACAAATTATTAAAACAAAAATACAAATATGAAGTTCTGTAAATGATTTCAGAAGCTCAAACTGGAAGTATTTTGAAACATCTTGGCTAAAGAGTTCTAAACACTTATTTGCCTTCTTTATTCCATTGCATTGCCACCCCAATTTTAATTTCATCCTGTGACAGCAAGCTATTTAAGGAAAATAAACTCAAAGGTGGAATTCACAGATCATGTTATGTGTTGAGGTTTCATACAATTTTAATGAGTTAAGGTAGGTAATGGTTATTAATGGTTTATTATGATGAAAACACTGATTATGGTTGGATGGAGTAGAACAATGTGAAATATTTTGCTGAGTTATCATATTGTCTTCTGTATGCACCACAAATGCAGAACTGGTTATTTTATTTTTAGAAGACTTCAACAAGTTTGAGTTGGAAAGAAATCTGATAGATACATACATTTTTGTTGGGTACAAACCACTAATAATGAAGGGTCTTGTTGTAGTTTTTTGTTGTTTAGATAGCCAACAGAAAACCTTATTTCTCAAAGTCTCCTGATGGAACTCTGAAGAAAGGAAAAAATAAAAAAAGAAACACAATAAAAACAAAACCACACAAAATATGGAACTGTATTAAGAATAAAAAAAAAGCAAAAAATTTCTTAACCTATCCAATTTCTTAGTTRTTAGTCAATTAGAACAATTCTGTTCAAAGGCCTTTTACCAACAAAGATTTTTTGCCTTACATCACTATCATAAATGTGTATAATTCATCAGATGATGATGAGGAGTCTGAACCATGGTGGTTAAATTGTGTTCCTCATAATTTTACTTGCTTACTGGTTGTGGTTTTTGAATTACATTGTTTATTCTGAACATAGTGACTGAGAATGGAAGAGACACAAAAGAAAAAAAAAGTAAGGTCTTAAGATAGGCACTCTTCTACAGATAAGTGATAAATGTGAAAATAACCAAGTGGCTTTTAAAAAAATATTTGTTGCTGGAGTTCTAAAAAAAAAAAWARGCCATATTAATTCTTTAAATTATGAGTGACTAAATAAATAAATAATATGTAGAAAATATAAATATGCAACATAAATATAAATATAAATAAGCAACAATTAATCATCTGTTTCATTGATTAAAACAGAGTGAGCCTTAACGAAATGGCTTATGTTTAAATTTGGTTGTATAGTTGAGTATTCCATGCAGTACTTGAGATTTGATTTTGGGGAGGTGTCTTGGACCACTTTACAGCTACTTCTCGTCTGAAGGCCTAAAAGAGTTTCCACATATGATAAGACCAATTGTTTGCCTTGAACCTTCCCCAACTCCATCTTGCAAGACTGATGCCTGCTTTTTAAATATCACTTAGCTGGGTTTCATGGAAAAAATATCTTGCAACTTGTCCCTGACATATTTAAGACAGGTCTTTAATCTTGGTGATCGGGGAACCCACATCCTGGCATGGGTGTGTGTCTTTCGTACACAGATCAGTTCAGATCAGGTCTGTATATACAGAGGTCTTATTTGCAGATTCCAGATGTCAAATATTAATTATGGGGAAAATGAGCAGGGAGAATGCACAGTCCAAAACCACATTAATGGATAAAAATGAAATACACATTTGTATATTATCTGCTCAATATTTTACCATTTTGCAAACTCATAAGAAAAAAAAAAGTAATTTATTTCCATGAAGGCACTGCTACAGAATAAAGCCATTTCTTTCCAAGTAAAGGGAAGGCCAAAGAAGTCTAGAATAAGATTTAGGATAAATAATTAACCTTCACTAAGGTCACACCTCACWACATGAGGACAGGGGGTATGCTTTTTTTGGTTTTTTCTGGGTTATTAGGCTGCTCTAATATTTGAGGAAAAAAATGTACAATCATAATTAAACAAGTTATTTGATCATTAAAAGYATTATGAGTTTAAGCTGTAGTTTTGTTGTCTGGGAAACCTGAACACAATGTTCCCTTGGCATCAAAAAGCTTTTTAATTTAGTTTCYTAAGAACATAAGTTTATGCAAAGGCCAAGTTGTTCTGCTTACCTACCTGTCAGTTCTCATATGAAAACTGAACCCATCCCCAGAACAATGTGGCAGAACGGTAAAATACACAAAAATAGCAAGCTGGCCAAACCCAATTAAAACTTAAAATTTCATGAAAATTCAGGGCTTGGTAGCAGACAGAGCATCAAAGCAWAGAAGCTGGTGAAGAAAAATCTTGATTCTGAGTCTGGGAGTTTTCTGTTCTCTTAAATCTGCTGTGTTTTCTGGTCTGGTGAGACCACAAAGAGAGTTCAGGGTATACTAAATGTAACAGAAAACTTGTCTTCCTACTAAATAGCTTTAGAGAATAGACTTTTTAAGGCAGAATTGAAAGCCTCCCCAAATATTACAGGAAAAATTTTATTTATTCTTTATCATTTAAAAACAGTAACAAGCCTCATCATTCTCCTGCTGTGACAATATAAAAATAATAAGAAATGAAAAATTGTGCACCTACAGTGTCTCTGTTACTCAAAGTATATGAAAACCAAAGACCTCCTAACTATAGAAACATTTCACATATATTTGTATCTTGCATAATTTAGATGATCAACATGTGTATGTGAGTATAAAATATTTATTACAAATAATATATTTTGTATTAGTCCTAAGTTATGTATATTTATTAATTGTTTTACTGCAATGATAGAAACACATAGAAAGAAGGAATCAATAATACACCAATTTATTGAACCAAAATGAATATCTAAGTAAGATCTGCTTCTTGCTCAAGTTAGTTGAAAATATAATTCTGTTTAGTGGGGATAGGTTTTCTTTCCAAGAATAAGTTTTTGATCCTAATTATAAAGTATTTAAGCAGTTTATTTATAATCCTTGGTTTCTATGAGGTACTTTCACAATAAATTACATAGATGTCACCAGCCCTACATAATCCAATGTGGAACATTACAATCCTTGGATAAAAAAAGTGGTGTCATAGTTCCTGAGACTTAAATTGTTGAATGAGTATATTAAAAACAAAGGTCTACTGTAGAGTATTTAAAGAGGTCACATTAATATTCATTAAATGAATTTATTATTGTAAATTAAGTGTGATAATCTGTTACAACATACCATTAAGAGTKTCATAAAACATCCCTACAATAGTGTATTAAAATAAGATGGGTTATACATCATTAAAGCTGTGTAGTACTTTTATATTTGAATATAATTACTGAAAGAAGATAATGACTATTTAAGTATAGCAGAAGTGTAAGACTTTACATATGGTACAACAACATTTTGAACTGTGGAAATGGAGATATCTCCYCTAAGGCTGAAGTTAAACAGATGATTCAAGTGACAATGATGAAAGTATTTCTAAAAATGCTGAGGAGAGACTATAAATTTAACCCAATTTATTTTAAACAAGACAGGATAATGGCCTTCAAAATGAAAAATGGTTGATAGCTTTGAATACATTGTTAAAATGGTGTATTTTGGATTATTCTTATTAGATCACATATTTATTAAGAAAGAGGAAAATAAGGTCCTAATTTCTCTATTATTCAGGTATATCTATAAATTGATATCTATTAATTTCTCAGATTGAGTGTTTATGTCTAAACATAGCACATACACAGAAACCTGGAAGAGATTTTTCAAACAATTAAAAAATTCTTCTAGAATGTTTTTGAAATCAAGTATGACTCAAAAAACCTTTGACTATCACAAAACTTCAATATCTGATTAAAGCACAGTATCAGAGTATTTCTGTAAGGACAGAAATCAAAAGTGGCCCTTCTTTGTCATTGCCTGGGTCACATAACTTAAATTATGTGATTATTTTTAATTTAGTGCATAGGGATGGTGAGGGAGGTGAATTAATCCTGGTCAGTGGATAAAAAAGAATAATATGATTATTTATTATTTTAAGTGAGATCTCCACTTGTTGCCTTTGTGCTTCCAAAAACTTCTGTAATGTATCACCACACTCATTTCAGGAAGCAGAAGTGTCTCATAACATGTAAGCAGTCTAATCTTTTCCATGAGGTTTATGTCAAGCCACCAAAGCTTCCACAAAAAAATCACCTTATTTTAAGGAATGCTGCAAGGATATTAACAGGATAGTTACTGGAAAGTGAAACTCATTATAGTGTGATTTCATGTTTGAATGTTTCACAGGAAATAAACTGGAACTTTGAATTAATAGGGTAGATCAAGAAAACACAAATAGATATTTAAGTATTCATATCTCATATATTTTCAAATTAACATTTTTAAGGAAAAATAGGAAAATAAGAAGTTAATGCTGGAAATAAGCACACAGAGTTTTAAGTAAACTAAAACTTGTTTTCGTTCATTAACAGAGTTGTAAGATCCTTAAATCCTGGTTTAAGCACCTGAAATTCCTTGGATAGGGGAGAAAACTGGCAGAATCACATTGTTGGAAAATGCATCTTCTAAAAAATCTTTGATTCTTTCAGTACAGATTGAGTGTTTAAAATATTTAGTTTTGTGTTTTAAATGTTGTTACAATTTTTAGTTCCTTAGGCTCTTAATTTTCTAGATAAATAAAAAAAAGCCCCAAAACAGATTCATTTCAGAGACATAGGTAAGGATCAGAATAAGACAGAAATAATTATAGGAAGGGATGTGAAGGTGCCCAGGTTGAAGCAGAAATACATGGTTGTTTGGAAATAATAAACAAACTTAATCTGGTTCACTTCTCTTGGAACTCCACAGAGAGTTTCTCTTTGTGCTCAGTTTTCTGACCTGATCCTCATAAAAACAAATACACAGGATCAACTTAAGTGTTATGGCAGGAAATCTTCTGAAATGCAAAGACTAAAAATAAATTGTGTCTATATTGTGTGCAATTTTATAATTGTAAAAGAATATTATATAATATTATAGATTACAGTATCATATTAATTTTCAAAAGCTGTAGTTTTGGAGTATGCACGTTAAAATATACAGTTTTATGTCATCTAGCCTTTTAGTATTTATGGAAGTACTGTATTGTTTAGATTTTTTTTTAAAGTCTTTTTTTGGAGGGGAAATAAAAGCAAATACTGGTGATTCTGATGTTTGAATCCTATTGAAAGTGTTAATTTGCTCCAGTAATAATTTAGGGTTTTAATTATAAGCTCGAAAAGCAGATTTAGAAGCATAGTTGGCACAACTGTAATGTTAATTTGTCCTTTCACGTTTATTGAAAGCAATATGTCCAATATGATTACAGTGTGTGTCAAATAACCCACTTCTTTATTTTTTTTAATGCCTGATCAGTTAATTTACTTGATTAAGATGACTTGCCATCTGCTAAGGAATTTCTGAATGCTAAGAAAATTTATAAAGCATACCCTTTGATTTTGTTTAATCTCCATTTACTTTTTGTTATTCCGTTAAGCCCTTACTATGGTGTTCATCATCAATTTCTTCCTGGTTCCTACAAGGGTTACATTGCAGCTATTTCACTAAGCAGGACAAGTGAATTACAGAACCACAAGGTTGTAGTTGTGTCAGACATGAAATCAGTGTCAAATACTCAGTACTGAACTACCTTGTGAGGGCATTCAAATATTTATTTTCCTAAAAGTATGACTATTGTCTTATAATTAAAATTATATTCAATTGAAACTAGAGAGTTTATTAACCCACTTCCATTTCCTTAATTACCAAACCATAGAGTTTTACAAATATTGCCAAAGTAATGTGTAGTCAATTTAAACCTAATGAGATTACATTCTTAGTGTCTTGGCTGGGTATAATAGAGAAACAGTAAGTATGATTATGCATTTACATGCTCTCCTTGTAATCCATAAATCTCACAAGTACTTTTTGCCAGCATTAAAAGTTCCTCTGTCCAGACCTTTTTGGCAGTGTGTCTTCATAGTCCACAAAACTCAGAGTGTTAATTCTGCAACCCTTTGATTATGTTGAGAATATAATTATTTTTATAAATAGACATCTGCAGAGAAGAAAGCGACCTCAGAAAAGTAAATGTCCTAGTTTTCTCTTTTTCCTGGCTATCTTAGGAAATATTTTTGTCTGTCTGTATCTAAATTTTCAGGTTTATGTGTTTATCAGCTCTGCTTGCAAGAAGGACTTTTGCAAATCTTAAATTAGGAATTATTCAAAGTTTTTTTTAAAAAAGTCAAAGCTTGAGTTGAAAATTCAAATTGAGTTGAAGTTTCAAATACATATCTCTCTTTCAACTAATATTGATTAGGTAATTCACTTCTRGTTTTTTTACAGACTGATCTACTGATGTACCAACAATTCATGCTAACAAAAGGGAGCTACTTCATAAATTACTGACTATGGGCAATYGCATGCTCTGGAGACTCATGTAATTGCCCATAGTCAGTAATTTATGAGAGATGCCTAAAAATTATGATGAATTTTATCATGTCTTCTCTGGATGAGATGCCTCCATGACATATTCTCCTTTTCCCCCAAGACTGCTGATACCACTTGATAAATATGAAAGCCAAGTCAGAGATGGGTTGCCTAGAGGCAGAGCAAAGAAAATTCAGGTCATTCTTCCACCAGGACCATCAAACAGACAAGGAAGTAATGACGCAGCCCAGGGCTGCAGAGGTTCTGCTCTATGAGAACTTGAAAAATTATTATAAGAGAGCCCAACTCAGTCCAGACTAGCCCTGCCCAGGGAACCCCTGATAAAGTGCTTACATAAGTTTGCRTTGCAGGGCCCATGGAAGAGGAGGTCAGCAGAGCAAAGCAATTATGCATACTTAGTGTTTCCTCACTGAAGTGGAATGAATATTTTATCATTGAACATTCACCGTTGAGAAAATCCAAGCTTTTTCTGCTTTGGGCCATTTTCATCAAGAGGATTCACCTGAAATGAAAAAAAAGAATATGTTTCAATTTGCTGCATCACTTTGTAGAACCATTTTTGTTTCAGGCTCTTAGAAGTAAGGCTGAAAAAATAAAATTAAGACACAACTGACTGTACTGACTCTCTATTTAGCAGCCCAGCCATGAAAATGTGCCAATGATACAGAGAACATGATCCCATATCTGAAAATCTTTCTACCTGGAGCACTTAGTCTGAACCAACATGAACAAAGAACTATCTATTAGCACAAAAAAGCCAAAGAGGTGAGATTTTCTTAGGTAGAAATTTTGCTAGAATTCTTTCTGTGCAAATTGTTTTAATATCAAAGCAGTGTATTGGAATCACCTTGAAAGTGACAGTCATAAACAATAAGATGTAGAGTAATTGTCTCATTGATCTGATAAGTACTTAAAAAATTACATGAAGAAAATCTCTGTTTTCAAGAGATGCTAAGGAGCTGATACCAAATTTATGCTATTCCTGTGGTTAAAGTTCTCCCTTGGGATGGGCAAGGGCTAARTTTAGATATGCTCTTTATTGGTTTCAGAGTAAGAAGGCAACTGTAGGTCCAAAGTAGCAGACCATGTCATTATTTATGTTTCTTAATGCACAGTGATACAATACTTACGTTTGAGACTAAAGAACATGATTAAAAAACATTCTCTATCAGGTTCACTGGATTCTTCTCTTACAAGATGAGATTAATTACTTATCATGTGAGAGAGAGGAAGAAACTGATCCTACATCTCCAGACCTAATACTGTGTTACTGAAAARTACATCAGCTTTTTGTTTGCTACCWGAATTACTACTAATATTTTTCAAGTAGTGTGTTCAAATATCCTTATTTTAATGTTGCTACACATCCTATTTTTAAAACATCCCATTTCTCACTGGATTTGTTTTTGTTTTTGTTTTCAAGTGATAGCACCAGTTTCTTAAGCCTTTGCCTTCTTTATTAATATGAAACATGATAACATCTTTGTCAGTTGTGCTTAAAAGACTGTAATCATAAGGCTTGTGTTAGCACCTGACTGTGCCTTTAATCAGGTTCATAATAACAAAATAATCTCATGTTTTTCATACATCCCAAGGTTGCACACCACAGCACAGTTTGAAAGATGAAGTTCTGGGGAAGGAAGGTGTAAAAGATTTCATGTGATTTAACAGGTGTAACCTGGAATTCATATATTAAAAAAAACCCCAAAAATAAATCTCCAAATATTCACTAGGCAAAGATATTGTTTTTCGCTTCATTTTCTTATATAGCTCTTCAGAGAAAAAATGGTAATTGCCACACATTTATATAGGGTAGAAAGCCTCTTAAAAGAAAAAAAAAAGCCTTAGAAATTTTCACTGTTCTAACTAAATGTATCAATTAATTGCAACTGAGTCTAATGAAATCCTACCACATTATCACTACCACAACAGCCCTGATAAGCCCTGCTAAGTAAAAAGRTGCCCTAGGCTAAGGCAACTTGTTGTGGCCAGCAACCTCAGATCAGATGACAAATAGTTGACAGCAGAGGTCTCATCTAAATGTTGATTTCAGCTGGAGGTGCTTTTATATTGATAGGAATGTAGGAAGAAAGCAGGAAAAAGAAAAATAAAAAGGCCACAAATAATTTGAGTAAATGTAATTTAAATATATCTTTATTATTTTTCAAAAAATGGCCAAAAATAATAATCTTATTTCTGAGTTTGAGTTTTTATGAATCTTCTAAATTTATTTTTGAAAAGTGAGAATTCTTTCCTGTCTTTTGCAATTTACCGGGGGGGAAAGGGGAAAAAGAAAAAGGAAATTTCCCATCAAAATAGAATCAAATAAGTTGGGTTTTTTAATGTATTTGTCCTTCATATGTACTTTTTCATTATATCAAGYATGGATTTGGTTTTGTGGTGGATTGACCCTGGTTGGATACCAGGTGCCCACCAGAGCTACTCATCTCCTCAAGGGACAGAAAATCTAACTTAGAGTTCCATTTGAGCAGAGAATGACAAGGTTAGCGTAGAGATGGAAGTGAACTGTTTGCCTACCTCTATGCAAAGCTGGATACAAATTAATGAAGTGGGAACATTTACGATTAGGAGAGATATGACACAGCACGTATCTCAGAAACAGAATCAGAGTCAGCAAGATACTGAAACAGCAGGACACAAATGGTACTGAAATGAGAAAATACGTGCTATATGGAACCATGACATTGCACATTAAAGAAGTGAAATAAGGTAAATACTTTAATTGTGAGTTCAAACACCAGATTATTCCTATGCCTGAAGGTCTGACTAGACAKAGTATCAATAGTACTGCACTATCAACTACTCAATCAAGAAGGTTGCAAATGAAGCATTGATGTAAAATCCAACATCTCAAAGCAAAAGTACAGCTATAAAGAGAGAATCCAACTACSTCCATGTAAACTGGAGGTTTAATTTTGGCTTTTTCTCCTAACGTAGGAAATAAGCTATTAGATAACATACATACCTGCTTATTGGCATTCCTAATTTAAGTTCACAAGAAAAGAAGCATCTCTTAACTTAGGCCTGAGMTGCACATTCAGCCACATTGAGAAAATCCTGTTTGTAATAGAAAATTACATAAATTTTAAGATTCTTGCAAAATTAAAATGTCCCTTCAGGATCTTTCACATTAATATATAATTTTAAGAAAAAAAACTGCATCACAGCTGGAGTGGCTATTGAAAGCAGCAGCTAAAATTTCCRTGTCCTGGAAGCACCAACAGTGGAGCAGAGAGATCTATGTTATATAGATTCCAAAGGCTTTCAACAATATCCCTCACCAGAAGGATAAGACAGAAAATCATCTGTCACGACATAAGCGGGGAAGTCTTCCTTTGGATAAATAACTGGATAAACACTGGAAAAAAAATGGGGGTAAACAGTGCTTTTGCTCTGAGGTCAAACCCTGTAGTGCCACAGCGATCCAGGCTGCAGCCAGTGGTTTTTTGTCAAGATTGTAATTGACCCGGAGAGAGGGTCAATAGCAAAGGACACAGCTCCCTGATGAATACTGAGTAATTAACAGCAGCAAAGATGAAACTTGATTGAAGAATGGCAAAGGACCGTACAGTACTGTGTGACTGGACCCTATAAAAGAAAAAGAAATTCAGTGCTGATAAATGTAATATGGTGCACACAATGGGAAAAAAAAGAATCCTAATTTTAGAGAGAAAAGGTTCGTCTGAGTTGGCTATTGCCACTTATTACTGGAAACTTTATGGCAAATAAAATTAGTATTTTATTTACCAGGGTTTTCTGCTGTTAAACATATTCATAAATTATTGGGAAGCAGAATGAATAATGAGATGTCAAGCTTTGTTAGTAATAAAAAATTATTCACATAGTTAAAACTAAAATTGACTGCAAAATACCACAGATGACTCTCATGACAATAAAGTAGTAAATGAAATTCATTGTTGATAAATACAAAATAATTTTCATGGGGGAAAAATACCAAATGCATTCTAATTATACACACAAAGTGATTGGCTCTAAATTAGCTTTCAGTATTCCACAAGGAAATTGTGTACAGTTTTCTAAATGTCAGCCTGGTGCTGAATAGCAATTTAAAGAACAAATAGAATGTTGAAATTATCAGAAAGACAATAAAGAACAAGATGAAAGACGTGACTCTGCCATTGTGTAAACCTCTGAAACAGTCATAGTGTAAATGCTGCACCCTCTTTCTCTGGTACAAGGTAGAACAGGACCAAAAATGCTGTGAGGTCAATCAGAATAGCAGGACAGCTACCAAGGAGAGGCTAAATAAAAAAGATATGACTGGGATCTATAAAATCATCAATGCAATGAAGAAGCTTTTTCAATTTTTTCATGACGTTATGTGGAAGACATAAGCCAAAAGTAGGGCAGTAAGAGAGAGCCTGGAAGAAAGTCCTGTTGTGGACTTCCAATAATTGCAGCCTCAAGTTCAGAATATACTTTTAACATTGACTCCCAGAAATCAGGAAGGTACAGATGGACAGTGCATTTTCACTGTTTAAAATAACTTTTTSCTTTGAAGTTACCACTGATCAGTATCAGAGATAAAGTATTGGGCTAAATAGGTTTTTGATCTAATCTGGGACACCAATCATAAAGTATTATAGTAAATTTGGTGTTGAAGCATCGTTACAGAGATGCACATATATAAGAAATTTCTTGCAGCTAACTTTGGACAAATCACTCAGAATGACAGAACTTCTCATGTGGAAGGTCTATATTTAGAGGATATAACCTACATGCTTTTTTTGAAGATTATGTTTAAATATTTCATTACATATATATGAGAATAGCAGAGGTACAGGCAGATACACCATTTATTATCTGCWAACACTTGGTTTGGGCTTTCTTTCKGAAATGTTCTATGTTCTTACAAAATGACAAGTTTTYGGCAATTTAAGCAGATAAATCTGAATCCAGATTTCATATTGAGGTTTTGTTGATACTTGTGTTTCAAGACTCTAAGTCAGCCTCAGCACATACTTGATCAATTTCATGAACTTGTATTTTTATTTCCTAAAATGTTTAGTTTATTTTTCAATCTCACTTGTCATCTATTTATTGTTTTCATTGATAGAATTTGTATCATTTTACATCTCAAAGCACCATAAGGTAAGAGTTGTAATTAATTAAATTAAACAATCAGTTAAAAAGAATCTGACCATCTGATGATTGTATTATTCAAAATTCAGTGGAATAGGCCTTGATCTAATTTTTGACATGTATGACACTGAAGGATGATGCATAAATTGCCCTATGAGATTTTTATTCTCCTTCTAGTCAATTGCAGGTATGTTGAGATAGYTGTAAGTGCCAAAATACAGAATTAGAAATCTAATGATTATTCTCATGCATTTGTTTTTTCCTCACATTSTGTAATTTAAATAGTTAACATCCACTTAAGTGGATTCAAGTGGCGTATTAGTGAGATTTGAATGGAAATTAAGAAATCTYGGTTCACTTGCTGTTTTTACAGRCATTTAGGAACAGCAGAGTCATAGCCATGAATTTCTCATGATGTAGGAAGTACATTCCTTCATGTGCAGAACATATTCATATAATGTTGCATTTTTAAACCTCACTGCATCCAAGAGAACAAAATATTCCTGCAGTGGGTGAAGGCCACTTCATTGCTGACCTAAAAGATCCACAGAATTTTCACCCTCTCCTCTCAGCCGTAAAAGTAGAGTGGGCATCTAGTCATCCATTGAAAARTCATATGCTGTCGAGTTGAGGGAGTTAATCAAAAAGGTATTTTGAATGAATTTTTTAAAGTAAGATGAGAAAAGATAATAAAAGATAAAAGAAAGCCAAATGAATAAAAAGGCTTAGAGGAATATTAACTCTTGAAGTAACATGTTCTAAAGGACCTGATCTCTGGAGCTCATCAATGCAGAACTTGTGCCATCTTGAACAGGATAAAATATTATTTACAAAGGTGAATTTCAGTTCTAAATCTGCTTTCTTTCCAACAGTTGGATTTTCCGGGCCTAATTCCTTATTTGGCTAAATCAATATAAATGAAAATGRCTCCAGAAAAGAGGAAAAGACTGTGTTTAAAGATCACTTCAAAACCACCTGCTGCAGTTTTTGGAAATAAACTTGCAATCGTTTTATAGCTATTAGAAAGAGTATCATAATTCATGAGATATGACAACAGCCAGTAGCAAAGAAAATCTACAAAATGAACTAAAAATAGACTAAAATAATCTAAAATCAAAAGAATGCTAAGATAATCTTATTAAATTGAATGGTAAATTGTAAATAAATGGAGAATCCAATCAGAAGTTAGCAGACCAAAACTCAGACTATTTAATGAACAGAACAAAGAAAGGGATTATGCAGTATTAGTCTCTTTTTCTTTCAGTGTACACTCTGAAGATAGTGAGACATCTGCTCACATTTACACTAATGCTAAGGAATCTCTAGCCACTCCCAGTTYTCATTTGTTGAGCTTATCTTCTTCCCAGGAGACTTCAAAATTGCCTCAGATTTGGAGGCAATAAAACAAGTGTATCAAAAGATAACTTAGCAGAAAGGTAGCTCACCAGGTTGCAATCAGTCCTTCACCTGACATTCTGATCTTGTTAGAGAAATTCAATCATTGCAACACCTAAATTAGCATATCTATGCCTGGGAGAATGCTAAATTAACGAATATTGGATGACAGAAAGATGGACTATGGCTCTTTCTTCCCTACATTTTGATTTCCCTTCTACTGACAAACTCTCCCCATAGATGTTTTTCTGCCTGCCTCTTTTCATCCTGCCTTATGGAAAAATTATGCTGGCCAACACCAAATGATACCTCTAGATGAGTCAGAAAAGAAAGCTGAAGAACACTTAATCAATCAGAAAATGTTTTTTCTCGACAGCAAAAGAAAGCCAGAATTCACAGCAGCCACTGATACATTGCCAATCCATAACATAAATCTATGAGTTATAACTTATTCTACAGCTATTGAAAAAATCTTGGTTTTTTTTCCCCATATTTCCTTCATGCTTACTATTGTTTTCCTTCTTTCTACACCTGTTTTGGAAAATGTAGGAAAAAAAAACTAATATTTGTATTGATCTACTGAAATCTTACAGAAAGAACATTTTCTTCCTGTCTGAAAAATTTCACTCATTGAAGGGAGAGGTAGAGCAATTGTGGTGGACATCTGGCATCCATCCAGAGTCAACCCACTACAAGGTATAAAACATGCTTGTTGCTTCCATACTGATGTTTTTGAAAAGAGATTTTGGAATTTGTAGTTTTCAATTCAGTGGTTACATCTCTGATTAGTCCTGCTTTATATAACTTTGTCTTTATTGAAGCTCTGGATTTTAAAAACCTCCAAAATGAATGACTGACTCATAAATTTCAGTAGAATTAGGCTAAGACCTTTATTCTCTCACCTGCAGAATACGATTCTATGTTTTTCCATGTGGGAAGAATGTTTTGACTCACATCATAGATGCATTAGAGAATAGTCAAGTCCATTTTAAAAGAACAAAATAATTAATATAAAGCAATATTCTTTTAAGGAGTGTGGTCTTGTCCATATATTTAGGCAAACAACATCCAGAAATTTGAAACAATTTCATATAGAACAACTGGTCTTTGTTCACTTTGACATTGTTTTCATCAGGTGAACATTTTTCTCTCTTGTTTATAAAAACTGTTTTCTTCCTGCTAGGTGCTTTATTTTCCAAAAGAATCAAGAAGACTTTTCAGGGGAAAATGTGAGGTGAGGTAGAAAAATAAGAAAGATATGTTAGTCAGAAGCACGGGGCAGGGGGGAGAAAAAAAATCAATTTTAACTTTTTCCTCTAATTCTTCTGCTGTTAACAATTATAAAATAGGAAGGGAAATGAAAACAAACAAAACAGAGACTTTTGTTGTAGGGCAGTGGTCTCTTTAAACATAGAAACTAGTGATAAGCCTTTTTTTAAAAAAAAAAAGTGCTTTTATTTGCTGCATAAATGTGTTCACCTTTTCAATGTCTTTGGATGAACCACAACCCCAAATCAAATATTGTCATGCATTATTAAATTAAGTCAATTATATGTCAAACAGATGACGTTAGGCATTAAATTTGTGCTGATAGAGACTGCATTTTTAGAGGGCAGTCAACATATTAAATTCTAAAAAGAGGCAATATATTTTTCTGCTTGCAGATCCCTTTGTAATTCACTGGGATACATTATATAGAAGTTCCCAAATGCCAAATGCAATCCTAATAATTTACAGGGAAATGTAGTGATAAAGAATTCAGAGGACTGGGGGAAATACAAATTCATTATCAACTTTGGACATCAGGCTGTGTTGGCAGTTTTTAATTCTTCTAAAGTTTATTCTACTTCTGTTTTTAATTTATCTTCAGCTTACACTGCCTCACGTGACAGCCTCCTGGCATCCATATGTTATTGCTATTAAAAAATAAATAAAAGGGGTAAAAGAGCCCAGTAGCTCCTCTCTCTAAACTCTCTCTAAACTCGTTTAGTATCTTGTACATGCTTACCACCTGCTTATTCTTGAGAGGGTATCTAAGTGGCAGCTTTTCTGATTCTCACCTTATGCTGCATCTGACCATATGTGCAGAGATTATTTGAGTTGYCCCTGACTTCTCAACCTACCAAACCCCACATTCACAACAGTTAAGTTTACAAAAAAAAATCTTCAAATTTCCTGGATTATTGATTAAAAGAAAAAAAAAAAAGGTCAAACTTGCAGCCATATGGTAAATTCTTGACTAATAGTGTCATGAAAATAGTCTGTTTGAAGGGTAAACTAACCTTTCACAGGTTGTAATTACTCTCCTACTCACAGAAAATTCCCTTGTATACATTATGGAAATGGGCCTGTTCCAGATGAATAATGTAAAAGTTTGCTTGGAAAAGTAGGGACATCCACAACGCTGTTCTCCTGGGCTTGTTGCAGACACGCCTTCATCTACAGCTAAGGCTTTCTTTCTAAATATTCCCTCTGTCTATTACTTATTTGCATTKTTTAATATTTATTTGATATTATTTTCCATGGGAATATATCTTCATATAAACTCTCCCATTCCCATTCTCTTTCCCTYCCCTTCCTTCCCATTCCCTTTCTTCCCCTTCCAAAAAATTCTGTGTAAAATAAATGTGTTGCAAATTCAATTCCTATTTACACACACTTGAGTATAAAACCAAAACAAATTGTTGACGTGAATTCATGTAAGTAGAGCTGATGAGAGAATACAATCCAAAATAACTGAATATAGTGGTATCTGCTACTATCACACAGAGGGTTAAGTACATCTGAGGCTTATGAAGTTCTGGATAAAGGTAAGTGTATTAGCTTTGCTTTGGTCTTTTGGGAATTGAAACAGATTGGYAAGATGACTTTTGCAAGTTCTTTCAGTAAGTCATGAACAGTAGTGGAAAATAAAATACAGGGCCAGCCAGATATTAAGTTTAAGCCCAGACAACACATACTCCTTATCTTGGCTGATAGTKGATTTTCAGACACTGGAAACGTTAACCTTTCCCTTAAGACTGATATACATTGTCTGGATTTAAAATTTTTCCTAAGTATTGAAATTTAGGTGCATTTTTTTACATTTTATATGTCCTTATTTTCAACATACACTATTAGGAAGGTTATAGCCAGCTGTCTCTGAACAGCTAAGTTGGCAATATGCTCACTTTTGGTTTGGACCCAAGCTGAGAAAAGTCATGCTGCACCTCAAGTATGCTTCCTGGTTTCCTGCAAAGACAGCTGAACTTGCAAACTGAACTTATTCCTCTTTTATTTCTGGTCAGAAATTGTGCAGAATGTGCCACTGAAGAATCTGCCTTCAGTTTGATCCCCAAAATCAACAATCCCACATTAAGCTGACTTTTGGGAGAAAAACCAGTAGTAGAACTACTTCTACTGGACATTCAGGGGGAAAACCAAAATTTCCCACAACAATTTAGAAATCTAAGGGTAAAAAAAGAATGTGTGAAATATTTCAATATTATTTCATGAGGGGATTGCAGAGATAGGATAGGAAATCACTCTTCTTTGACTGAAGRCAATGCATTTCTTTCTTCCTTTTTTTTTTTACTCCCTGACTTGAAGCTAGAAACAAAACCTCAAATATATTAATGAGGCTTTCAGATATATCTTGCCACTTGCAGAAAATGACTGTGATTGCCCAAGGAAAACTCAAGGGCTGTCCAGATACAGACAGGAAAATTAAGCAATTTACAAACAGTGGTCTAGATACTGATTTTGGATCAAATTCATTTTATGTAATGAATTCTACTCAAAGCCAGCAGAAAAGATTTAATCTTATTAGTACAATTTCTTGATAAATTGCACAGTTTTAAATTGCAAATGATGGTGTTAAAATGAGGAGTGACTTCCAGCTATGTAGTGAAAAACTGTTAGCAAAATGAAAACTCAGTAAATGGCTCCATTTTCTGCTGTCACAGTTCTATATGGACACAATGGATTTATAGAAGGAGGCTTTTTCTACTTATTTCCTTGAATAGATTTAGTGATCAGAAAGATTGTTTAGGAATGAAATTAATTTGTTGCATTTTAATTTGTTGAGAAAATGTTTTTTCTCTAAGGAGAATGATTTCTTATCTCTTGGCTTTTTATTTTTATTTTTATTTTTGAGGGGTAAACCAAGATAAGTAAAACTCATTTCTGTCAGCGGGCATTTGTTGGCACACGTGTTCAATGCTCTTCACGTTCATTACTACCTTTTTCTTTCTAAAAGCCAGAAAGATTCAATTTACTTTACAAGACTATAATCTCTTAGTCTTCGCAGATTCTGGTGCAAGAGAACGGGTTTAAAAATAACAAAGTCGCTAATCTCGGAACAAAACAATTGAAGTTATYTTAGCACATCATAACCTGCTAAGTGGTGAACTAGCTTGATTGTCTCTTACAGTAACTAGAAAGTCTATGTGCATGGGTGAAAGCAGGTGTGTGTGTGTGTGTGTGTATGTGTGTGTGCTGCAGGACTAATCCTACAGAGCAACTAAATAGTTAATGGAAGCCCCCCATTGGATGTATTTCTATCCTTGACTTATGATTCTATGATATTTCAAAATGTTAATCCTTATCTTCCTTATTCACTTTTTAATTGTCCTCTTATTACGTTGCATGCGCTTCATTTTTATAATGACCTTTATGCTCTGAAGGAGCAGATGAGTTAATCTCTTCCCCTGAACCACAAGAATGAATAGTGCTTTAAATAAATGATCTAATCTAGATCAGTTGCAGATGCAAATGGAGATCCTGTATCACTAGCTAGTATTATTTAAATAGCCACATGAAGTCTGTATATCTCTAAAGACAGAGCTACTTCTTTTGAAAAGTGATTTTGTCTACTCACTTACAGCTTTCTCATTTGTTTTAGTCATTTTCTTCAGGATGCATTTTATCCAAAACCATGCATTTTGATGTATTGCATCTAACTTTGAAGGGCAAATTCAAATAAACTCTTTAAGAGAAAAAGTGAAAATCAGAGACATGCTTGTTACACTGACAATGTACTCAGTCCAGCTTTTCTGTAATACCTTCAGAATGATTTGCTCTTCTTCCCACTCTCTGCCATCCCAAATGCTTCCCTCAAGTTCCTCAATAAAATGTTCCACTTTAAATTGTAGTTTCTCTGCCTTGTAGAACATTATTTAGTACAGCTCAGTAGAASGACAAGTTCCTATAACATATGGCACCACTGTGCTTTGGCAAAGGTGTGCTGATCTGCTTGTGCTTCCTCAGCAATGATTCAGGTTTTCAAGTTTGGAGCCATTCACTCTTGTCTCTGCCCATTGATTGGCTTTAGAGCTATCTGGCACAGTGGAAGATTTGCAGAATCATTCCTTAGTATATACAACTGGAGTGCATGTATGTGTGTGTATTGCAATACAAGAATGACTTCAGTCAAGCTTTTGTATGTGTTAGGGTTTTTTGATAGGTTTTCCTGGTTTATTTGTTTGTTTTGTGTTTTAGCTCAATTTTTTTTAAATCTTTTAAATTCTTCGTTACGCAAGCAAATATTATTCAGCAAAAATACAAAAGCATTTTCCAGTTCAAAGACTGTAATTTTAAAATAAGTTTGTTAATGAAAAAGTCTATTGCCATCCTTTCCTCACCCCTTCAAGCTAATTCAAACATATGTGTGGACTTTTTTCCAATGTCATTCCTACTTGGGCAGAAACCAAGTAAAAAAACTTCCTTAACAAGAGAAATTGTTTAATAGCTGGTTATAAGTAAAACCAGGAGGTTAYAACAAAACCTGAGCTGAGGCAACTGATACCACAAAATCTCAAATGGTGAAAACCAAGCCTCAATTTTTGCATCAAAATATTAAAGCAGCTGAGTTTCAGGTGAAGAGTTTTGACTCTTTTTGGCAAAACTTATTCTATTCTCTTATAGGCTCCTATATATGTGCTCATACATATTCAATTTCTGAGCAAGAAGCATATTCTTTTCCTCTGGACAGAACAACTTTGAACTTTGGTTGCAGATTCTGAATCCTGACATTTGAGATTTCATCTCTGTGGCAGACGGGATGGTTGGTGTACTCRTAGCCATGGATTCATATATGCCCTATCCAATCTTCAGAAGAGCTTCAGAGTTGGATACCTGTCAGTCACCTGCTTGCRTCTAAGTCCAGCACACTGTTATCTGGCCCTCATTATTGCTCTTCCTTTTCTAGGCAGCTAAAACTCAGCCTTCAGATGTAGCCCCATGGAAAAAAATAAGTTTGGGGTGTTTAGAAAGGCCACTGCAGGTGCCTCTCATGTTCAGGGATGCACCTAAAGTGTCATCTCCAGGGAACAATGTTCTCTGAAAACTGTCTGCTACATAGTCTTCAGCCACAGAGGCCTGATTTTGATAAAGAGTAGCTTAATCTTCCATTTAAACAGTGTTCTGTCAGAGCAGGGTCCATCTAAATTAGGTTTGATTTGATGGCCCTTTTTTGTGATTCACAGAGTAAATCATAAATGTTATTGATTTTCAAAACTATGTGAACGATCATTTCATGTTCAGAAAAAAAATCTATGCTGAATAGATATCTGCACTTCTAGTTGAAAAAGACCTCTAGTTATTAAGATGTAAAGATGGATTTAGAGCCTGTTAAGTCCTGTCTGAATTTTTATGGCAATAGTTATCTCATTGTCCCATTACTTATTCTAAATAATGAAATTCTTCCATTATTTTACTGCCATATTTTCACAATCTTTTCAAATTTCATGGTCAGAAAGATTTTTTATGATGGTTAAAGTKATTTTTTCCTTTTCTTCTTATTCTTCATCTCCCTTTAGCTCCTCTAGACCTTTYTTCCACTCCTTTATTATTTGGTTGTTTTTCTCCCACATTTTTCCTTAAAAGATATTTCTTCACAAAAAACTATTTTACTTAACAGTAACTAACTGTGGAAAGTTTTGCTTGGATGGTCCATTTGGGGTTTTTTTGTGGTTTTAGTAATGATTACAAGTGGAGCAAATAGAGATGTTTTCTTTGCAAAACCTTTAACTAAGTTTCAGTAATTTTCTTCTCATTGTCTTTGTCCTAAACATATGCTTATAATTCCAAATGGCAAAAATAGTAAAATTTTATCTGACCTTAAATTCCTAAGGGAGATTGAGCCATTTTAAAACCAGAGGTCAAACAGAACTGCTGATGCTCATTGTGATGACAGCACTGTTTAATCTAATTCATTAAATGACATTTCATCTGGCAAGGGCTAGACTTAAATGTGGAGCAAAATAACTTTAGAAAGAATAAGAAGAAGGTGTCACAGTATGATGAGAACAGCCATGAATACTCATTCACCGCAGGAAATCAAACCTTTCTTTGTTCAAAATTCTGGTCTTGCCTAACAGCAGGAAGTGCCCAGAGGTAAATGCATTCACATTTTGGGAAATTTATATATGATTACAGACCATATTTGTGCTGTTCCACCAACAAATGGAAACAAGGTATGGGAACGGCAGATGTTCCTCTCTCTCCAGAATAGTTTAGGTGTACATTTTCTGYSCTRGAAAGTCTTGTGAACTCAGAGAAGWGGTCAGAATTGGAAAGTTTAGGAAYAGATGCAAGCTTCAGAGGCATTGGCAGTCTCCATACATCAGACAGGACATGTAGGAACAGAG
The DNA here is from genome assembly GCA_014549065.1 of Cardinalis cardinalis. NCBI lineage: Eukaryota > Metazoa > Chordata > Aves > Passeriformes > Cardinalidae > Cardinalis > Cardinalis cardinalis. The sequence continues at coordinate 240,901 of JACDOX010000100.1, read as the reverse complement.
TRATATAACCAGTTCTCCTTAAAAACAACTACCATTTTTCCCTACTGGTGTGAGTGAAAGTGATGCAGAATTTAAATAAGATTCACAATGTGAATAAGGAATGTGGTTGAGCTGTGAACTAGGATGGAAGCTTTACTGTTGTCTGCCCACAGACCAAGAAACATTGTTTTGAAGATTATKAYAGAATCAGAGGAGCAAACAAMTAGGCTGRAAAAGACCTCTCAGATCATCAAGTCCAACCTGTGACTGAACCACCCTGTCAGCTAGACCATGGCATTAAGTGCCATGTCCAGTCTGTSCTTAAACACCTYCWGGGACAGTGATTCCACCAYCCCCCTGGGCAGCCCATTCYAATGTTTAATCACCYTTTATCTGAAGAAATTCCTTCTTATTTRMAACCTGAACCTACCTTGGTGCTCTTGTCCTTTTCTAGTTGCCTGGGAAAAGACAAACTTCTTTTGGGTATTTGAACATTTATTTCAAAACTGGGGAAGACCTCTTTAGAACAGGGAAGGCCCAAACCTACACCTATAAAAAATACTTTGGACTTTTCAAAACCTGATAATCCTAATTTTCTATTCAGTAAGATATATTAATTTATGTTTCTTTGCCAGTGGTAAAGTATTGTATCTCGAGATTTTTCTAAAATTCAATCAAGAATTCTTTGAAACAAGGACATTTCCTAAAAGCAAAGCTGAATAAAAGTTTTCTTATGGAACCTCTGGGGACAGGCTTATAGGTAGGACTCTATACTGAAAATCATGCTCATCCCTGTAAAGTGCAGGGGATAAAAAGCGAAAAGTTAGAACTGTATCTCTGTTCCTCTAGCTCCACCATTCAGCAGTGCCATAGATCAGGACAACTACAGACAAAAATAATTTTTTACTTCAGATAGTACTTTCCACTTTTCAGGAAGTTTCACACATTCTTTCCCTTCTGCCTTTGAGATGAATTTTGCTTCTACATTTTGGTATAAACACTTGATTTCTGCATTAAAAATGGCTGTGCACTTAAGGTTTCCTACCTATTAGCTGGAGGATAGGGAAGAAAAAGAAGGGAACTGGTGGAAAAGAAAAGGTTACCCRAAGGTATGTGAATCTTGCTGTGGAATAGTGAGTAAATTAGATTCTGTTTGTTAATCCTTAGTATAAATTGTTCGAGGATTATATAAGAAACCTGCACCAAAAACAATACTCCACACCATTATTGTAGTAAAATTAAATGTACATAAAATTTCTATCTATGACATTTATCATAAAAAAACCTTCTATCATCATGCCATTTATCATGAAAAGCAAGTATAGCTTCAGTRAAAGCAGTCTATTCATTGTGAGTGTCAGGTGATTATTATGTACTTTCTACAATATATTGCTCACTGAAATAGTGAATTTATGGTAATTTTTCCCCCCAAAATATATATTATCCACCATTTTAATCAAATTAATTCCCTCATGTAATGGGGTTTTTTGTTTGGTGCTTTGTGGGGTTTTTTTGGTCGGTTTGTTTATTTGTTTGTTAGTTTTTTAATTTTAAGTGTTTGTTTTGAGTTTTCGCCTTTAAAATGTATGGCACAAGAGGTATAAATTTTGCACATTTGTTTGTAATATTTCAAGTCTTAAGTGGAAAGATAAGGCCTACTGTAGAACCCAAATCCTGATCTGAGTTTCATTTGGACTGAACCCTTAGAGAACTTGTTATGAGACATAGGTGGGAAATAAAGTGATTTGTAAGCTTTGTTATAAAGTCAATTGCTAGAAGAAAGCATTTCAGTATTTTGTTACCAAGAGGTAAAATCCAAGGTCACTGTAAGTGTTTTATAAGATATAAATTTCAAAATCAAACAGGATTTCATACTTTTTGGGCAGTGATARAACACTAGATGAACTTTGCTTTGGCAGAAAAATAGAAGGAWAAGGGCCAGTCATTCAAAAKGCAGCAGAGCTGTAGGCTACAGCAWCTCACTAAAGATATGACTCTTGCCTCMTAGAATGTGCAGGATGGGAAAAAATCAAAATAAATGCAGGTACAAATATAATATTAAACTTTAAATAATTAGTGGTGTTATGAACTCATGCCACTAGTTACARGTTGTTTCTTGCAGCCATCTTAGAAACTTAAATTATCCTTTTTTATAAATAGGTCAGATTGATCACACATCAGACACTGTTTGCTCTCCATAAATCACAAATTAAAAGGTTAAAATCAATTGATTAAGAAGGATGATAACTATAGTAAATATAAGCAGAATACCCAATATTGAAAAAAAAACTCAGTAAGGCAGTAAGTCTAATTAAAATTAAATAGTTTGTTTTTAATAAAATAAATAATTCAGTGATTATTGAAAAACTCCTCATTTGGATACTGGGAAGATGAGTTGACTTGTGTTCCTATCCTGGATAAGAAAATGTGTCCCTTATAAGAGCACTTGCTGCTCTCTAGTTTCCTGTTTACTGCATGAGGACAGTAAGGAATGCAAAAGGTTAATTTGTCTTTCCTAAAGCTTAATACCAAAGTCTAGCATATATAGACTAGCATGAGAAATAAAGAAACTGACAAAATAATAAGACATCAAAGTCGCTTTTCATGTTCTATTTTCTTCCTCTTCCATGTGGAGTCTTTGAGATGTGAAAACAATCTAAGATTTTCTAAACTCTTGCTAAGCAGGAAGCACCATGTCAGATGGGRACCCTTCTGATATTACATTCTGGACTGTTTAAGTCCTTGTGGAAACAAAACACAATGGGGCAAAAGATCCCCCACATTTAAAAGTAACATTGGAGCCCAATGAAGTAATGGAGACTACCAGAYACTAACCAGGATCACTATAATATGTGTGTTCAAGCCTTTTAAGCTTGTGAGAAGACCACTTTGGCTTTCTCMATGTTTGCTTCCCCCACATCAGTGTTGATACATATTCTTGCTATTAGTCTGCTGAGTTTCCAGTGCTAAATTTTCTTAGTGACCTCCATCCTTTGATTTCATTGTGACATTAAACTTGTGCTAAGATTAAAAGAATCCACCCTCTACTAATACATCATATATATATAAATATATATATATATATTCTAAAATGTCAAAATTACATTGAAAACTCAGAAGAACCTGGGCCTTACACTACTATATGATGGGTCTCTTTGTGATACCATAAAACTTCAATGGCTTCAAAGGAACTCTAAAATATTCTCCCTGGATGGTAAGTACTGTGGGATAAGGACCATTTTTCATATCATGAGAATATTGTTTATTTTCTGTTAAATAGTGGCAGTACTGAGATACCAAAGACTGAAATTCCAAAGCACAGGAGACAAAACTCCCCTTCTCTCAGAAATTAATTGAAAATATTTTTGAAGAAACTTTAAGAGGTATGAATATAATAGCTACACAACTATCTACGCCTTAATTTATCCTTTTTTTAATTGAACATATTGCATGAAAGTTAAAAATTTTGTACTTTAGGCAGTAGAGAAATAGAATAGCATATATTAAACACCTACTTCTTCTTTGAATGAACAGAATCTTTTAAGAAAAAATAATTATGAAATTTAAAGACTTTAATTCCTTTTCCATGGCTAAATATTGAAATAAATATTGACATACAACACTATGTCAAGAGGTAAGTCTATGCCAATATTTTCTTCATCATTCATATTTCCTGTATGAAATGAAATGTGAATCTTTGTTGATGGCAGTTACTTGTAACAACTGATTGCCATATCAAAAAGAAGCAAAAAAAAGAACATAATTTTAAATATCCCATACATTTACTGACTAAGCAAATATGTAATTGGAAAGGAGCCCAAGATATCAGCTACTAAACAGYCCATCATATACATAATCATTATGACTGTTTAATTTTTGATAGATATTAAGCTATACTTAGCTCCCTAGCCCATATAATGGTCAACAAATCCCTTAAAATGTTTGCTTGATTATGTTAGCAAATATAATGTGAGGTTTTAATAAGAGAAACTCCGAAAATTTGAGTTTCAATCACTTATTTAATGTTCAGGTTTTCAATTGTGTCACAATTTGAAAAGTATTCCAGAATATATTATTGTCTCACATTTTGGTATTGTTATACTCATCTGGGCAATTTRCATAGTAAGCTATTTATCATCCGTGAGTAGGAATATCAGTATTAATCATTTAACTGCATTTGAAAAATATAAGCTTCCTTCTTGCTACTATTCTGGTAGAGGCAAATAATTTCCTTTGGATGATTAAGGAAGTGATTGTGCCTGCAAAGCAAATGCCTAAAGCTTTACCAGATATTAATTATATGATGGAAGAAGTTCACAAAGGTGTCATTTTCTCTTTCTAAACCCTTACTTAAATACAGAATTTGTTCAATACATTTTGCTCTTCAAAATCAGTATTCTAAGAAAACTCTTTAAACAACTTCTTTGTAATGAGCTCTCCAGCTACTTGTGGCATCAGACCATCATTTTGTCCTTGTGACACKGTCACTGTACGGAAGACTGTGATGTCACCAGAATACGTAATTTCTGTTAGAGGTGCTGGAGGACTGTGGGACTAATTATGGCTTTCTTTAACCTGGATGCAGATCTGTGCGCTCTGCCTCTGGGACAACCTCACTGCAGTCAACAGTTCCGTTATTAAGTGCATCCACATCACTAAATACTGTGTTGTTTTATTCCCCAGTGTGGAGGCACCTTGTGCCGCAAYGTACATCTGTGAAAAATGAGCAAATATAAAATTTTACATGTATTCACATTTTACCACATACAAATTTCATGATTTAGCACTTACAACAGATTTCACCTTGTTTGACTTTGGTCACGTGAAAAAGTCAACATCTATTTTAATCTGCTGATAGGATAATGTATTCCAGGCTAAAATGAGTCTCTTATGCAGCTAAAATGGACAACAACCTGAGAGATTTGTCTCTCTCTCTGCTATACACAGCATTAGCCTTGATGGCAAATTAAAAGCTTGGTCTTTAATCTTAAGTTTAAAGGCTGAAAGTTGGATGGCTTAACTTGTCATCACTCTAGGCTCAGTGCACAAGGACTGAATATGGACAGCTCTATCCTGCAGGAGTTTGAGCTAAATACATAATGTTTAAACTTTCATCCTCTAATATACAACAGGTGCAATTGATAATAGGAACGAGCTGAGTCACCAGCACACCTGAGTTCTTTGAGCCTTGTTTTAAGAAAGCTGATAATCAAAATGTCACTGAAATTGGAAGCCGCTGTTCACATTGAGAATTATAAAAAGTCAGCCAGAAATGTGTCACTGAATTTTTTTTAAGCACAGAGTCTTTATTATGCCAGACTAAAAAGTTGCTGCTGAGTCATAAACAATGAAATAGTCCTTCCATTTCTTTTAAGAAAGAGAAGATTTCCTGAACCTGTTTTTATTTTCAAAATTGTATAATAACACAGATACCCTGAACAGAGTAAGCCCTCCAGAAACAAGATCTGCTAAAATCATACTTGRAGATCTTTTTTCCCCATCTCTGCCTTCCTAACTGGAGCTCTCTGGCCTTTGTAGCACTGTAACACTAGGGAGCACACTTTCATCAGGAATTATGCTGTCTGCAGCATCTACGGAGGCTGGGAGACAGTCAGTTCTGCACATCAGCAGTTGGGCAGCAGGCCAACCCTTGCCCTGCTGCACAGAATGACAAGGCATGCAAAGATGACAGAGCTAATGGTAAACAATGACAGATCTGTCGAGAGTCTGATGGGATGCATCTCTTGTTTGTTCATGTACAGTACAGGAATCAGAGCTATTTTGTTCAGGGTGTGCTTAGATGCCTGCTTGAACTCTTCACCCTGCCTTTTACAAATCAGACTTAGCAGAGCAATGAAGAGGGGTTTTTTTGTGGGTATGAGAGACTTACAGTAAGCTCAAAACTAGGACAGRCAATTCTTAGAGAAGGGAGAAAATGCACTTGCTCTTCAATTTTATTTATTTTTAAAATTTCCTTATTGACCTGTTAATAAAACCTCATTGTGTAATTATTGCTTCCAATAGTCATGGTATTTGTCTATAGAATTAAATGTATAGAAGGACAGAAAGAAATTCCTTCTTTGGAGTAGCTTTAGACTCAATTCTATTATTATAAGAACAAGTTACAATTTAAAATACACTATAGTATTCGGTTCTTCAGTAATTTCCAAGYAAATTTATTTTCTTATTAAATCAATTTATCTGCTGATTTATATTCTGAAATAAGCAAACATGTTTATCTTGTATAGTGTACCATTGCTTTTACAGAGTTTAAATTTAAAGTCTACATTACACATTTTATCCTTTTGATATTCCTTATTTTGTTATGGTGACCAAGTTTGTTTTTTACTAGGCCGAGGWGTTATGAACAGATTAGCCTGTGTAACTTGCATATGATCACACAAAAAGATGTCTGCCAATCCTTGCCAATTATTCTGTAGAAAACTTGTCTTATCAGAAAAAGATACATTGCACCAGACAATGCTAGAAATAACCACTACTAATAATAACAACCCCAGCAAAACAATAACAACAAGCACCGCAAAACCTTTYCCAGAACTTCAGCAGAGGAACATCTATCCTGAATCAGATCTGTGGTTCTAACAGTCCACATTTATGTCTTTTTCATTAGCTTCATGGAAAGGCTTAAGCTAACATGAAATGAACAGTTGATAGGCAATCAGCTTAAATTCAAAACAGTATTTCAAGTGTTTCAGGTGTTTCAGGCTATTGATTTTCTTCCAACATTTTTCTGCTCTTCTCCATTTATGCAACYTTTATGTCACCTTCTGTATACTGAAGTATGATGAAACAGAAACTTACTGATTTGGTTTGCATAGCAAGAAGGCTGAAATATATAGAGCAGTGTATCAGTTCTTCAGATCCTCCTGTCTTCAGAGGACTTAGGCAAGTATTGTTGTTCTCTGGTAGTGAGCAATGCCCTCCCAAAGCATTAAAGTAGACTACTTGAAAAGATTTTGCATATGAAACAGCAGTCACCTATGCTAAATAAAGTACTCCAGAGCTACCACATGCAATTAAGTAATTCCAGTTGAGAAATTCTGGTCTTCAGAGGGGTAATAGGATATGTGATCATAGAATAATTAATTTCCATTAAGAGAACTGTATTAAGTCAGGCTATGTAGCTGTTACTTTGAGTTGAACTTGCCTGAAATGAAACTAATAGAGCATTATCCTACATAAGATCAACTTTGGGCCACAATTCTAGAAGCTCGACACCTAACCCAAAACACAATCAAGTGAAAATCTCAGACTATGGAGTGAATAAATGTAAACCACTGATAACATGGCTGCACCATCAGTTTTTAAGAAGAAGTTCCCATTGATTTCAGTGCTTTAAAATCAATGCATTCTCTACAGAGAAATAGATTCAGATTAACAGTGATTATTTACCATAATGACTTTATCTGAGGATATTTTCCATTTCATAAATATATCCTTAGTGCTCCRGTTTAACACTCAGTCTTTTGGGATATTTCTACTATTCTGTGGAGAAACCATTATCTGCTTTTACAAAGTTTCTGTTGTTTTTTATGTAGAGCTACAAGTAACTTGAGAGATTTGTAACCTACAYGGAAGAACTCCAGCCTGTGATGTTACAGCTCTTGTTTGCTACCTGTAAAATGACATCAGCCAGAGGTCACAGCTACTCTGTGGGGATCCACCACATGAGGATCTACTTGCATACTCTATAAATGCTAGATCCTCCTCTAGAAGGCTTTACAGACTAAAAAGACTGAAGAGTTGGAAGACAAAAAAGGCTGAGATAGTTCAGCTGCCTGGTGAAAGGTCAATGACASAGATGGATGCAACCACTGGAACCATAAAACTTTAAATTCAGTAAACTTTGTGGAATAGAGTCAGTGTTACCACTTCCTCTTGAAATTTATTTAACTTCAAAACTTTAAAGTCTGGTTATTTAAGCTGTTTACCATTTTAAAGACTTCCATGCCTTAAAGTAAAACTCTTAAATATTTTTCATATGAACAATTCTGCTAACTGATACACACAAATACGTACAAATACATACAAATACATGCAATGCATACAAATACATACAATACATACAGATCTGGAATTATGTATTTCCAAAATGCTCTTGTTGCTGTATACCTGATCCCATGTGTAATGAAAATAAGGTTCACTGTCAAAATTATTCCTTTTGAAAGTGGGAAGTGTAAAATTAATTTAAATACTGTTTCATTTTCCCTCCTTTTTCCAGAAGAAACCATCTAAATATGTGCTAACTGAAGTATGTAACTTTTGGCTTGTAGATGTTGTGTGTTTTGGAAGTTGAAGAAATATGCCTGTGTAATAAGGGTTATAAAGAAGATTTAAATGCCTCTCACAAGGGAAATGTTCTGCTGCCACAAGTTTAGCCCATGTACAAACTTTTCATTCAGACAGAACAGGGAAAATTCCCAGCGTAACTCTGAGCAGAAGGAAATAACTGCAGAAAGTGAGAAAGTAACTGCAGAATATAAGGTTATAAGCAAATACTGAATATTTTATGAAAAAAGGTCAAATTCTAACATCCTGACACTGGTCAGTGGAAAACAAAAGTTAATCAGTTAATTCCCAGGCTTCTATTTTATTTGTTGACTTCAGAAATAAAAAAACAAACAATCAAACAAACCCTACCATATTTTCAAAAGCTATTGTAATCTCAATATCAAATATACCATCAAGAAAGTAAGATGTATTTCACCTGCCATTTAAAAAAATGATTACTAAATATAGAACCATTCTTTCTGATCTATTTCTTACTTTTTTACTGTAGGAAAAAATCCTAATAGAACTATATTTGGCTCATTCTGTTATAGACAAATATTATCTATCATATGAAAGCTACAGTGACTTTTATAGTTCATGTCTTCTCCAGAAATCACTTAGCATTTTCTTTGCTGTGGAAACTTGTAATAAAATGGTTACAACAGGAAAAGCAAGTCACCTAGCAGCATAACCCACAAAAAATGAACACTTCAGCACTTATTTTTTATGGGCTAGTTAACCTTATTGGATTTATATAACTGCCAAAGCCTGACCTCCATTACTGTTGATCAGAGCTGAAATTTACTTCCATAACATATTATATTGACCACTTTAGAGAAATAAAGGAAAACACAAGAGACAGAGAACGTACTTACTCTTATTATTGGATATATTTTTTTCCAGATCTCTGAGGCTTACCATTTACTGCTACACTGGCTAAACTGGAAAGCAAGTCTATGTTCATGCACTGAAGCCTGCCAAAAATTATCAATTTCCAAATGTGTAAATGACTATCTAATAAATAAGAAAGGGCAAGAACCTTAACATAGCAAAATTTAAAATGTGACCTACCTCCAAGTGTTAGGAGCTGAATTTTGTTGGCTCTGAGTTCTGGTTTTGTAATACTACATGCATTTATACCAGGACCTTATTTTGCCAGTTTGCCAGCAATCATCTCTCACTATCTGATTATCAGAAATAGGCTTTGTCTATGCTTTTATTCCCTTTATGTTGACTTCTTCATAATGTCTTAGAAATTCCACAAATACATTCTACATATTCAATGTCTGGATAATCAAAATACTATATATAAAATGCTATTATAATAGCATTATTAAATTTTAGATATACATCATAATAATAATGAAAAACTATTTAAAATAATTRATTAATATTATCCCTTTTTCCTTAGAGGGAAGTAACCCTTTTTACTTGATTATCCTGAGCCATAAATGAGGTAAATGATACTTACAAAAACTCAAAATGCTGCTCTAAAATTTGGTTGACTAATATGTCTGTTTGGCCTCAACTAATAGTTATTCCTCAGAAATTCTAAATAASAATTTATGAAGAGCTAAGTACGTGKAGGTTTCTACAGGTATTATTTAGGAAATGTGATCTTAAAGTTTATGTTTGTTTCATTGCAGCAGTAAAATATAATTTAAATATAAAGATATTTTCTGCTAGAACTTACAATTTTGAGATCAGTACGAAACTATGGAAGACAACAGGAATTAAATCTGTCTATTGTCTGACTTCAAATTATTTAGATTGACTTGTTATTTGTAATTTTATGTCTCCTCTTTTCTTAATTTTTCTTATTTAGCTTTCTGACTTAGAAGTCTTGATTTTCCTGCTTGCCCAATTTTTTTTTTTTTTATCTTTGCACTATTTTTATTCCTTTAACTACCTTATTTTTTGAAAGGAAGAAAACAAACAAAAGGCAGTATTATTGCACATTTCCTGGAGACACTGTAAASAGAAAAATTAGACTTTGGCAATAAATGCTAACTTTACTTGTAAGAAGAAAGGCAGCATTTTACCAGAAACCTTCAAGAACCATAAATTAAGCCATGGGAATTTAGATTAGCTTGAAAATCACAGTTTGGGAGAGGAAAGTGACATCCTTTTGTGCTGCTTACTCATTTCAGATGTGCTCTAAAAGTTTTCTAACAACAGTGATTAGAGGCATCCTAATTTGGAAATTACTCTAGAGTAATACAAAAATGTCAGTAGCTAGGCTGAAGAACAAACTGATGCTTTGAGATATTTCTTAAAAGCTGCAATAGCTGCCAAGTCAGTGGCAAGGAGGCAGCTGTTCTGGAGTCTTTTGCTGTGGATGTGAAATGTGCATTTGGCTACTGACATAATTGACCACAACTAACCAAAATATACAAATACGTGAACTTTATGTACATGTAAATTTTTTTCAATGTGATAATTAGCTCAGCTAAATATATGGTTGAAGGTGAATGGAGGCCTTTTGAGAAGCAGTCAAACAGCTCAATGGGTTTTTTTGAGGATTTATGTATTGAATCATATTTCTAATGGTGATCTATGGGCAACATCTTGTGCTGTCACTTCCCCAGCGGTAATCTAGGCCTCCATTTAGTTTTTGAAATCAGTATTTTTTAAGAAATTAGATTAAATGTATCAAGATTCATTTGTATAAACCCTTACAGTAAATGTTTAATTCRGAAACACTTGGAGCAGTTCTTCAAAATGTCTTCACTTTTGAATTGAAAAACAGCCTGAGAAGCAAAGTCTCAAAGGAAAGGACTTGAAAAGGTAGATTTACATTAGAGTGATAATATAGATGATCTTAGAATTGATTTTGAAAATGTAATATTCCCCCCCACTGCTAGATGCCATGATGCCAGTGGATGTTATATAAGTATGCTTGTTACCAAAGATCAGGGCTCTATCCTTTTTACTGGAAGTTAGCAGATTTCAAACAGTCACAGTTCAGTTGAAAAAAAAAAGTTAAATCGTGATCCTTTAGTATTTATGTATTAAAATCACCTTTGACTTTGTAGGGTATCTGCAGATTCTTACTTATTTAGTGAATGAAATCATATGAAATGAGGTTTATCAGTAATAATCCCCTTTAAATCACCCTTCTTAGAACTCTCTGGCTTGTCTGAATGTAGGGTCTTTACAGTTAAGCTCCGAGTCTACCAATTTTTCTGTCATCCTAAGTGAGGTGACAAAAGGCCTCACTGCTCAGTATGCATTTATGTTTCTCTCTCTTTTCCCTCCTGAGACTACAGCAGGACTTGAACCATATCAAACCAGTTAAAACTCCCACACTAGCATCTGCATCAAACATTTGAATCTGCAGTATTATTTGGGCAAGGACTATATGAGGAAAATGGATAAAATRTAAACTGTGCTGGAAAGACAGTTTATTTTATAAGTTGTTTGTATTAAAATTTTGTGTAAGGCAGTGCATCACTATATTTTACTTTTTTTGCTGTTCTTCCTATGAAAGTAAATTAAGGCCTTAGTTTCCTGGATAATTTACAGTGGCCGCCATTATATTCTTTGCCAGGATGGTGTTCATAACAAGTTGTTATTTCTGAGCTTTTWTTTTCTTCATTATTCATTAGATGTAAACCACTCTTGGGTCAATRAACTGAAATAAGTCACTCAAGCAGACCTTCTTGGGAAGGATTATGCAAAAAGTCTCTGTACTGTAAGTGAAAAAGTTGGTCTTAAATACCTCTTCTCTCCACATAAAAGGGCAGTGGAAGTTCATTTCTATATTCTTCTGTTTTGCTTTGTTTTAACTTCCTCCATCCGATAGCATTAAAAAAAATCTCCAGATTCTTTTTAGATAACCACTGTACACTTAGAAATAGGTTTCAGAAACGAGATTAGTTCTTCCGGAATGATGATGCTGAACTATTGACCTGCGGGGAGAGAGATGATGATGTTGACTTTCACTCTGCCAGGCTGTCTATCTCTAGTAATTTTTCCTCTAAAATTCAGTAGTCGTAGGTTACAAAGCAGAGGTCGAGGCAAATTAAGTGGCAGCCAACCCACTGCATTATACTGTGCCTGTGATCTGTCTCAGTCTCTTGGTCATTCAAATGCAGGTGATGGTTTCAGAGTTGAAATAGTGAGGTGAAATGTAACTTGATTTAACATTTTAACCAGAAGGGATTGCTCTCTTCCTCTGTTGCCTCAGTGGAAGTCCTTTGATGACAACCAATGGTGATGGCAAAGTACGTAATGAATGAAGACACTGGATGYTAGTGCTACTCATAAAAAAGAGCTTGGAGGTAGTTAAATCTGTGTGTTTAAATTTAGACTAGGCAAGAAATTTGCAATGAATTATTTATTGGGTTAAATTTCACCAACTTTTTTTTCTGTTCACCAGTTGTCCACAAACATATGGCAAAATTTGTGGATTTATTCATTAYCTAGAAAATATTCATCTATTTCCTCAGTGAATAAATTCTTGGCCTGCAGATTGCTCATGAGCAGTTCATAGGGAATATTCAGAAGATGCACTGTGTGTGTTAGTTTCCAYGTCTGCTTCGATATGCTGCAAATTAGCACTATTATTATGACTAAAGGATCAAACGAGCAGATGCTGTGCTGACAGTAATATTTCAGCTAGCCCTTTATTTAATTCTCATCAGAACATAACGTAGTACACTTACATTACACTTCTAGATTTACCTGCAGCATATCATAGCTCCTATTAAATGAAGAATTACTTTCTGGGTTAGTTTACCACTCGGATTTACATCATCACCCCAGCATTGTGTTGGCACAGCTGAGAGGACAGAAAATTGAAGTTCAGTCAGGAATGAACATTTAACAGCAGGATGTTATTGCATCAATATTATCAGCAAAATCTTTCTGGTTAAAGCCTTGCATAAAATGAAAATGCATATTAATACACTTTATTTACATGATGGTGCATGTGCTTAGCCTCTGTAAGTAAGCAAAGAGAGAGCTCTTAGTTTTTCACTCTGGCTGAGGGATTTGCTTTGTTTGTTTGGTTTTTTCTTATGTTAGCTATGCAGAAGCATTAATATTTTTAAAAGGATGTAATGGGAACGGAAAAATAGGTCAGTTAAATTAATAAAAATTAATTTGAACTTTCCCTATTTGGAGAGGTGACAACATTTGCATAATGTCAGTATTGTACATTTCCCGCATGTTAAGAATCACTTGTGCTCCAGTGGAGATGGTCAGGTTTGCAAGGGTGATAAAACAGTCATAACCACTTTAATAGGGTTCTTTGTTGAAGCCATTTTCATGCCCATCCTTTCCTTTTACCTACAAAGAATACTCTTCAACTTTTCCCTGTGCATATTGTCTATAGACCGCCACACTACTTCTCTGCAAATCTCTCTCCAGCAGAGGAACTTTTTCACTAGTTTTTCCATATCAACGCATGAAAAAACCATTTGGGGATAGCACTCTAGAGGTATTTCTCAGTTTCTTCAGAGAATAAAGAGAAGTGTAGAAAACCTCTTGCTATTTGAAGGGTCTTTGAATGTGTTTAATATTCAGAGGTACACCACCCAAAATTCCCTCTCTGGGTATTCACTAAGTGGGTATCACTTGGTATGAATGTTTCTTACACTGCAGTAATGCAACTGGATCTATAAATTGAAGCTGTGATGGACCTTTGCAAAAAGGCATATCTAAAAAAGAAGAAAAAAATCTCATTTTAGAATTTTTGGAAACTCAATTAGCCCATGATAAAGTATCAGTTTAAAATCATATCGTATGAATATGAATGATACTTCTTAAATAAAATGTTCTTTAATGTAACATAATGCTTTAAAATAAAATAAAAGACCTACAGCAAGCTGCAAAATTCAGGAAGAAGGACCCTCCATTTTTCCAACTGGAGCTGAATTTCTTTGTAATCCTTAACACTAGATTTATAAAAGGGGAATAAACAGACAGGTTTTTTTTCCTATGTGGTTCATACCTCTACATCAAAAGTATGAAGTGAATTTAAAATTCATGAAAACAATTATATTCTTGAAACTAAGCTCCTGCTGCATTCAGAGTGTAAGAAAAGTCATTGCAAGCAGTCAGTGTGGTTTAAACAAAAAATATGGAGCAAATTGTTTTAAGCTCAGAAACTTGGTGAGACACAAGCACATAGAGCAGAAAAGAGAAATGAAGTTTCATTTTGTTGGGGGTTTGGTGATCATATTGCCTAGTTTAAGTAGTTTTTGTCACACTTCTTGTCCCATTATGAAGTGCCAGTTTTTCTCTTTCATTGCACATGGAATGTGGGAATGTAAGAAATCCCTGAATTACACACCTGGGCTCACTGCCTAACACTGAATTGCTGCAATGCTTTGTGCCAGGAAGCCTAATCCCATTTGGGACCTGACCCAAATGATTCAATCTTATTACGTCCAAAGGCATTGTGATAGCTTTTATAGGAGATTTCTGATATCTATGAAATAAATACAGGTAATGTGTGTACTTGAGGAGAGTAAATGCTGATTAAAAAATTCTTCAAATTACTAATATATTTCAGTCCTGAAATTACACCTGCCAGTGTAGCAGTGAGAAAACTGTTTGACCATTAGAAATACCTATTCACATAAATCATAAATAGAAATACCTATTTCAACTTGATGAAGAACAGTATATTTATTTGGTCTTATTAGAACTCTTTTCAGACAGAAGAAAATGAGAATGTTTTTATCTCAAGATTGAAACCCTTGGAAAATGAGGATAGATAATATCCTCAATGTTTATCTTGTATTTATCTTCCAATAGAGATAATGAAAGTATTTTTTAGCTATGTTTTTCACTTTATTTCAGTAATAATATTGCTAAAAATAAAATTTGTAATAAAATTATATGATTCTTTAGCATTATCATCAGTTTGTCATTTACTTCCACTGAAATGCAAGTTCTCAGAAATCTTCCTTGTATTTGGAATTATAAGAAAATATAAAACTTCAGATATTTTGAAAATAGTCACTTTAAAATAGATTTATGTGTAACATTTTTACATATTCTAATTTTTAAAAAATGTGGGGGTTTTATGATGCATGATTTAATTATTCATTAGTTGATAACACTATATTAGATACTTTATGATAAAACCATAATGAAATAACTTAGGAAAAATGATAGCTCAAAAATCTTTTTGATTATAGACCTCTTGCCAGTATATAGAAATAAACACTGGGGCCTTTAATGGAAGGATTATGAGAATGGAAGGACCTCTGACATCATCTGAGTGGAAGGTGAAATATTTCCCTCACAGCAATAAAAATGAATGTGCAAATTTTTTTTATAATCCACCCAGTGCCCAAGATCCTCTGTAACCTCTGGTTGACTTGTCACTTGGAAGACAAATTTGCTCATAGATCGTGACTGTCAGAGYGTCTTTCTGCAACAGTATCAGTAATTAGCCATGCCTTGTTAGTGCTGAAGGCAAGTACATCTGTCACGTTGAAATAAAGGGTTAGATTTTTCACAATTTCAGATAACATTTTAGCCCTTCAGCTTTGTAGCACCAACAAAGAATCCAAAGTATTGACAAGACTGTGTCAATGACCTTTTTTAGACATCTAYGTTGTATTACAAAAAAAACACCAAACTTTTGTGTTTAGACTTTTTAGACTTTTTATTAAATACAGAGTAAAACAAGGACTCGGGGGAAAATGGGCAGAGCTTGTGAGCTGATTTTAGTTTAGGCTTAAATCYTAAAGTCTATTGAGCTTTTCTGTGACTTTCTGCATGCCATCAGTTTCAATTGATTCGATGTAGTGAGGATCAATCCTTTGTCACTTAATTGTATTATAGCTGTCTGTGTCTCTGAAAACAATTATAGAGCTATCTATAAATCTAGCACCAATAAAAATGGTCTCATATAATTATAACTAATAAAAAAGTTAGTTTATGCATATTGGTTATGGCTATCTTACCAAGAGGCTACAGTTTATTAAATAACCTCATGAAAAAGATGGATTGCAAGTATAATGAGGTGAATCTGTGTTAGTATATGATATTATCAATCAAAACTACGACAGTCCAGGTAACTTGCACTTAGGCAGGCACAGAACAGAAAAGAATGATGGGCTGTTCCATAGTAAGCTGGTCCCCTGGTTATCTTTGACATTTACCCTTTCTCAGTCTAAAAGAATCAGGGCTATTTAATTTACAGAAATTTAAAAGCAGCTTCAGACACTCATAGGGTTGTAACAGTCATGCTGTTAGTTATTATAGTACAGTCTGTTCTCTTGCCAAATGAGGAGTCCTCTTATGTCCTATGCCAAAATTAATGGGCACAGACAATGAATGGGATGCCAGATTACATATTTGGTCTAACTAGGGAATTTTCAATTAACTAGTTTTAGCCATTTTTGATACCTTGTGGTGCTTAAGTGCTACCAGTTGGAGGAAAACAATATTTGGACATAGAGGGCAAATTAATGAATGTGAGAAATATTTTCTCAGTGTTATATGAAGTCCAATAAAACATAGAACCATGGAATATCCTAAGTTAGAAGAGACCCACAGGGATCATGGAATCCAACTGCTGGCCCTGGACAGGACAGCCCCTGAAGCACACCATGTGCTTGAGAGCATTGTTCAAATGGTTCTTGAATTCCATCAGGCTGGCACTGTAACCATTGCCCTGAGAGCCTGTTCCAGTGTCCAGCCACACTCTGGAGGGGGAAGAACCTTTTCCTAATATCCAGCCTAAACCTCCTCTGACACRGCTTCATGCCATTTCCTCAGTTCGTATATTAACRTATTGCTAAATGACGTATTTATTCATGAAGGTTAAACATGGCCACCTTGTTCAATGCAGCATTGTTTTGTTACCAACCATTGTCTGTAACCCCTATTCCAACTTATTTGCCTYCTTCTTTGCTTAGCTCTTCCTCTGAAAGTCTATCTTGGGATAATCTCTATCTTAAAATTTGTCGGCAAAATGAATTGAATTCTCATTGAAAATTACAGGAGCACAGATGTACTCCTCCAGTGTAAACATTCTACACAGGGGATACCAAATCTATGACAAGAAGACCTAAATTTTCTGAATTTTCACCCTTGYGAACTAAGGTATTTTTTGTAACATATCTGTAAAACATTTCTTGGCATGTGTATCCCTTGATTTAGAAATAATGAAACATGCTTTTCCTTGCTTTTAACTTAAAAGCTGCCTATAAGTCCATTTGTTTTTATTTTCTTGTGTTTGTATCTTTTGTTTGATCTTTACAGGAAAAACAGCTGCCTTCTAATGAAACTGCCGTGAGGCAGACTACAGAACTCTAAATTCTATGGTTTTTAAGCTTCTATTAAAAATGCAATTTAGAATGAAACTAGCTGTTGATGGGTTCTCACACAGATGTGAGAAATGAAAAAAGTCAAAACTCCCCAAATGTTGAATAAATCGTCACATAAAGAACAATAAGTGAAACACYTCATGTGCTGGCAGTCTCTTGCTTAAGACTCATGCAGCCATGATGCCTGTGTAACTTATTACAGATAAAACTGTTATATAAATTATGTAAGCTATATAAATCTTACTTTACATGTTCCACCTGGGGTTTTTTGGGCTAGTGTGCTTTGCATAGCCATAATTTTAACCATGGAATCTCTACAGTAWTATTTTTAACATTTGCATATAAATACTGAATATCATAACAGGTACTTCACATTCATACTGGAAATTTCAAAAATTTCCTCCCCGACTTAAAAGACTCTTAGAATTTTTGAGTGTCTGTTTCAGCTATCATCTCATGGAGGTATATCCAAGTGATATGCTAAGATTTCATTAYAACACCCAAATTCTCTAAGGACGTTTGCAAATTTGCAGTTCAGGAATAAAATCAGAATGTGATGACTCCTATTTTTCTTGTTTTGTTTAAATTTATTTTTTCTTTAAGAAACCAAATGTTACTTTTCACAGAATAGTATGTGATAAAGTTCACACTGTAATGTGACTTCACACTTCMTTTTCTCTCACTACTGTTACGATGTAGGACTATTTTTGACAGACTAAATAGAAAAAAATGAAGCCTTAAATTTTTGTCTTTTTCATCTGAAAAATTATCTCACTCTTAAATAATTCCACCATTAAGTATTGAGTTTAATTTCAGTCACAAAAAACAACTTCTCATTTTAGTTAGATACAAWGACTCAACCATTTTGGACCCTGTAAAAAATATATATTTTTTTTACTACAGGTCTTCCCWAATATCTACTCTTGATCCTATATTTTTGACATGTACCTTTTTTTTTTGAGCTTCATTTACTTTGTGACACTTCACACTTTCAAGGGAGGATAACACTGTAACTAGAACCTTCTTTCATTTTTTTCCCCCCGAGTTATGTGTCTTCTAATAGCAAGAAAAAAAAAACCAAACAGATCATATTTAAAAAAACAAGACCTAAGATTTTCTGYAATGTCAAATATTCACTTCATGATTGAATTGGAATAATTTTATTCAACATTCAATTTTTTTATTGGGCATGAAGTTTTTTGTTTGCCCATGCTTGCTATTAACCTGAACCAGTGTACTGAAACACATACTGGAATAGATAAATGACATGACGTGACATGACGTGACGTGACGTGACGTGACGTGACATGACATGGTCAGCAGGACAGAGGTGTTGATTGTCCCCCTCTCCTCTGCTCTCACAAGACCTCACCTGGAGTACTATGTCCAGCTCTGGGATCCTTAGCACAAGAAAGTCATAGAGCTGGTGAAGCAGGTCCAGAGGAGGGACAAAAAGATGATCTGAGGGCTTAAGCCCTCTCTTACAAAGACAGCCTGAGAGAGACRGACTTGTTCAATATGGAGAAGTCTCTGGGAAAACCTTGGAGGAGCCTCCCAGTACCTAAGGGGGGCTTGTAAAAAAGATGGAGAGTGGCATAAGGGCATGTAGTAATAGGAGAAGGGGTAAGGATTTTAAATTAATAGGGAGTAGATTTGGATTACATTTTAGGAGGAAATTCTTTACACAGAGACTGGTGGAACACTGAGAGGACATCCCGTCCCTGTAAATGTTCAAGGCCAGATTAGATAGAGCTCTGAGCAACCTGGTCTAGTGGGAGAGCCCTTACCCATGAAATGAGGGAGGTGTAACTACAGGCTGTTTAAGGCCCCTTCCAATACAAAACACACTAGGAGACTATGATCTATGACATTTGACATATGATGGTGATAGAAAGCAGTTACATGGGTATGGGCTCTAAACCCATGAATAAACTAGAAGAGGGAATCATGGACTGCTGTGATCTTGGTAGAGTTGAAAAATACTGCTCTAGTCCTTAATAAAGTACATAGTCCTGCATTATTTTCTTAGAGTAACTGAAATATAGCTAGCAGAAAAACAAAACACTTTTCTGTTGTTGAAAGCTCTTTTCTCTTGGTAACTAAGTTAATTTCTAATTTAACATGGATGCTTCTCCCTAAGTAGTAATTCCTTGAGATGGGAAAGAGCCATAAGTGGCTCACAGAATGTTCAGTTCAAAAGTTAGCACAAACCTTATCTGAACAATTCAAAGGTAAACATGTCTGTAAATCTTTTGAGGAAATTTGTCATAGGCAGACTTTTTAGTTTTGGAAATGCTTTAAGAAAGGGGTCCTTTGATACTTTTTGGATTTATATCCAACTCCTAAAGAGCTGTGGAATTTTACAAAAAATGTCTGCACATGATTTTGAGTTTTAACACTGGATGCAGTTGAAGAACAAGGATTAAAAACTTTTATGATTCAAAAGTAATAAATAAAATAGATTACATTCACGAACATTTGTAGGTTTAAATTTTAGCTGAATGCAGATCTTTGCCTAGGTAGAGTAGCTACCATATTATAGAACTGGAAGTAAAACAATTTAACTCAGGACTGTCAAATACACAGCAATGTATTAAATAAGTAAGTGTCATCTTCAAAGCTGTGGTTCATTTACAGATCTATGGCATGAAAAATGTAATACAGGAAAGCTGGCAGCATAAGACAATTTACAGGAGTCTTCAGGTGTTGCAGACCAATTATTACATTCTTTATCCAGAGCCTGTAAAATGTTCCCTGGACAAAATGGTACAGATCGGAACATTTTGTCATGATAGGTGTCATACATATCAAACAAAAGAAAGATTTACAGTGCCCAGGGATAACAAATGAAATGCCTTTTCAGCCCAAAATTTTGAAACAATTATAGCATTCATAAATCCCAGTCATTCTTTCTGACGGTCTGCAGAAAAATGAACTTGAATCTCAGTGGGGATGACAATGTATTGCTGGCTTTTTTACTATCAAACATCATAATTTTACACGATGGCACAAAGATATTCATGTTTCAGATAGAAATGAGATGAGATTTGAGGGCTTTCCATGACTAACTTCTTGATGGATTCTTTAAAATCATGATGTTGATGTCAGGGGAATTAATTTAATAGTGAGACAGCAGCAACAACAACCACCACCAAGCCACTTATTCTAATGGGAGAAAAGAATAGAAGAGAGGGAGAAGAGTACCAGTGCTAGGTAGAAGTAGCCTAAAAAGTCACCGAAGCATATCAAAATGATGAAATTAAACATCTGGAGAGTCATCCAGTAACTTGAGAGAGGTTGCTGTAGTGAACCACATCAGGACCACCTGTCAATTAGTAAAATAGCTCAGAGGAAACGAAATAGAGAATTCATAAGTCAAAAGAAAAGTGATAAGAGAAAAGTAACCTCAGATTATGATTTATTCAAATAATGAGAATGTCTTTTGCAAGAGATTAACAATCACACTCTCCAAATCCCAGGAAATAACTGTCAAAATCAAGTCTATTTCCTTAACGTCTTCAAAGCAGCAATTACATAAAACATGAGTGGGATGGTGGAATGCATCAACAAACCAGGTGTATAAAAAATAGTTTATGTAGATTGAGGTGTTGCAGCCAAGATACTTTCAGGACTGAAGTTTTCAGGTCACAGTGTTACTTCTCAGAGCAGGCAATATCTCACTGCTGATGACTTGTTAAAGCAAGGACCTGATGTTAATTGTTGCAAGGCTTTACAATGAAATTCTTTTGAAGTTACTGTGTGCATATTTTGATGCAAAGGATTAAAGATAAAATAAAAAGGAGGTAGTGTATGAAGCACTTACATGCATTCTTTGCACTGGGATGGATAACCTAAGGTCAGAGCAGCTTCCATATACATTTAGGTAGGCATATTRCTTTAAGACTGTGTAACATGTTCAACATGATGTTTAAAAAGAGCACCCTTTTTTTATAGATGCCTTATATAATTTTTAAYATGGTCGCTTTATATTATTCTTATAATTTCAAATCAGATACCATCTCCATTGCAATATGACTGTCAGTTTCATCAGTTTACTAATATTATCAGGTAACATACTAACCAGAAYATTTTTCATTTGAAATTTTTAATAACTGGAGGTACGCTTATACAGATAGGTGTTTGTAATGTAACATTCAGCTCCCAGTCATGATTGGAAGGACTGATCTTTTTTTTGATCTAGTTTTCTTTAAGTACTCCTTCAGATAACTTATTGAGTATATTGTGCTGGTATCTCTCCTAATTCRACAAGTAAATAGTTGGAGACACTGAGAGGTTAGCATACTGAGCTGAGAAGAGATAAAAMCAGCTTAACTAAGCTATAAAGCATTTAAACATGCTTTTTCCTAGGCTTAGAAAATCAGGCTTCTTTCCTGATATGTTTAGCCTAAGCCACACACTTGCCCAAACTCACTAAATCCAGTCATAGCATTACCTCARCCTTATCTCAGAAAGAAAAAAACAAAACAACATAACCTTTACCTCTTTGTCATCTCTGYTCCTAGCCAGTCTATTAGAACTTATCCTTTTCAAAAGCCATTTCTCTACTAYCCTTAGTAGCCATCCAAGCATATACCAGGCCCTGAGGAGAGCATGGTGTGATTGCTGTATAATGAACCCAGTTAAAACCAACTGAAYAATCTGTGAGGTTCAGGTCTTAGGTCAAGAACTAACAGCATAGAKAAGGGAGGAGTTAAATCCAAATTTGTTAAACCTGAGCTTTCTGTTCTCAATGTAGTGATGCAGAACACTCACTGCAAAGTGAACTTCCAGTCCTAAATACTGATGTATTTAGTCTACTCAGTGTATTTGGTTTTCTATTGTTGCTGCTACTAYGAGTACCTTTCAACATTTGCCCTATGTCTCCCTGACTCCTGAGATCTAATGTATCAGATATAAAGAATGATTTGAGGAGGAATATTGAAAATCCATCTACTACAACAAAATTACCCTGTCCATGGAAAATTTTGGAGTGGTCATTTTTTCAAAGAAATGCTGAGAGGTGCACAACAACTGAAAAGGTTGACTTTATATTCAGGATACTTGTTTTAAAGGATATGTTTGATTACAGGAAGAAATCAATACATTTACATTGACTCACTCTATATGTGCTGGTACATTTTACAAACAAATTCAAAATTTTTTGAAGACTTTTTTTGAGGACTTCCAAATTAGGGCTACCTTGCCMGGTGGAACATATGTTTGTATGGATCTAGACGAGTTATTGCTGTAAAGGAGAAATATTGTTTTCCTCATTAGATGGGACAGGTCTTACATAGGTCTGCTTTTTATACCAAGTTTTTCATGACTATTTCTGTTCAAAAAAAAWGGGAATTTATTGTATTCATTTTAAAATATATGTAAACATCTCTGAAATGGATTTCCTTTAAATTTAAATTAATTTTATCTAAGTAAACTCTACTGCACTGCTTTTTATAAGGTCACCACTGTTTCAAGTTTCATGATCTAAACCTGCTWTATAAAAATTATTTCAGACATTCCTGACTCAAGAATACTTTAAAAGTAAATAAATCCTTTTCAATTACTAGAAGACAGTATATATAGCACAAATAAAAAGAGTACAGAAAATTGACAGAATTCAATTTGCTTGTGATTGTGAAATACACTTRTTATTACTTTATTAACATTGATGTTATACAAGAAATTTCAGTAATTCAATTGTGTCTCAAGTTTAGCTGTCTTAATGGTTCCTTGACAAGGATGAGCTCATATAACTTACCATCAACTGCTCACTCTTCCTGTGCAGTTACTCTCAGTATTATGTGAATTAGATATTGCAATGGCTCATTGCTCTTGCTCTCTCAGAAAGCACTTCAATGGATTTCTATTTCCTACTTAATAAATGTGCTGTAGATTTCTAGTAAGAGTCCTAGAAATGAATCCTTTTGGAGAGAACTGGAGGCATGTCAAACAGCGCTCAGCACATTTCTGCCCAATTTCAGGGTAAAAGGGAAAACCAAGGAAGTTTCCATGCTAATAAAATGGATCTAACCTTGTGGTTTTGAGAGTGGATTACCTGCATGGATGTGTCAAATTTAGTGAATCTAAATGAACAGAACTTAATGTCTTTGTGTCTGGCATTTTATTGCTGGGCTGACGCTCTGTTCCAATAGCAGATCCATGTGTTTCCAGGTACTTTTTCTGCAAAGAGTAGTAATATATTGAATTGTGCTGACTCTTCACAATTAAGAGGTTTTGTGGGTTTCCCTCACTATGTTTCTGTCCTTACTTACGCATATCTGGAATGGAGCTGAAAGTTAATATTCCATGTCAGTATGTTTTTCTTCTCATTTTGACTGCCAGAAAGGAACCCCAAAGGAATATTTTGTACTTTTATTGAAGAGTTTGGACTAACTGGAAGATTCTATAGTCTATTAGCCCACCTTGTTCCCCAAAACATTGTGTATTGYGTACTTGTTAGAGTTCAATGGCTATATTTCTTTGTTGTCTCTTCTATCAGTCTGGTTTCCTTTCATTAAGGAATTTTTCTCCAATAAAGGATTATGGATTTTAAGTGAAACAAAAACACAGTGGGACTGTGATTTGGCTTTGATATAACATCAAGGAATTTGAATTGTTATTGCTTTGGAATCTTTACATCTGTCACATAATGGGTATTCTTTCACAAAAACACAGACTTTATTTTCTTCCTTTTTATATCAGTCAGCAATGTACTGCCTAATACCACATTCTCCTTTCAATTATATAGTGATAAGAAAGAATAATTTTCTTYTGAGATAAAGTTTTCTTTAAGCAACCATTATTCCCTTAAATTTCTGAACTCAGACTGCAGTGCTTTTTACATGATCTTTTCCTGCCTGACTTCATGCACATTTGGAATCAGAAGTATGAATTTACTAAGCAGATGTTGAGCTGGGGATAGCTCAAAGAAACTTTGAAGAATTCAAACTCTTTAAATTTTTATTTCAGAGAGAAAATTAACCTAGTTAGGAGCAGAAAATATGATGAAATTTTGGTTAATCACAGCACACAAATAAAAAAGTTCTGTATCACAACTGTTCACAGAAGCATTTGCAATAGTTGCAAGCAATCTTRCCATGTACTGTCATATCTATTCATAGCAATGGTTTCTTGAATGTTATTCCTCCAGGTAGAGATCTGGGCAGGTCCCTTTATTCCATTATTCCTCCAGGGAGGGACCTGTGCAATGACATAGTGCCTTTTACAACAGAAGCTGAGTTCTGACCATGAAGTCAACTGATAGATAGCTTTTCGCTTTACATATTTGTGGATAATTTGCAGATGGAAGAAATGGCTGACCTTTTTGACTCAGTCTGAAGTGTGCAGTCCACTAGCAATATAAATAGGACAAAATTTATTGGTGTGAAGTACAAGATCGTCTATGCAGTAATGCAATTTTTCTCTGTAAGCTGAGACCCACTGGAAATGACAGATGAGGAGAAAGGTCCTAGCTATATTATGTGGTCACAGGGTGACTCCATGTTATGATAAAGGAGAAAGCAAGGAAATTTCAGTCRAGGCCCTTGTGAGAGAGATTTTTTTTGTACAAGACCTTTCTGGAACTTCCTTTATAATTATGAGTAATCAAAAAGGGATAAAAAAGAGCTACATGAATAACAGGAGTTCCAGAAAATTTTTACTTCTTTGGAGATAATAAAGTTGATAAAGAATCTAGATCTATAAAAGTTATACATAACAAATTAATGCAGTGAGAAAATTAAGAATTCTCCTAATTATGGATTAGGAGAACAAATTATGAGTGGAACAAATTTAGAGTGGAATAAAGCTGATATGAATCTCTGAAAAAAAAAATCTCCTGTTGGAATAGTGAGAGGGAAATATTTGTTTCAAAATTGTGCTGACAACATCCTTTACCCTTTTGTTTTTCTRTTGGTGGGCGCATATATGTTAACCCTCAAACTTCAGAAAACAGTATCTTTGCTACATTTTATTAAGCTTTTTGTTGTTATTTTTTGCTGTACATTTGTTTGCTTTTTTTTTTTTCTCCTGGAACTTACGTGGCAGGAAGAGTATTGTCAGCAGAAATATCCTCCACTTGCTTTAAGCAGATCTGGTTGCAGCCCTCGAAGACAGCTTCTTTTCTCAGGTTAAAACTTATTCACAGGAAAGACTTTCTTCCCTTGCACTCTGATAACTGCTCGTTAGAGTGTTGTCTTGATAGGTAAAATGGGAAGACAAAAATAAAACATGGTCTATTCCTTACCTGTTAAATTGTGAGTTGTGTTTCTGCAGAATTGAATGTCAGTTAGTTCAAAATTATTTGCATTCTCAACAGTGATGCTCATCAATTCTATCATCCCATGTGTACTTGATGAGATGAAAACCTTATTTTCTTTTTTTTTAATCATGAAGCTTTTATACTTCATTGCTATTTTTAAAATTTCCCCATTGACAGAAAGTTACTTCTAAAGGCAATTCAAATTCATCTACAGTGGATTATTAAGATCTGCTACAATGAACAAGAGCAGCATAAGACCTTTGACTGTATTATGTCGTGGGTTTATTTGTTTAGAGCAGGAGAAGTGATTTTAAAATGTTTGAAAAAGGTCCAAGGAAGASTATCTTTATGTCAGCTGTTACAAATTACACTAATGGCAGAACTGACAGTTTCTCAAATAATTTTTTTTTCCAGGCTGAAATGTTTTATAATAATCTGGAACTACATGTTTTCTATGCAATTGATGCCACTGATTTTCTGCAGCCAGCTCTTGATAGAAGAATGTCTGTGGACAGAAACTGAATAAATTTGCATCTGCTGTATGGCAGTGGGGTGAAGCTGAGTCTTCTGTCAATTACCTGTGGGAGTCTTAGAATCATGGAATGACTCAGGTTGGAAGAGTCCTTAAAGACTCTTTTTCTGGTTAACGACTCTTTTGCTGGTTTTTTGTTTGGTTGTTGTTTTGTGACAGAATATTTTTATTGTTAGGTCTAACATGCTCATCTTAAGAAAAAACACTTATAAAAGGCAGTTGATTTTTTTTTCATTATTTCAACTTCTCTGTTGTGCACATAAATTGCAAGCACTTGTGTGCCCTTTAAGATTTTCCACATATGTATTCTTATGAACGTGCTTTCATCTTAAAATCAGGAGTRTAGGCAATTTTCTCAGGTAACAGCATAGCAAGCACCTAATTTAAAACATAAAATTGAGCTGCAGTTTCTACCTTGATCCTGCAATAGTTTTGGTTCAGATCCAATCAAAGAACTAGTGAAATTATTAGGAGTCTTTCTTACTTTGATACAGCTTGGATTAAAATGCTGATTTTTAGTAGTACCTATTCTGCAGTGCTCTCATATTAGCTGAAAGCCACCTGTTTGTCAAATCAACCAAGAATCACACTGCCACATCTGAAACATGATAACAATTCTTTGGATACATCACTGYCTTGGGATATTTATCACTTTTGTCTCATCAGATCTATTTCTATTAAAAATTTAAAAAAAAATTGAATAGGAAAGAAAATAAGTGAAGAGAAAAATATCTGTTAAAAAGTGTTCAATGAAGGGACGCTGAACTTGCCTAGGTATAGAAGAAAGCCTTGTTTATATACAGCTACAGYCTGATGAGAAAATATTTTGGCTCGTGCAAGAAAATTGGCAAAATTTGGGATCTTCCTTTTGATAATTTGCTTTTYCTGCCTACGATCCTAGCTTGCTAACTTTGTGATTATTATGTCAACAGTATCATACCTATATTTTTACTGGTAAATGTATGMTTATTTTATGTTCTTCCCTATTTTTTCACCCCTCTTTATCTTATATCACCCTCCTAGGATCCAGGAGCCTTTCTGAGGTAAGTAGGAAGCCAAAGTTCAAAGTTGGGTGCGGATGATGAAGAGATTAATTATTTAAATTACTGCTCGCATGAAACTTACTGCATGCACAACCACAAGGTTTTAATTTTAGTGTAAAAGTAGACTGTCCAAAAATTCATTCTGTTTCAGAGCATGATATGTGCATTCAAAATCCGCATCTCAATTGGCTGAGCTATCAGAAAGCCCATGTTATGGTGCTAAAGGAAGATGGTGCCTGATTCAATCATATTCAAGCTCAATTTTTTTCTTTAGATTGTGCTGAACCTCACCTGAACATGKTTTTTGGGGTAAACTTGAGACAAATATGTTATTTGACAGGAGTCACAGTGCAACAGTTACCCTATGTAGACTTAACACCAAAGAAGCAGTGTCTTTTAAAAAAATACTGTGTTGATTGTGTAAACTGGATGTAACATCAGGATTTTCCCCTATTCAGTTGTCCGGTGAGCACTGCTTGAAAGTTGTGCCATAGCTGCAAGAGAAGCTGTGAAGAGAGCTGTATAACAATAAAGGCTCTCTTCTACTCCACAGTCCTTCCTTATGACCTAGAAGAGTTTTGATCCTTACCAAGTCTGAAATATGCAGTAGCTAAGGGTGCCAGGATATCTATCTCAATCAATCTCAAAAATAGGGAAGCAGTATAGTCTGCATGTTTATCTGTATGTCTTCACACATGCTGCACACATTCCCTGCGTATTATTTGAGTAGAAATAACTATCAGTGAATAAAACCACTGCTAGTTTGGATTACAGACCTTGGACAGCCTTGAATCCTACATGTACCTTACAGTTAACTGAAACTAAATTAGGAAAGAATTGAAATTATAAACGTCTTTACCTGGTTTCCTTAAAAACAATTCAAAATAACCCATCCTTAAACAAATCAACCAAACCAACCACACAACCAAAAAACCCCCAAACAAACAAAACAAACAAACAAAACCAAGAACAACAAAACAAAAAAAATCCAAACAAACAAACAAAAATAACCCCAGACTTGTATTATGGAGATTTCTGAGGAAATTGAGTTTTCAGATGAGAATGAAAAATCTGTTGAAGTCAAATGTCATAATGCAGAAAATAGTAATTGTCAAAGCTACTTGATAGTGCAATAGTTTAATATTCCTGGAAACAAAAAGTCAATTACCAAAATATCATTTGCACACAGATACATCCAACTGTAAGCATAACAGAAGACTTGGTAATTCTCAATCCAGCAAGGGATGGTGGTGGTCCAAAACCAAATACAATTTCTGAAAGAGGATTTTGTACCTTTTAGAATGTATCATTTAACTAATGAATATCCCATGCACTCCCTCCATAGATATAGAAAAGGAGAATAAACCGTTAGTTTAGTCTGAGAAGTCACAGACTAAATAAATACAGTAAAATTCATGTTTTCAAAACTGCATTGCTTCATGTCTTAATTTTTTTCATGTTCTACCACCCCTTTGAATGAAAGAAAATACTTGCCTTTGGTTCTGAGACCCAGCCATTACATCAGTTGAAAGTCCAGAAGACTGCAGAACAAGTAAATCAACACTTAAATATGCTGAAAACAATATAACTTCATATGAACTGGGAATTCTGTCTTTTGTTTAGAGATAGACTCACCAAAAATCACATTAATTAAACAAACTGTTTCATGGTCTCCTTTTTTCAAAAGGCACTTTGTTGGATTCTTTTGAGCAGTCTTTTCCCAGTAATGAAAAAATAATTTCAGAAGCTATTTATTTCATCATATTGCTCTCAATTCTCCAGAAATTAATTTTAACTCTTGGTCAAAGTATTTTTAAAAATTTTATCATTACACAAGGTTGTACTTCATCTTCTCTTTCATTTTTTCTACCTCTTGAACATTTCTTTTTACAAAGTCTTAGGGACACCAAAATCAGTCATAATAAGGATTCCTTAGTTTCCTTTTTCAACTTTTTTTTTTCTTAATAGGTGAATACCTAACTCAAATCATTATCATATAAATAAAATTTCAATATATCTGAGACATATCAGAAACCTACAACAGGCAGACATACTGCTCAGTGTATTGGCTCGTCAAAAGTAGTAGACAGTCCCTAGATTTTTTTCACTCAAAAATATTCTTGCACAAGAAGGTTCCCAAATGACAATTGGCAAAAGATGAGGTAGGTCCTCTCGTATCCTTTACAAGCAGCAAAGAAAAGGAAACAAAAAGGGAAAGACATTTCTAAGGCATATTTTCCTGGAAACCACAGCCATTGGACACAGATAAGCACTAACCAAGAATTTACATATGATGATTCCCAAAATTATGGAGCTGCAGATGCCTTCTCAGGTCTCTCAGGGCTGTTTCTGGGTAGATTTTCTTAGGAAGATGAGGAGTACTTTAAGGAACAATCATCAAAACCTTTTTATTAATTTCTTCTTGCAACAACTGCTGCAGGAATTAATGCATCTGTGGAATGTCAATCTTAGCCAATTTATCCAAAAGACAGTATGCGAAGACTTTCTAAATGCAGGTTTCAAGTCATGCTTCCAGTAAATTTATTCCAAAATTGCTCATGAAAAGAAATTGGACAAGCACATAGAAACCTTGTTGCAAGAAGCTGACCAGCAGCTTGTTTCAGCACCAAAGACAGACAACAAAAATCTGCATTAACTACCCATCCACAAATCCAGTATTGGGCAGCTGCAGCTTGAAATGCTTAGAATCAACTGTATTTTACAGACACTTGAATCAACCCCACTTAGTAAGGCACTGTAGCAACATATTGCCTTCCTTTTGCTCTTTGCAGACTGATTTATGAGCTGGAAATTTTGCTTCCTCTAGACATCAGTGAACATCTTTTCTGAGGACTGGCTGTTCAAAAAGGTGTGGGAGGCAAGAGAAAGCAATCAGGTAACTTGGCACTCTGCCAGAGTTCTCTTTGTATATGCAGGCTACCTGGCTTTCTTCCAGAACTGGAAGATGCTCTCTCTAGAACATGAAATGCCAGAGGTCTATTGACCATAGAGACATTTTCCAGGGCAGGCTTCTTGCTCTGAACAGGTCAGAATTCATTTAAATGTGCTGGTTTTTGTGGGAATTTATCTGCAAGACATATCCTAGACAGCTGAAAAAAGAGAGTCCATCCAGAGGGATTGAATTAATTGAAAGAAACACTCAGGCAGAAACTTAATTCAAATAGGTAATTTGAATTTTTCTCATGAAAGAATTTGTGAGAAAAAGAAGAATTTTAAAAGTATATTCCACTTCCAATACTCTGTTCTTGAGATCTTAAAATACATGAGGTTAATCAATAGGAAACTGCAGAGAACAATCCTTTGGATGAAATGCAGGACTTTCTACTGCATAGGTTTTGCTATTTTTTTCTCATGTTGAACAAAGTGAGTTAAAAATGACATTGAGGATGCTTTAGATATTATTATGGCTCACCTTCACTTAGTCATTGTTTATACAACTGCTATTACATGCACTAATTTGGAGAAACTAATTTGCAATTTTTTTATTTTCAGGCATATTTACAGATTCATTTTTCATTGCTGTACAATACTTTCCATGAATCCGCAGGTAGAAAGGATTGTGTAAGAGYGTTCAAGGCTGGATGATGGGCAAGCTGCTTTGCTGGAAGGCGTCCTTGCCGACAGCAGAGGGTTTGTAACAAAATAACTATACCATAAACAAACAAAACAGGACTGAAAAAAAATCAAAAACCTAAAGAGAAACAAACCCCCTAACCAACATTTTAAGCTGTTAAATTTAAATTGCTGTGTTTTCCTTCATGTATTTTTGGTCTTACCTAACTTCAGTATGCTTTAACAAACAGTTATTTAGAGGGCAACTCAGACACAGAAATCAGAAAAAAGTCCCAGTGATTTTCCAATATTTCTCTGATTTTAAGATTAATAAATTCAATTCATATAGATGATTTTCATTTACTATAGTGATTTCTAAACGTAACAATTTCTAGCATTTTCTGCCAATTCCATATCTTAAGAAAATGTCTTATTTGAGGTTTCAAGGATTTATTCATTGGCATTCTCACAGAAGTTTCTGGATATAAAAATGAAACAAGTTCAAGAGAAATATTTCAGAAAAGCACCTATAAGATTTTATTAATAAATAAAATGGTTTACCTCTTTTGCTCTGTGTGGCTGGGAAGATTCCGGCTAGGCTTTTTGTGGACAGTATATTACCAGCTTTTGCTGTTTTAGTTTTACATTTCGCTTTTTCAGGTTTGAGGTAAAGAAGTATAAATTTCTGTGGAAGTGAAGAAAATCAAACAAGGTAACTGAATGTTTTTCCATATTAAAAGGATTCATAATGATAGAGGATGCAATGGACCTCTGAAAGGCAGTGGCTTGGAAAAAATGTCAGGATAAACCAGCAACTCATATTAGCCCTTGTGGGGCAATGTAGTTAAATGTATAAATAATTTTTTATTAGTGAGAGATATATTACTTTTTTTCTTTGAAAAAATTACGTTTATATTTTCAGAGGGATATTAAAAGTCTGAGAAAAAGCAATTAGTTATTTAATATTATACTTATTTACTGCACATACGTAATCTTTCAATTTAATATTATACTGAATCTGAGATTCAGTATAATATTAAATTGAAAGATTACTTATGTGCAGTAAATAAGTTCTTTCTAAAGATAAAAGCAGTTATGAGAATGGATAGTGCAATTTTTTTAGTTTAGGAGAATACAACAATATGAGGATTTTGATGCTAAAGCCGCATGCTTGACTGCTACAAAAAGTAAGACACTCACTGTTAAACAACAGATGTTACTCTCTCAGAAAGGCTACTGAACAAGGTAGCTCATTTTCCACCTCTTAATGGCTTTAAATCAGGATGAAATGCTTTTCTGCAAGAGGTGCTCTTGGTAAACACAACCTATGCTTCAGTCAAAGACAAGCTATTCTTCTAAAAAGATTTAGTGAGATGAAAAAGGATGGCCTGTGACACAGTGACACAATATAATAGTTCTCTGGCCTTAAATGCCATAAATTTATGAAAACACAAAACTGTATCTTCTTTTCTTTTATTATATGCACTTAGTGTGGACTTTCTATTGCAGTTCCTGTCTTCACCTTTTCCAAATATAATACTTGTGCTCTTAAAAGTAAATTTACACACTAGACCAGTGAAATTGAGGGCATGCTATGTAATGCTTATTTAAACCAAATATTTTATTTCAGTTTAGTAACCTGTTGAAAGCAACTCAGACAGCAAGAAGAATGTGCTCTTTTTATTTAACTTGCTTTGGTATTTGCATTTAGTTATACTAGTTAAACTTATTTTAAGATGTAAGAGGAAGAAGAAATTTTCTAGAGAAACTTTTTGCTGAGGTCAAGCTCAGAGAAGTTACACAAATTTTTGCTCTTCCAGTTGTAACAGTTTTCCTGACTGTTGATTTATGGGATTTTTGATTTTTTTTTTGCTATGACATCCACTCTGTGGATGAAGAAGGTCTATTCTGTCAATGGTGGTAATATGCACTTGAATATGACCCTTTATCTAAAGGGTCTATTCCTACTTTTTAAATCCTCTTCTGGTTGTCCTTCTTTTTCTTTTATATTTTATTTTATATGGACCAATTAAACTTGAACATACTAGATGATTTCATTATTACATTACTTTTAGGACCTGAAAAAAAATATAAAGTATGAATAAACTACCTGATGTCAACTGTTTCTTTTGACATGCTTTTATCTAATACCTCCCTGCATATGAATACATAGATTGTTTGTTTTTATATCACAGTTTATATTTGTTTCATAAATGTACATTTTTATAGGCTAGATTTTACTATGCCTGGCCAAAGGACTTAAACAGAAAAGATTTAGAAGAAAGTCAATGCAGGAAAGAAATACAGAAATAAGGCTTCTTAAAATAACATGTGAAAACTGTGAATTGAAGAATGTCCCTGACAAACTTTAAGTGCTGAAGATTAGAGGTGATTTAAAAGCCTTTAAGAAGGAAAATGGGAGTCAGTACTCCTGAGTTGTTCTCCTGAGATTAAAGACAGTAAAGGGGAGGCTGGATAGGCCTGTTAGGCTATAGATGGTGATGAAATGGTTAGGGGATGTCTGTGACTCAGACACTTATTCTAAGAGATTTAGTCTCATGGAAAGAGCGTGATGGTAGAATTTGTCCCCAGACAAGTTGACAGGGGAGAGGCTGAGCCTCTTCACCCAAGTCTTTCAAGATTCAGGATGTATTTCAGATTGATAGAGAGTCTCTCATCATTTTCTGTACTGGGGCAATCTACCACATCTGAAACTGATTCAATTTCATGGTATCACAAGGCATGTTTATCTCAGTGCACTCTGCCTAGATTTTTGCTTTTTCTCATAACCATATTTCTGTCTGCAGAGAAAAGGTCCTGCATTTTAACATGGAACTTTTGCCCTTCATGTGTCTTTTTTCATAGCATGCCTACTGGGATGAGACCATCCAAGGCGTGAGAAGTGTCTGCCCTATTGTCTAGTTTGAATGTAGATTACTGCCTACAAGTGACTTGTTGTTTTTATTTTGCCCGTTTTCTCTTGGCTTTCATTTCCCCAAATCATAATGAATGCTTATGTCTTTGGTTCTTTGCTCACACTCTAGCCACCACCAATCAATCATAGCAATAAAAAATTTTCAAGAAAATACAGTTAAACCATGTCACTGGCTACTGCTTAATCAAGCAAACCAGACCGAGAACTATCTTTTAACTTTCCCTTCCCCGCTGTGGCAACGTCACTGTTTCATTACCCGTCAATAGAATATTTTCCCAAAGAGTAGCAGTGCCAATTCTGATGACTAACTCATGAAAACATATTCATACTAAATAATTGTGAATCCAAAGCTCTTTTACTTTTTTTTTCTGCTTAATTATTGAGTAAAAGAAGGAAGCCCTGTTATAACCACAAACATCATGTTTGGGTACACTATTTATTCAACAAACCCAAGCAGGCGAGTTGCATAGCCACAGAATACCAAGGGAAACTTCAGAAAAGATGGTGATGGGAAAAACCCTTTTGCAGAGATCTCTCATCTTCTGAAAACTGCAAATATGCTATTTTGGAGTAAAGCTATATGCACCCTATGTCTTGGCTTTCTATTTCCATTAGCCTGAGAGCAGGAAATTACTTTCCCTGAGTTGGAGACTGTGTATTTACTCAGAGGGACATGAAAAGCCTTCCCTGCTATTCGGTCAAAGCATTTCACCAAAGTTTGGTTCAATGGAAACTTGTTATAGAAAATTATGTGGAAAGAAATCAGAAGTTCTCTGCCTGAAGTGGCAGTGGTGGAGTCTGCAGAAGGTGTGCAAAACATACTCATAAATATTTCAGAAGTGTTAAAGTACATCCATCTAAAAGATCTCCTAAAAACAATAAATTCATTCCTGCAGATCTTTTTCATAAATCTGAATCATGCATGGTTCTGTAGTGCTCCTACCATGTAAACCAACATATCATGSATGACTAATGTCAAGTAGTCAATA
The DNA here is from genome assembly GCA_014549065.1 of Cardinalis cardinalis. NCBI lineage: Eukaryota > Metazoa > Chordata > Aves > Passeriformes > Cardinalidae > Cardinalis > Cardinalis cardinalis. Next base: position 206,005 of record JACDOX010000100.1, on the reverse strand, counting down.
TATTTTGTAGAGGACAAGGCAGAAATCCAACAAAAAAAATAAATTATTTTGGGTTATTTTCATCTGTTAACCCAGTCTAGTGTTTCTGTGCACAGACAGAACTGAAGGAGTCTTCTTCATAAATTGAATCAATGTATTGCTGAATCACAGCAATATTAAATTATGCCAAATGGAAGCAAGCAAAGCAGATGAAAACCAGACAATCATCTCTAACAAAGAGGAACAGAAAGAAAGCAAAAAAAAAAAAAAGAAAAAAAACCAGAGGAAATCTATCTTTAGATGTACTCTGATAAAGTTTGCAAATATCTGAAATTATATAAAGTCATAATATCTATCACTAATTAGCCAATAATTAAATGGAAAGCAATAAAGAAATCAGCAGTGATTCAGGTTTCCCTGTAACTCTGCTTGGGTTTTACGGAGCACCATTTAAGATGCGAGTCTCTTCACAAATGTCAGTCAAAGGACTGTAGAGGAAGAAACACTGAACTCTCACTGACAGTGGAAATATTTCTATGGTTTCAGTGGGGAAGGCCAATAAAGGCAAAAGATTAAAGTGGACAGAAGGATGAATGTAAATGCAACAATGAAATACATGTGCACTAAGGTACAGTGATTTTGAATTAGTGATAATTTTGATATTTCCTCTTTCAGAGAAAACTGGGAAATATTAGAATTAGCATGAATGTTAGCATACAACTTCTTCTAACTATGAGAATAAAGACAATGACATCATTACAGAGAATATTTTTATCTTCTTATTATTAGGTAAATGAAACAACTTATTCTTTACCTATTTGCTCCCATAACAATTATGGAATCCAGAGAAATTTTTCCCAACTTACTGAAGTTGACCAAAGTTATTATCTTCTGGAAATCTTTTTTTTTACTACTGTATAGAGCTTACTTACTTTATAATTAGAGGGCATTTAAATTTTACCTTCTTCCTGACCTTCTTCCCAGCTAAGTTCTATTTTTACATATACACATATGGAAATTTATTATTTATAAATTTAATTCTATGAATTATTAAATACAGAAATTAGAAATATAATTTATACCTGTGTACCTAAGAGTGGGATTTGGTTCATTGCCTTCATATTAATGCAGACATGAAGAAGGAAAAAAAGAAAAAATTTTCTTCTATCTCAAATGCATAAGTAATTGAATTTTATCTATAAACTCAGTTTAAAAATGAAACTCAGGTTTTTAATTTCTCAATTATTTGCACACATAAAATTCACATTATTTGGCATAAGAATTTGTTCCTTAAATCCTACATATTAATTTAAATAGGAGTATAAATATATCATAACTCACTAATTAATTAAAGGCAAGCAGGAAAACTCCGTTTTTGAGGACTCCTATTTTATTCATAAACAAACTATAAGATACCTAAAAAATACAATTAAATAAGTACCAAGCTTATGGATATCACAGCATGGCTGCAACTGTTCCATTAGAACATTGAAGGATAGAGGTAACTGAATCAAAGAATGAATGAAATTGAAAATCACCTCATCTAGTTCAACCCTCCTGCTCAGAGCAAGGTAACCCAGAGCAAGTTGATTGGGGTTGTGCCTATTTGCTTTTGAATACTTCCAAGGACACAGACTCCACAACCTGCAAAGGTAGGTTGAAGCGTGTGACCACAATCATGAGAAAAGAAAAATTAAAAGTCAAAATTTTTTTTTATGTTTGAGTGGAATTGCCTGTGTTTTGTTTTGTGTCCACTAAGTATTGCTCTGTCACTAGACACCATAAAGAAGAGTTTGGCTTCTCCCATCAGAAGAGATATTGACATATTGATGAGATTTTCATGAACCTACTCCAGTTGGAGGTCTCCCAGCTTTCTCGTCCTTAGCTCATGCCACAGATGTTCCAACAACTTCATTGTCTCCACAGTTCTGCATTGGACTTTCTCCAGTAAGTGCATTTCTCTCTTGTGCTGGGGGGCCCCGGCCTTAGCCCAGAACATAGATATGTCTTATCAGGACTGAGCAGAGGGGAAGAATCRCTTCTCTTGTCCTGCTGGTGAAATTCTTCCTAACTCAACCAGGGATACTGCAGGCCTTCTTTGCAGTGCTGCTTGGTGGGTCCCCACCAGGACCATCGGGCCCTTTGCCAAACTGCATTCCAACCAGTTTGACCAAATGTTTACTAGTGGATAGCATTATTCCCCTATAGGTGCAGAACTTGGCATTTACCCTTGTTGAACTTTGTAATGTTCCTGTCAGCTCATTTCTCCAATTATCTGGTGTATCAGACTCATCTCAGTTTTGCATTTTCTGCAAACCTGATGAAAGTGCATTCTGCCCCATTGCCCAGATTGTCAAAGAAGATGCTAAATGGCATTGGTGCCAATATCACCCTCTGGGGTATATTATTTGTGGCTGGCCTCCAGCTGGACTCCATACCACTGATGCTAACCTTTTGAGTCCAGCAATTCAGCAAATTTCATAATCACTTTACTGTCCAGTTGTCTAGCCCATGGTTCATCAACTTGCCTATGTGGAAATTATGGGAGACAGTGTCAAAATTCTTGCTAAAGTAGACAATATTCACTGCTCTTCCCTCACCTATTGAGCCAGTCTTCTCATTATGGATGGTTAAAAGGTCAGTCAGACATACATATTTTCCACTTCAGAGATCCACAATGACTATTCCTGATCATCTTCTTGCCCTCCATAGAAGCRGAAACTGTTTCTAGATTGGTTGTTTCATCAGTTTCATAAGGTGAGGCTGACCAGACCATAGTTTCCTGGATACTCTTTCTTGCTCCTCCTGAAAAGAGAGCATTTTCTTTCTCCCAGTCATCAGGGACCTTCCTTGATCCAATGAGCTTACAAAGATAATCAAGGGTGGGCTCGCAGTGGTATCAGACAGCTCCCTCAGCACTTGTGGGTGTGCCCATCCCTGTCCTCTGTGTGCTCCGTTCCTTTATGTCATGCATAATCTGCATTGAGGCTAAGCTTCCCTTACCCCAGACTTTCCCACTGGTTTCAGTATGCTGAGATTGCTGTAGCAATGTACACCTGTAACAGCTGAGATGAAGAAGATACTGAATGTCTCTGCCTTCTGCTTTACCAAGGAGAACTTTAAATTATTAAGGTTTAGTTATGAACTGTGCTTTATTGCACACAGTGCATATAACATCACACAAAATTTATAAAATAATCTTTTTGCACTTCAGCTGCAAAATATGGTAAAACAGACTCAAATATAGTTGCTGCGGGAGCTGTTCTATGGAACATACTGATTTTAATATTTACTGTAATGAAACATGAAATCCTGAGTTGCAGAATTCCACATAAAGAAATTTTTCCCTTCATATAGTAAATCAAAACACTGAACTGTTTAATCAGTAAAATGTGTCCAAATGTGTGGCTAATTTGTTAAGTTCTCCAATGATAGTTGTTCATTTTATGCAGTTAGTAGATACATTGCTGTGATAATAGCAAGGTACAATATTCTGATGTATTCTGTTTGGGACGTGTTTTTACTTAGGTCTCAAGCACTTTTAAGTATCTTTATTTCAAGAGCATAAGGTTTGATTATATGAAACCCAGTTTTAGATGTCTGCTAGGTAAACAGCTTTATTTGAATAGTAATTTAGATTCTGTTCAGAATCTTCAGAATGAAAGTAATACTTATAGAACACAATTTACTTAGTTGTATTATATTTTTCTATCAGAGTTAACAACTCAATTAAAAAATATTGATTAATAATAAAACTGCTAAAAATTTTCTTTCTGACATATAAATACAATATTTTGATACAATATTTTCCTGTTATTATAAAAAGGCCATATGGAATTAGGGGAATGTGTATTTTACAAACAAAGGAATGTAGTATGATCATGCAATTCAATTCTGAGATAAAAATAAAATCAATAGCAATATTCTTTCCTCTTTTTCTCTCTTTACCCTTTTTGACAATGTTAATAAGACAAACATTTCAATTTGGCTTGTTTCTGGGTTATTGCTCAAATGCTAGCCCTTCTTCGGCTCTTGCTTACAGTGAATAAAGTTAACCTATTGCAAAAACAATGGTAATAAGGCACATTGCAGGTATCTTAAGTTTCAAGTCATTGTTGGAAATCTTTCTGTAAAAAATACTTAAGTTTTTTTTTTTTCTGTGTGAATTGCTCCCCTTTATGTGCAGTTATTTACATGTTTTTCATCCAATAAAGGGATTTGAAAATGCATGAAGAAGAATAGTCTAGAATCAGGGAAAATGAAAGTAGAATGGAAACTTTAGGAATGAACAATAGAAATGTCTAAGACATTATTTTAAGAAGTCTTCTCTCTAAACTTGTAAAAGGAAAAGAGAGAGAAGGAGCAAAAATTTTTATCTTTTTGGGCCCCCATATGAGAAAAAGAACATCAGGAACCAAATTATTTTTCTGTTGAAATATAAAGATTCCTTATAATTATTCCTGTTACACACACACACACACACACATACACACACATATATATTTATATATATATTTCTGTGCATATACATATTTGACTGACAAATGTGTCTGTATACTACCCAATACAGTTTTTAATCTATGTCTAGTATCAGTCTAGAGGATGTGTGGGGGTGTTGATTATATTTGCATGTTATAGTAACAATGGGAAATTTAGAGAAACTGTTTTTGCTTTTCATTATTCTCATATCTTGCTTAAGCTTAGAGGAATATCTGAATGTTTGCTAAAGTTCAAGAAATGCACAGACGAGCAAACGAAAGTCACAGGAAATCACAAGAAAGTCTCTCACAACATAGATACTCTGATAAGAGGTGGAAGCTATTTCTCCTTGATCTTCTCACTATAACAATGGAATTCATCTTTAAGAACTTTTCAAATAGCTGTGAACTGAGATCATTGTCTAGCGGCTGAGTGTACTGATGCCTCCTCAAGGCTGACCTAGAAGAGAGGTTAGGCAGGGTTAAAATAGATATTTATTAGAAGACACACCTTGGGCAGTACAAGAGTCTGGCAAAGGCTACACTTAAGATGAATCTAAAATGGTCACCAAATGTACAACTAATCACGGAGTCTCTCACTTTTATAAGTTCTGGTCCATTAGCATATTGGAGTTATTGTCCAATTACAGCTTTAGGTTATGAAACCCCATCCTTCTTGGTTTTCTCTCTTCAGTCCACATTGTTTATGCTCTTGGACTCAAAATCTGGGTGGTTGTCCATGGTCCCAAGCTAGGGACGGAATTGTTTTGTCTAGCTACTCTGTGAAGAGAGCTTACCATCTGCTAATACAAAGCTCAGAAATACATACTAAAGCAGTACAGAATCTGAAAAACATAAAAGCTAAAACCTAATCAGTATAAAGAAAAAGTAGTCCACATCTTTGATTTTGCCACCATTTTGAAAAAAATATTATTTTGCCATTAGTAAGAGATTTTTTAATATATATTATGATTTCAGTAATAGCATGCAAATAAAAAATAAGGCATCAAAAGCTGTGAAAATGCAGTTTTGCCTTATAAAAGTCATGTAGGGAATACACTACAAACCTTGCTAACCTTTACTTTACAATATTACTTTGCATTTATTGCATTTGACTTATTTAATATGTTAAATACAATTATCAAATAAAATCATAATATACAAATTAGCATATTTAACATAACTAATAAATATTCAAAACCTTTAATGATATCTAATGATATCTTATGATATCTCTGGTTTTTATTCAATCAATTTCTGGCATTGGTGAAATTGTCACTGTAACTGCATTAGTCCGCCAACGAGGGCCACAGACTAGATAATTTGAAATCACACATTCCTTGTCAGCTTTCTTAATAGTTCTAAAATGTAAATAAGCCTTCTGGCTGTGTCATATCTGCTCCTTTCTTGTCAGATTTGCTCATGTACTGGACAGTCAAGGAAGCTACAAGACACAGTACRATTTCTCTGAAGCACAAACTTTTTATGGGAAGAAAATGTTTCTTTGGACATTTTTCTTAGTCACCAGGGAGCTGGATGCTGCAGAGGCCATCATTTGTCTTTAAATTGTCTAAAGTCCATTCTGCAAAGACAAATGGAACATAAATTAGAATTCAGGTGAAAGATGCACTTATGACTTTCACAGTTATGTTTAATTAACAATAGGCACTACAGCAGTGCAAATTTCCAATTGCCAGGTGTCTAAGTTTGAAGACAAGGTAAAATCCTAATACAGACATTATGTTATTTAACAAGGTATATAAATAGCCAAAAAATTTTCATTTTAGTTTTAATTTAGCACCTTTCAGAGTTTTATCCAATATGTTTTAAAATGTCTTACCTCTATGGTCTGTCTTCTGCTGATTCCCAAAACTGAAGCTGTCTCTGATATTCAGGACTGCAGCTCAGTTTCCTAAAAACTTTTTTTCAAATTAATGTCTGTGCATTTCAGGGACCAATTTATCAATTTAGTCCTTTCTGTACAGGTAGTAGCATTCTTGTTTTCAAAGTTGAAGAACTCCAGATGAGTAAGACGGAAACTTTGTCTTTTCAGGGAGTTTTTGGGGTATTTTTGTAGGGATTTTTTTTGTTTTGTTTTGTTTTTTAGTATTTTTTTTCCAGTGTAGCAACTCTCTTTGCTATGTCTGCGTGAGTGCAAGATTCGTCTTGGTTTCTCCTTTCCCTAGTTTAAATTTCAGATTTTCTTCCCTGTCTTTTGTAACAGAAAGTTACAGGATATTGTTTGCATGAGATGCATGGAGTAATCTTCATTCCAAACTAAAATATTGTATTCGTTGCTATAGTTGTTTCTAAGTTGATTGCAGAAACCGTCCTTTTCYCATGTGTTATTAGTCGCATCAAAGAGTTATATTAGTGTTTAATTTTTTTTTCACAGACTAAACCTGTTTGAATAACATGTTTCAGGTTGTTTGACTGAATTCCAAATAGCTGCTCAGTTTGACAGTATCCATTCTCTTTATAACTACAAAGTTTTCATTCACACAGTGTGTATAAGGAAGGTTAATTCTTCACCTTTTTTACTGTTAATGTCGGATTAAGATTACTGCCTGATGTTTATTTGTTTTCTTTTATGGATCCTTATTCCATGATGGTGTTTTTTCCCCAACTCAGTGCAGAAGAAATTCTAAACAATACGGCTTACATTAGGAATTTTAATATGCGACAACAAAACATCTTGACAAAAAAATATGTTGAACTTCATCTTTCATGGTGTTTCCAGACAGAAACACCTTTCAAATTTCTCAGCAGTCTTCTGGAACACTTTTAGTCATAACTTTTCTAGAAATCTGGATTTTCTGAAAACTTCTAGAAGAATTTATCAAGATGGGAGGTTTTGAATTACTCAGGAGTAACTCAGCTCTAAGAATAAAATGAGTTATCTAGTGAACAGGACAGATAGTAATGTATTAGCATATTCCATCAGCTTTTTATGTCATAATGTGGTTTAACACTGCTCCTAATTCTGCTTCCTACAGTTTACTTCATTAGAATCCAATCCCATTTTAAGTGCTGTTCAGTATTACAGCTGGGATATACAGCTAAGGGTGTGCCAGTGGTAACAGCGTTTCTAGTTCTTTCTAAAAAACTGTCTTTTCTGAAGARCATGAATAAATTGAGGTGATTGAACAAGCTTAAAAAATGTCAAAGGGAATTTCTTAAATATTGAAACTTATATACAGGTTAGATATTGCCTGTGGTGTTTTTTGTTTGGTTTCAGTTTTGTTTTTTGCTTTTTTTCTTAAGTTAATACACTCTACATTTCTATTTATTACGGATTTTCTTGTTTTTCAAAGTGGTGAGGATCCAAAAATTTTTCCTTAATTCTGCTCTCAAGTCTGTAGAGTCTATGCATATATGGGAACATATTTTTATATATTTTTATTTATATATATATATATATATATATATATATATATTCTGTACCAGAGACAAATTGCTAGTTTTCTTAATGAACATATTGCACTCTCAAAGAGATATTATGTATTTGTCACTATCTCCTTCCATTGTCAGTGCCTACTAAGTGTTCCCTATAGGCCCATCTAACATGGGCTCTCTGCGAAATGAAGCATTGCAGTCAGGCAGCTTGAAAACAAGTATTACCACCCTGGCAGATGGAACATCAGTAATTTAGTACTAATCAGCTCAACTGGTTTTACATAGTTTCTGCCTTTAATGTTCTGTGCCTTCATTTTATGTTATTTACATCTGACATGAGTGCAGCTTCAAAGGCTGGCAGCCATCAGTAGCCGACCAGAAATATCTCGCTATGATTAGATCCACCTTGTAAAGCAATCCCATGACTGGGTGGCCAGGAGGATGCAGATTTTGCTACACACCTGTAAAATTACTTTCCTTATGCTACACTGAGCTGTGATTAGGTAGATAAAGGGCAGGTTGCCACTGCAGACCACCAAGCAACCATGCTGTTATCCTGTCAAGTTGCAGTGCTGGGAAGACTGATGAAGACAAATGGTATATTGCTGAGCCACCTTTGCCCAGACAGAGGTGAATGAAATGTCAAAATTAGGGTCTTTTCTGGAATACACCAGCTGCTATCTTTTCCTCACAGCATCAGTTACTACTGCTGTTTGAATTATGATTAATATCACCATCCTCTTGTCAAAGCTGTTAAAATTTGCCTTTCATAAAGGGCTACGCAGCGCTTCAAGGAAGTAAAGATTTTGTGTTAGTTTCTTCAATTTTTTTTCTTTTTTACCTCAGTTTTGCAAAGTGTATTGTACCAACTGAAGTGTTTGCCTTTAACAGACAGGTATACCTATTATACTATACTCACYTGTGAATACTGCTGGCATTGTATTAGCTGAGAAAATATTGTCTTCTTGAAAGAACAGCACCGGTTTGAAATTATTCATTCATAGCTGCAAACTGAAAACCTGTGGAATGAGTAAGTATATGTATGTGTATATATCTCAACAGGGGGCCACTTGTGCTAGAGTTTCCCTTCATGACAGTGGGACTGGGTTTTGGCATTTAGTGTGTGATTTTGACTTCCAAATATTTTCAGAAAAAAAGCCATAAGAATGATAAATTAAATGTGATGGTCTTAACTATCACAGCATCATCTGATTGTTACCAGGCTATCAGGATTTGCAAAATAAGACTTCAGTTCTTTTTGACATAACCAGAAAAAAAATCTGACAAATGAAAGATATGAGAAAAAATGCTGATAAATATTTAGGTAAGTATTTTGAAAATAATTCCAGGAAAAGGAAAGAATAATGCTTGCTTATGGTCAAATAACAAAACCTTTTATTCTCAGGATGTGAAAAGCAAGGGTTGAAGCCAAACCAAGTACTAAAATTGTATATGTTGACTATCATCCTTGAAATCCATCTGTCTGATATCCCTTCACTTGCTGTGCTAGAGACAAGATTGCATTATTTGGAAAGAAAAAAAAAACTAACAGCAAYGAAAAGAATCACATAAACTTCCACTGACCTTTAGGGATCAGTCTGAGTTTTGACTTTTTCAGGAAGCAGTTTGTATTCTGAGAAACTGAAAAATTAAACAAATATCTATTCAATGGAATGTAAATTTTTCAATATGGCACAAGTGCCTCATGGAGGGGTAATATGACTTTGGAAAGTAAATTTCCTGCTGTTTATATGCCTGCTGTATTGGGAAGAAATGTTTTCCATTAGACTGTTTTTAACAGGCAGGGTACRTGTAACAGCCATGTGTCAGTCAGACGAAATTCAGAAGTTAATTAAATCAGTTTTCAAGGGTTCATGATGAGAGTGGTAGGGCTCCTATAATAAAAATAGGGTATAGGACAAGCCTTTGAAAAGTGGCCTTCTCTTTTATTGCACCAATTCCTTAGCGTGTAGAAGTCATTTAATCTTTCTTTCTTTTTTTCTTTTTTCTTTCTTGATAGAATTGCTCCTATTCAATTAGCTACAAAATCAGATGCACTAATAAAGCTGGGTACAAAATCTGTAGAGGACACTAATCTTGGATACTACAATACTCTTCATTATATTCTACTGTTTTATTTCCCTTGCAAAGGCAAAAAAGTGTTTCAGATCATTAGATAACTGCAATAATTTAGAATTAAATAGAAATATACAGTCATGGAAAATCTTTTCAAGCGACCTGCTCAATCAAAGAACTTGTACTTATTAAAGATAAGAGATGCAACAGAAAATGTGCCAGAAATCCCATTCTTTAAATTTTTGTGCTTTAAAAACTTTTTATCTGTGACTATTTTTATATTAATGGCTGTAAAACAGAAAAAAAAAACAAACCCTCACTTCCTGCTCACACAAGATGAGACACTGGGAAATTTTTACCTGTTTTTTTGGTATGCATGAGCTGCTAGGAATTTTGGTGGAAGTACTGAAGAATAGCAGTGCTACTTTCTCAGTCAAGCAATGCGTATGTTGTGTCTATACTGTATCCTTCAGGGTCTTTTGAGGTGGGTAATTGTCTAGGGAAGCTCTGGAAGGAAAATATTTCTGAATTGTAGCAGCTTGATCAAAAGAAGAGCATAATTAGTTTTCTGTTTCACAGAGGTAAAAAGGAACCCTAAATGCCCTAAAAGAYTGCAAACAGCGTAAATGCTACTTATCCTATCCTGTAATCTAACTTTCTCCTGTCCCTCCTGGCATTTTCTGCACCTGTATTTTTGCTTACATGTGAACAGAAAATGGAAAATTTAAACGCAATCCACCAGTTTATTAGGGAGAAAAATTAATTAGAAATATCTCAAATAAAGCAAGAATTATACCCAAGAAAAAAATTTACCATTATTATTAAATACTTTATAATTACTTTCACTTTTTTATTACTGACTGTATTTTATCTGCCTTAAAATCTCCCAGTGTGTTCAGCAGGTATCAGAGACAAATCCCCATGGAAAATGGATGTTTTCCAGAGATTTCAAAAATTGCTAATAATGGGACAATGAGAAGAAAATTTAAAATGCAACAGCTGTAAAGCCAAGAGGTAGATGCAGGAATTTTAATAGCACTGTATATAGAAAGCAGAGAAAAGGTGGGGAGGCACATGATAGCAGAAGAAAACCTCTTCTTGATACTTGACATGTCATTCACTTTTCCTTCAGGGAGTGAGAAGTCAAATGAAAATGTAGCTCTGAGAATTTTGCTTTCATTATTTCTTATTTAATTACATGGAGATACTGATTTTTTGAAATTCAAGGTATCTCAGTTATGCTGATTTGGACAGAGTTTTTAGGAGCACTCAATGAAACCTTAATTGACTTTTGTTTCAAGTAAATGGTAAAACTCCTATCAGATCTGAAAGAARCTGAGTTAGGTCAAGGGTGAATAATTAAAAAATAATTTGCTCATTTCTATAATATTTTGTARGACCTATAGAAATCTTCAAAAAGTACTTAAGTTTGATTATAATCCAAATTWTTTTTTCATTTTTTAAGAGAAACCATGCAGTGGCTGCATGGCACAGTTGTACTTGCTTAAAATAAGCATCTCGATATATGTTTGTTCTAGGCTATTGACATAAATCAGAGTTTAAATCAAATAGATTTTTATATAATGGCATAACTCTTAATTTTTTAAGCCCATAATATAAATTCTTTTAAGATCAGCACTGATCCTCGGTCAGTACTAAGAAATTTTGTGTCTGACAGTCTTGCAACCTTGCTGTCCTGTAACTGATTGAACACAGTGACCACCATGGTCAGCTTCAATGTCAATGTCTCATGGTAGTTAAGGTGAGTTAAGAAAACCTACAAAAAGTAATTAGAAAATGTCAAGGGTAAGTGTCCCTGACACACAYATAGTCTAATTCTCCTGCTGTGAAAGATATTGTTGTGGAATCCAATGAATAGCCTCATTAGTGCTACTAATTATCTCCTGCTGTTTTGAAATGTGCATTAATTTTTTAAAARTTTGTTTAGCTAGGAATGTGTCAAAAGTCACCAGTAGCATAACAAGGTCTCTAAATACGTAGAAGAAGCCTATGATAACAYGAAGTCACAGTCAGACCATTATGTTCTTCCATTCCCATTTAAATCCAAGTAAAATTCCACTTAAAACAGCAGTAGGGTGTTTATACTGTTATTTATTCATGTGTACCAAAGACATGGAATCTAAGCAAATCAAAATTTTCAATTATTTTAGATCTGTCTATTTTAGTTAAGATGTTGATGGTTCAGATGAAAAAGAGGCAAACAAGCCTAGGACAAGAAAAGGTACAGATATTATGAATCTGATTGTTTAGCACTGATCTCAATTAAACTGAAAAATATTTTAAAAAAGATTCAAAGTGTGCTCAAGGATCTATGCTTTTGTTCCCAGAAAACTGATAAAAACGGGAACAAGAAGGTTTTCACTGATCTTCAAATGTTCAATGACTGTTGATGGTTTTGATACCCTTACTTATTATACAGGTTATTTTTAGAATGAGAGTTTATATTTTTATATGTAAAAAGTAGATTTATTGTCATTTGTAATTATCAAAGACATATGGAGGGTACAGTCACCAGRGTTACTATATATTTAGATACAGCAAATATATGGAGAGCAAAAACACAAATGCTACAAAACAAAGTGAAAAATATTTTTGCTTTCATTTGAATGCACAGGGACTCCTTGTGAAAGGAGCCWGTGTGGTTTGGCAGAGAAAGACATGGCTTGCAGGATGCTCTGCAGAGGTTGGTGGGGTCTGATTTTTTTTTTTTTTTTCACAGCAGAGAAATGCATAGTTCTGCTCATAGGAGTATTTCTTTGAGGAGTTTTAATTTATGCATGTGTGGGTCACAGTATGTCCAAGCTTTCCTAAAGACAGAGTTTTGCCTATGTCTTAGGCTGTGGAGTTGAGGAAAGGTACGAGTTGAAAGTCTGGCAGATTATGTAATGTTATCTAGAACAGTGCCCTGACTGTCTAACAGAGTGTATGCAAGTGTAGCTTTGAGAAATAAGGGGCCTTGTCCAAAATCAGTGCAGTCTATGTCTGAGATAGTCATATAAGTTACATATGGACGTAGGCAGGAGATTAATTACATTTTCTCTTCCAATCAGTATTTTCCTAGTTGCCATATTTCAATTTATGTCCAAAATTTGAAATAGAAACACAGTTTTTTAATATTCTAAATATTTTCTAAGTTGTGGAGGCAAAGAAGCATGTTTCGAAAAGCTTTGTCTGTGTGTAACAAGAATGAGCACTGAACTTTCTCCCTTCTTGGTGAATGTCCCTTTCCAGGTGAATTTCAAATGTCACTGTTATGTCAACAAAACTCTACCAAGAAGATCAGGAATTTAGCATAGGACCAAAGTTTTACATTCACCCATCTTCTGTTTATTACATAGACCAATATATATATATATTTTTCCAAGGCATTACATGGGTTTCAAGCTTTCTGCCAAATCTACTCTTCAGGATGCATGGGAGAACTTGAAATAAAAMAGTAATTTATGTGACTTTTACAAATTATTCTCACAGCCTCCAACAGTTTACTATTAAGGAACATCTTGCATCTTAGAAAAATAAAAGAAAAGTATTTTTCTGGGACCACAAAGAGAGAGGAGGTTGACAAGAATTAGCAATTATGTCTRAAGCAGCCTTGATGTTCATTTACTTAGATAGTGAACAAAGTGTACCAATTATATTCTGTATATGAAAGTCTAAATCACCCAAAGAACTTGAGTCGTGAGCATATTTGTAGTAGCAGCTGTTTTTCTGTATTAAATATTGTAGCTGTAATGGTTATTAGATATTGATATCTCCACATCATAATCTATTATGTATGATTTTTTATTATTAAAATTAAGAACACCTATTTCCTAATTTCTTATATTGAGATAGCAACTATTGCTTTTTAAAAATAGGAAATGGAAAATGCCATTACATTCTGTAACAGTTTGAAAGGATCAAAATAAAATTATCCTCTCTTTACTCTGTATAGTGTACTGTCATGCTTTATAAATCAGTGGAATTTTAATATAGATGTGTATTTTAAACATGATGCAAATTCATTGTCAAGTTTCTTTAGGCTATATTGGAATGTAAGATACAGTTGAATTGAGGTTTTCTTAGATGTGGACCTACTTCAAAGAGCCCACACTGTGCTGCTGTTTTAAACAAAAATTGAATCTGACAATTGCCTGAAACATTCAGAGACATTCTGGCAGGAGACACAGAATTTGAAAAAATACCTGACTCTCTGCCAAAGCCCAAAGAGAGATGAGTGAGCCTACTCTGAATGACAAATTGACATTAAAAATTGAGCCAACTGATTAGGACAAGATACTTACTAACTTTGCCCTTCTTTGGTGCATTTTGTTTTGATATCACCTATATGAAGTATGCATGACCAAGGGAAAAGTAATGTCACTTTCCAGGTTGTTATTCCCACTTACTAAATTAGAATATTGATATAATATCTTCATCTCWCCATTATGATTATGAAACATATGTATATTTGTGGTGTTCTTTGGTGTCTTTTAGTGAGATGTCCTATAGACCTGTAAGGTATTGCCTTTGGCCAAAATGATAGTAAAATAATTAGACCAAATAATTTCCTGAAACTCCAAGCTGTCAATGAGACTRGTGACATTAACTATCAACTCTGTCCAGTAAACATTCTAGCGCTACATCTGACAGTTTACTCACATGCCWAATACAAAATTTCTACAAAGTACTGATGAATGGTCATTAACAATTGTGACATTCTTTTTTCCTTTATTCTTTTTCCCTCRGTCTTTTGGAATGGAAGATTGAAAAGTACTTATCCAACATAACTTTTCTTCGTTCCTAATTAACATATGAAGAAGTGTRCTTCAGATAGAGATTTAGGCACTATGAGGCACTATGTTTTATTACAGTCCCACTGACAAAAGCTTCACCTATTGAAGGTTCTTGCTATTTAAGTCTTAGTTCTATTGGATTGAAACAAAAGAAATAACTAAGAAATTCTGATGTGATCCTTTMTTAATAGTTTACATTTGTATTATTAATTATCTCCATATTTAAAACTATTTGTAATCCTTCTCCGTTTTGTCCTAACCTTTTCTTCCTGATTCCTACTGATTTTCTTCTTTATCCTGTACTAAGTAGTTGGTCAGAACTAAAATTTCCTGAATTTAAATTGAAAAATGATCCTGTCTGTAATGTCACATTCATCCTGAAATAAGTAGTCAACTCAGGTATTGTGGTCTTAAGGACCCACAAGCAGGTGACGTTAATCTCAAGGTTTCTTTAACTATGAAGCTACAGAAAATGCCAACTAATGATAGCAGACAGAGGGCTATTGTAATTCTGCCATCATTAATGCTGGCTTTTTATTTTTTTGTGTTCTAAATCTTGAAGTTATGCATTTAGTAATCCCATGTAACTATGACTTCTCAAAGTTTTAAGTTTCATTTTTCAGCTTTCATTTCCTCTCTATACTTGTGTTAGGTTTACATAAAAAGAGAACCTTTTAAGTCCATTTTTTCTCACTWTCAGAGCTATACTGTCCAGAACAAATTGCTAACAACTGAGAAATCTGCCATAATGAGAAAGTTGATGCTAGTATATGTCAGATAAGCAGACAGACATATTTTGATGTTGTTGTTGAATTCTACATAAGCTGTTTTCCTGTCCAGTTTTTCACTGGTATGCTGCTCWTATATTTTTATATGTCATTTAAATATACTCTGTGTTCTCATATAGGGCAATACCTTTAATTCAAATTATCTTGGTATATATTTTGGATTTATTAAAGCAAATCTGCAACACTCTCTGTATGGAATTGAGTCAGGTATCTGAATTCTTCTCCTAATTTCAGCTGTTTAACTCAGCCAGGTTTCTAGATCTGGTTTTTTCTTGTATTTATCATCCATGTTAACCAGCCTGCTCAGGACYTTTCTCTGAGAACTTATCTGCAAAACCAAATTCTGCAAAACATCAACACAGATGTTATGATTCAYTTCTTTGTTAAGATAAGGTAAATGAGAGGTAAAAAATATGAAGRATATTTGGAATAGGTGGAAATCTATCAATAGCCACTGGAAAAGCTCTAAACACTCYSGAAAACCTGGGTTAGTAATTCTTTSWACACCASTGCTCACTATGTCTRTTCTGACTAGTGACTTTCTTAAATTTTCCAAAAACTCAATTTTTTTCTCAAGACACCTGTATTCTATTACAACAATTTTCCGTTTTCTCTCAATACTTTGTATCAGGGTAGGGGAAAAAATATCATCCTGAARCAAGATTATCACCAGAAACATAATTTATATACCCCTTTTGAGCATTGSTCTGTGACTGTACCAGTTTTCTAGTCATCACGTCAGCCTGTCWCTCAGTTCCTCAAAGATTTCTGTGTAGTTTATCTCTTGAAAGTCTTGAATGTTAAGACAATTCTAAAAGGTTTAAGCTGTTTCTATAAAAGTAGAGCATGCAGCTTTGGTGCACAAAGCAGCTTTTTCAGTTGTGTTTTACCATTAGAATGGAGTAAAATTACTATGTGTTCCACAATGATTCCTGGTAGTGATTGAGTAGTGATCTTTCCAGGAAGTGTGTGCTAAATAAATGCTGCAAATACAGATGATGTAGATGGAAGAGTGACAAGTAGCCTTATAATTGGGTAACATCATGAATCAAAATGCATCTGTCACCGATTTTCTAGGTGAAATTTCTGGACAGATCCAAAGCTGGCACTAATCACAGATTATTAATTATTTTTAAGGCATTAAAAAACTATGAGAGGAATTCAGGAACCCAAATGTGAGGATGGCAGGAGAATTAAATAAATTATTTTATATCTGTCTTATCAATCAACCTGTCCTATAAGTCTCAAGGACAGAAAGATATCAAATGATATAATTAAATGAAATTGAAATTGAAGATGCAATGAAAAATTAAGTTTGAGAACTTTAAATGAACTCCGTACTTTAGAACATCATGTGGTGCCTGTAGATTAATAATGAATATTTTACAGGTTCACATCATAAAGTTTTTCTAAAAATCAAAAGTAGTAGTGACTAGAATTTGCTGCTGTTGCATGTGCAGAGAAAACAGAAAAGGACTCTTAATGGATGTACATTTATACAAGGGAACATACACTGTAATGACCTTCAAAGTATAATGTAATTCCTATATAAAAGATTTTTTTTKGATGGATCTGTTAAAAATTATTTTATGTTAATAGATGCCTTTATGGGTAAAGACACAAGATTGTAGGATGATAGAAAGAATGCCAGGTGAACAGAATTGAAAAATGGGAAAATAGAGAGTATAAGAATCTGGCAGTCAAAACTTTCAGTATTAGTTGAATTAGTTATACATATCTCAGAGTGATGACATTTTCTGTTCATAATTAGCCACAGTTTTATAGTGATGGTGCAACAAATATCCAGAGTGCATTAATTATCTTTTTAGAATTATGTGAAATCATGAAGAAAACAGGACAATCATWAAAAAAATCTGTGGGAATCCTAAGGATTTCTTTGTGAAATTTATTTGAATGATAACTTTGTTCAAGGTCTTTCTAAATGTAGCAGGTTGTCTCTTTTCAACAATCTTTTCTGTAACTGACAGTATGACAGTTGAAGCATTTCTGATAACAAAACTAAGCAATAGTTTCTGAAAATATGTTATTATTCTAAAAAAGGTCAGTGCAAAGACTGGGTGTACAAAATTGCTAAACATTTCAGCCTCACTGTCCATGATTTTTAGTAGCAAGCAATATGGTTACACTGTGCCTATTAGGAAAAGAAATAGTCTAAATTATCCAAAGGAAAGTTGTTCAAGTATTATGAGTAATAAATATTAAGTAATGCCTACATTACTTTGGAAAAAAGCATGAGGTTAAATAAACACCATGATTTGAAAATATATGCTGGCTAGGTATTAGGGAATTTGCAAATGTTGAGTGCTCAGCAAATTGAACAAAATGCATGCCTTAAGCAGCCTCTCTGCATATGTATTTTGGATAAAATTGAAAACTTAAATTCTCTTTGGTTAATTCTGTAAGAAAGTGCATCCTTATACATGGTGCYTACTAGGACAGCAAAATTTTAGCTTTATATCTAGCTGTATACAAAATATTTATGAAGATTTTAGGAAGTTTAATAAATCATAAGCCATACTTTTATGTTGTTTCTGGTCTGTTTCAGTGAAGTCCATACATTTCTTAGTAAGTTACTGGGCTTCTGTAACTGTGGGTGAAAAAAATGAGAATATAATTCACYTTAAAATTTCTTGAAACATATTCAGAGTTGATAGGAAGCCTCTTTCTGAGTCCTAGAATAAAAACCATGCTTGAATCTGAAGTTATGATTCATATTATTTTTTCTGTTGATCACTTCTAACCACTAAATATCACTTGTAAAGCTAATGTATTATGAAAAACCTCTCTTAATTAATTAATCATGATGGAAATTGACAGTCTATAGTCCTTCAAGGAAATRCTGAATGAAAATATAAAATAATACTGGAATATAGAGTTTGTAGACTACTAGTGCRCCAGGATCTCTACAAATGCAGATTTCAATTACTCGGGTAATTAAACATCAGGCACCAACCTCTCTCATAAAGAACTTATTTTTCAAGTACCATAAATAAATACTTGAGCAAGTAGCTATTCCCAATTTCTAATTAGTCAGGCCTTTTGGCAGAGGTGGTTCAGCCAACATGGCTGTTTAGATGTCGTTTCTCCTTAGTGCATTTTGCTGCTCAGGGGTACTTTTACTGTGGTCAGCATGTTGGCTTGCATGCAATCTTGATATTCTGAACCTTGAAGTCAGCTAAACTCAAAYTACGTCAGGGCATCATATTCATTGGTTAGATCTTACAACCATGGTTTACAGCCATGATCCATTATTGAAGGCCTGTTCACAAAACCTATTCATTAGTTAAAATTGTATGGYCCAGAGTAAACTCTAGTGCATTGAAATTTGGTTTATCCAAAGGTTTATTGGATCCAATGCTTGAAACAGATTTATCCTTTTGGTTTAATTATATTGGTCAGATGTTCAAGAAGCTTCCAGACAAAAGTAATGACACTAATATCTCACTGCTCAGTCTAGTGATATTTAAGTACWGTTCTTTCAAATATATGTGGCTATTTTGCCATTTCCATTTCAAACAGAGTTGTTTGCTATACATTTAGATGGAATCTAAATTTGGCTTACATTCTGAATTACTTTATTGCCTTCAGTGCAGAGCAATGTCTCAGTTTTAAGGTCATCAGGCTAGATCTGAGTAGGTATGTATAAAAAAGGTCCTATATGTGTCTGAAAAGATCTTTTTTTATAATACTGTGATATGCAACTAAGAAGAATAAACTGAGCATATGTTAAACAAAAGGCATGTGCATGAACTTTAGGATTGATTCATCACCTAAACTATCAAAATCCAATTTAGAACTTTCAGTTTCTTCCAGAAAGTATACCTAGRGAGGAATTTTTGTCATGTCCCAGTAGACACTTTCTTGTTTCTTTCTTTGAAAGTAGTACTTCTTATTGATGTCTTGACTGGCACTATCCTCTCCTCCACAGAGCCCTCCATCCTTGCTGTTTAATGAATGTACTTTCTTCTGTGAAATTACATGTGTCAAATAGTCTGTATTTCTTTTTCCTGCAGAAGTCCTTCAAAATTACTGTTGGCTTACTTCTAAACWGTTGGAAATAATGGAAGTGGTTATAAGTTCTAGTTTTAATTTAGTGTGAAAAGTGTTGCTTTCATTTTGACATAGACATGTCCAATGCCTAGTGTGCTCCATTTACATCCAATATGATACGTGACTATGTGTGGTTTTGTGTCAATGTCTATTTAGTCATTTATGAACAATTAGGTTGGTTAACTTGTTTAATTAATTTTGTAATTTTTATTTAAGTTAAACAAATAATCACCTGATTTTTTTAAAGTTAACTTTTAACAAAAGTTAAAAATTTTTCCCTGTAGAACTAAAATTTTACCTAAATTAAGGGGTCTAAAATTAATCAGAAAATTTGAAAATTTGGCTGTCCTTTTTCCTCATCCTTCTCTACAGTTAGGTTCTGGCACCAAACTACAAATACTAGACAAAATTAAAAAYCAAGAAGTTCATGTTCTAGAGAGCTGTTGCATAGTCCGTGTGTTTGATAAACAGAGATAATATATTTTAAAACACTGTATCTCTTGACCCACTACACAAATTTTTCATCATGTGAACTGTTGACTCAAGATGTCTGTTGGTTTCGGTTTTTTGTTTGTTTGTGGTTCTTTGGTTTTGGTTTTTTTTTTTTTTTTTGAGACAAATGAAGTCCTTATTCTTTGATCATTCATTTATACTGCAAGCTTCTCCTCTTTATGTTAAATGTAATGTTATTGGGTTTTGTCTTCTTTGTCTGGTCTATGAATTCATGTATTTGTTTTTCATTGTGCACTTTTTTTGGCATATTTACAGAGCTTCTATTTACACTTGATCTGACTCCAGCTCAGAACAASTGATATTGATGGTTGTCAGTTCAGGCTGATTTCACAGTGCAAACATCTTTAGACAAAAGAAATTTCTATATAGAATAGGATTTGTGTTTGGGTTTTTTTAATAAGAAAAGAATGGAGGTACCAGAATGTGCCTTTCTTATTAGAGAGAAATAAAATAGAATGGTGAAGATGATAAATATATTTGTATTCAGGACAGAGCTACAGGAGGCAGAGCTGCATTGATGATGATGCATGTGACTTTTATAGAATTTAGTTCATGCACTGCCACCACCAACCCATTGTGGTGGTAAGATATCCCACATCCCTGTCCTTCCTTTCCTGGAGGCTCAAAGCTTCAGCTCCCAAGGGGTCGTCAATGCACCATGACAAATGCAGGTAGAGATGAAAGTGAATTTTTACTGGAACTAGAGAGCACTGAAACACTGGACAGTGTTATTTTCCCTCTAAAAGCCACATGTTTGCATTCAAACAATGGTTATCACCTTTCTGGTAGCTGGCACCCAGATGGCACCCATATCAGAGTCAAAATGTGCCTTTAATTTGCCAGAGAACATACTGATTTTCAGACTCCCAGACACCTAACACACACTTGTGGAATCCATCTGGAACAAATGGTTGAAAGTTAGTTTTTACTCAACCTAAATTGTAGCTGCCAGATTCCTTTTCTTTTTTTTTTATCTAACTCATTAATTGATAGGAAGAAGTATTTTAATCATATTATAAAAAAAGAAGWTAGGTACCATTTTGAAGTACAATTCTATAAGTCATTGTCTCTGGGGAGCAATTTAAATTTTAACTGCAGCAAAGTGTAAAGATCCTCTTACTGACTTTCTCCTCTCTGGACTTCTGTGTGATCAAATAAAAGTAGCAGCAGGCCTTTCCAGGTAGCAATAAAACTTAARAGCTTAAAATCTAGGAAATAAGTACAAGGACTAAAGACTAGTAAGTGCTAAAAGATGAAGAAGTTAACTGTTTTAAAGGTAGTATTGCAGTAAGACAAGTAGCTCGTAAAACTTCTAATGAAGAAAGTCAGCATGGATTAGGATGAAGAAAGGACTGGTGTAAGAATATGATGGGACTCTGCAAATGAAACAACTRAAAAATGAAAAACAGTGGCTTTAGTATCTGCTCCAGTGTTTTCAGTTCTCTCTATTTTAAATATGAGTCCCTTGTCCTGGGTTTGAAATCTTCATGAATTCAATCTAAAATGGCCTATCAAGTCTAAGGGTTGAAGTAAGAATAAAATATAAAAAGAAGGCTGAAGTCTCAACTTTTAGTAAGATAGTAGAAATGTTATTGTAAGAGCTTCAAAAATGGTTGTACATTAAAAATATTGTGAAATGTTGGTTTTGTTCTTTTATGAGAACTTTTGTGCTTACATGGATCATAAAGATAATATTATCCATTTTGTGACATATTTTCTCTGAAACCTACATCTCAGCCATGAATATGCATGCTTATTTACAAGTTCAAGGAAAGTTTCATATACCCAAAATAGTATTTAAATACTCARCAATATGGGTACAGCATAACAGTTCTATATGATGCAAACTTGAAAAACATGTTAAAAGCTTTAAAAGCAGAGGAAAAAAAAACCCAACTAAACAAAAACCACTCCTGATTTTTATATTCATAAAATCAGGATAATTTATATATTCCCCATATTTTTTAACACATATTTTGCTCCTTACTCTATGAAATTAAATTAGACTTAAATGGAACATCAATACCTTTATTGGTTTTTTTTCTAAACCTTTAAAATAAACTGGAGGTAGAGAATGGGTGAAAAGTAGTGTAAGGTCAGGGAGGGAGGAGAGGGGTCTGCGGGTCAATCAAGAGGAAAATCCCGGACTCTTCAACTTCTAACTTATGCTAAAAATTGTCTCAAATGCTCTTTATCTTTTCCTAMTATCCATTTCTATCTGTAGTTATTAAGCCTTTAAAAAACCTTTTCTTCGTATCTTAAAATGATTTGTAGCAACTTTGGGACAGTATAAACATATTTAGAGAATACATTTCTTAAAAGAAAATAAATACGTATATACTTTGGAAAAAATGAAAATAATTTTTTTCATATAATATACCATTGGAAGTAGGCAATGAAAATGAAAGTACAAAGTATTTTTGCTTTGCAATATTCCAATTTTCAATKTAAAACACAGTATTTTTATTTGCCTTGTTATATAGTTGAAACTTGAGTTAGAAGGGTTCATAAAACTTCCAAAGTACAATATTACCCTGTATTTTCATAAAGAGGAGAATAATATCAAGTAATAGGTAATAATACRTGTACTAAAAAAGTATTTTTACCACACTCCTGTGCTGCCTACATCTTCAAATTTATTTTCTGTTATATTTTGTTGAGTTTAACTGGGATTTGAGATGGACTTAMAAATGCTCAGGGATTTATTTTGTCCAAAGAATTTTCATAGACTAACATTGGCTTGGTTGAGTGTGTTGGAGGGAAATTCACGAGATGTCTTTTCTTTATACCTGATCAACTGAGATAATCACTTGTAGTTATGCTCTGGTTTGAAAGCAAAACCAGTAAGAGATCCCAAATCAGAAATAAAATTTATTAGGAGAAGGGAAAAGGAAAACCAAAATACATGCAACAATACAAAAGGAAAACCCCTGACAAAGTCAGAATACAACCTGACACACTGTTGATCAGGGTGTTGGCAGCAGTCCAGTTGGATTGATGGGTGCAGTTCAAATGTGGTTCTGTTGGAGTAGTGATGCTGTARAAAGGCTGTAATCATCCTTTGCAGAGTCAGTGGAAAAGACAGCCATTCTTCTGGAAATCCAGGGGAAAGACTCACTGCTCCATCCCAAATCCCAGATTATATCCAGGTGGGCATGCTTAGCTCCTCCACCCTAGGTGGAGCATCTCAATATGGGCTTTTATCATTCTAATGAGTCATGTGGTGGGTCCTTGATTGCCTATTAAACAGAAATGGCTCCTGAAGGGAGCTATCTCTGAGTCATGTGGAAATACATTGATGGGCCCATTAATAGGAGATWAGGAAGAAACAATGCCTCTCCTGGTTTTAGCAGCTCTTGAGGATAGGAATAGAATACATCTTAATATTGTAACCTAGGACAAATTATGATGCTCAACCAAAAGCAAAACCAACCTTCAATGACTCACCTAGGTAAACATGGCTACACATTATTTGTTTTTTTACAGGCTGATAGAAAAATAATCACACTGTGGATATATCTCACTGTAAGTAAAACATGACAATTTTTTTGTYCTTTTTTGGGTTATTTAATTTTGTGGGTCCAAGTCTTTAGGGGGATCACAAAATTCCCTCTATCAGTTAGGATTCTGCTGGACTAGCAATGCCCTTTTATAAGATACTAAWTGGTTGCACAGCCTTTATTGTCCAGTTGCCATGTAGGCTCACTTCTCAAAACCACAGGACATATAGTTTTGGAGGCTTTGTCTAATCGAGTAATCAATACCTACTYTTGTACAAGGGCATCAGGCTTCGCTCTTTAACTGAATTATGTCCAGCTGATAAAAGAGGTTTTGATCCTCTATTTTTTTAGATAATCAATTTGCTCAGCAAGTAGGGTGAATACACAGAGCACCCCAAAGAAATATGTGAACATAACGGAGCCCTGACAAAACCTCTATTTTCTTGTTTTGTACTTCAATATTTTGTACAAACTATTTTTATTGGCAATCATGATTTCATATGATTGTAAATAATGAAGATGTGTTCCTGTGAATTTTTTAAATAAATATTTGCWATGTGAAGGTTAGGGGTAGATTTGCTGCTCCTAGTAGTTAATAAGAGCTATTGTTGATATAAGTGAGCATTACATTACAGCCTGAGAAGTCCCCACTGATTAGCCAGGCTGTCACAGTTCAGGGAAGAGACCCAGATGCCTTTAGGGGCTCCTCAGGGATGCAGTGAGAACTGAAAGCACATGATATATGGTTAGTAGAAAATTTTAATTCTCTATTTTGTGAATACGAAAAAAAATASAGAAAGGACAAAGGAAATTAAAGTATTGCCATCAACTTTTTGTCCAGAATATATCAGGGTTTTTTTGTGAACTGGAGTATTTTGATTTTTAATTCATAGAAATTCTATACAATGGAAAGCATTATTAAATTCAAATAAAAATAAGGCTGTATTTAAAGTATTTCAATTAAATTCCTGATTTTAATTAAAAAARTAATTAGACTAATATTAACTAAAATGGGTTAAACTAAAGTATTAGAATTTGAGTGAAAGTGGGTAGGAGACAATGATACTATACCTAATTTTTTTGCATAATTAATATACTTTATATAACTTGAAATGCATTTCCTGACAAGTTAAAAACAGAAAAAAAAAGCTAACTTATTCATTGTTGTTTTGTATATCTAGTTCCCCATCAGCTGTTCAGTAAATAAACACAGGAAGAACTTGCTGCTTTTGCAATATATTAGTAAATATTTCTTTTTAGTTATGTATATAATAAAATAAATTATGAACATCAAAATAACATGGTTACAAATATATTTTATTATGACTCACATACATAATTACTTAAATAAGTGAGGGATTTCTGAGATGTGATTTTTAAAATTGTAGTATTTAAATTATGCGAATAGGCTGATAACCAAAATAATTTAACAAATGGATTCAGAATGTTTTGGTGGGAAGGGGGGCAAAGAACCTGTGACACAGAACCTCCAGATCTAGATTTTTCCAATTTGGAGCCAAATGTTACATGTGATTTTTCTCTGAGAAATTCAAAGCGCATTAGCAGCATTCATGATATAAAAAAGAAAAGCTTAATAAATGTTTATTACACAGAGTAAGCACAAGTGGGTAAAACTACAGACTGATTATTAATTAAGACGGTTTGCTAAATATGTCTTCTTAATTTAGTCAAGTGGGTTTCACTTTCAAAACATTTGCTATGAGAAAAGGAAGATTGAAGTTCAGCGTAAGTGGGGCCGTAATTCTGCAGGCAGTGAATGGCTGCTTGCAAGCTGAATAGAGCCACAGATAACAGCTTCTGCAATTAGATCAGTGCGTGTCTCGAGTATCTGGARCCATGCATTGCTCTGAAATTGTTATTAAAATGTCTTCTATTGAACTGCAGGTTATATGAAATCAACGGGCATTTAACTGTATGATAAGCATTACCTGCAGAATTTATTTCCTTTAAAAGCAGTGTKAATACTTCTTAAAATTGAGTTATTTAAAATTTATTTAAAATACACAGATCTGATTACCCACTTACCGGGTTGCTTGAGTGGACTAGATCGACCAAAAGAAAAGAAGGGACCAAGGAAGTTAATACAGATAGGCTCTGAAATCAAAAGAGATTTGGATAAGGGTGAAAGAAAACAGTAATTCATCTTTCCAAATTAAGAGACAGTGGTCACTCAATACTTTTAGAAAGAYGTGATTAAAGCAAGCACTTATTTTTTTGTGCTGTGTAATCTGGATTGCTTAGAGAGCAATGCAGGACACAGATGAATGATCTAAGGGAGGATAGATTCATAATTGCTTGTAAAATATGACACTAAATATGAGAATTTGAAGAGAAAAGAGTGTGGGAAGGAAAACTCCAAGGAGATGGTCCAGCTAGACATATGTTATAATCTTTTCCTTGAGTCATCCATCCCTTGGTAGTCATTGCAAGGGACCTATTGTTTTCATGGATAGACCAGAGCTGTAGACAAGCACTGGTAATAGCAAATTCTGAGATATWCATGAATGCCATGAATGTTATCACTTTGGATAAATATGGGTGTTACTGGGCATGCTGTGAAGTGATGGGCCTCTGAGCATGCAAAAAATATTACTATCTATGCAAGTAATTTAATTGCACATGGAGAATGTCTGGGATTACAAAATATCTCAGAAATGTTTACTTTACTCTTGCAACTACAACAAATGTTGACTATTCAAGTTGTAAAAAACCCACTCCTTAAATGATCTAGTCATGCAAATTTTTCTAAAAACTCTTTCTRTGTCTTAATAGATCAGCAGAAGCCACTACCACTATGTTTTATGATAAATGCACCAAAGCAGAACTTACTGYGGTGTCTTCCCTGTTGGTAGTCAGTGTGTGCCAGGCACTATTCCAGTGCTCAGAGTATATGTGTAATTTCAATTGATTATTCCTTGGCAACTGCAGTGTGATGCTCATGTGGGGTGTTGCTGATGAGAACCATAACATATGTTTCATGGAAGAAGCAGGTTGTGTTCTGACACTTAACCAGAGAGATGCAAGTGAGCATATTTTATACTACAATTATAGAACACACGATTTTGATTTATTTTAGTACTGGACCTTTAACCAAAAGAGTTAAATATTAATAGTTTCATAAAATACATTCTGAAAAGCTGTGCAATTGATAATGCACACTTTAAGCTTTCAGCGCTGATTTTTTTACCCATAATATTTTTTTTTAAATAGTGGTTTTTTATTTCCTCTTTAACTCTCTCAGCATTTCTACATTTTCTAAGCTGTAAAATCAGAACAAGGTTTTTAGAAACATTCTTGGTGTGAAAAGGGAACAAGAAAAGATATACTCAGAAAGTTGCTTGCTTATTTTATCTCTTATGTTTCCAGCAAGGAAAGGGAAAAGAGGTGGTCCCAGTTTATTGCAGTTGAGGAAGTCTCAGTGAGTTCATTCTTTTGTTCTTTCAGTTTTTCAAATAAGACAATTCTTAAATTTTTTTTTCCATGGAGGGTGAGAGCAGAAATGGAAAGAACAGTAAACAGCGGTACTTGAACAGTGAAGGAACAAAGGAGATAGTGACATATTCAGGATTTATGATTTATTCAGCCAGAACATCTGAAAAGTTCAGATATTATTGGAGCATCAAATTTAATGGTTTCAGGAGCTTGGCTTTTTGAGTGCTGAGTCTCTGTGAAAAACACGGTCTTCAGAGGCATACTGGAGGTGCTAAGCTATGAGTGTTTGTGAATGCATGGACAGTTACTTTGGTGCCCATGAAGAAACTAAGCTGTCTTGACAGTCCTGTCCCTGGTGTGAAAGGGCACACAGTCTGGCTGGTGCTGGTGTCAGGAACTAAATGGGGAAGAAATAGTGGAAAAAAAATTCCATGAGGCTTGGAAAATGTATGTATTGCTACAATCAAAACTTTTGATTTTGTATTCTTAATTAGTGGCTCCTTATAAGGCTTAAGTTTTGTTTAGAATAAAAAAAAAGGTAAATAATCTTTTCTAGAGAAAATGAGTAGTCTGTTCTTCTTGATTAGCAATCAGGCAAAATAATATTAGCATCCAGACRCCCAGGAGCTGGTTTTGTTCAGCTCTTTGCAGGCAGAAAAAACCCTCAAAAATCACAGTATAATGTCAAAGCAAAAGAAAACTGAACAAAAACCCCCCTTGAATCGACGAGAGTTATTAGAAGTAGAGCAGAAATTGCTGACATTATTCCAGCCTCCCAACACTACAGCATGGTGCACCTTGTCCTGTGGTTTGTGGGTGGGACCCTCCTGTCACACCAGTGTGGCAGGACGRACAAGGGAAAGGTGTTTGTTTAGCATCTTACATAATTTTAAATAGAATATATAAATTAGGAAATGTAAGTGCCTTAGGAAAAATAGGTTCATAAAACAGATTTGGCTTGAAAAATTATTGTGCTGTAGTGCATCCTGGTGGCAGTGCTTCACAGCCAGCTATGGATGAATGCTCAATACGGATCTAGTAAAGAACTTCTCTCTTTACCACCCTCATTTACAATGCCTTAAAACAGTGCTTTCAGCTCTTTGCAGAAATGGCTGCAGACTAAGGAATATATTCATCAGGAAGTTACATGATTCTCCTTTCAACCTGACAATCATTTTCTTAGAACATCTGTTTGGTTTTATTGTGCTTCTGACATTTTTGGCTGACATTTTCTTGGCTTTCTGTAATTTAAATGTGAAAATTAGTTAGCAAGTGAAAAACTAAGTATAACAATTCTTATTGATTCAAAGCATAATATATATTCTATTTTTCACTTTCTACCAAGTGATTAGATTTTATAGATTTTGTACAACCACATATTGAAACCCTGCTATAGTTTMTAAGAAAACTGTTACAAAATTAAGGTAGAGAAATGTATTACACTTCTGCTTTGGATAAGTATTGTCACAGTAGAAGGTGTTGCCATAGTAGCTTAAGAGGTTAATATTTGAATGGAATAGTGACGTTCTTTTACTAGTCTAATTTTTATAGGTGAAAAAGTTGGAAAAGATTTCAGGTTTACAGAAATCTTCCTATGCGACTGAATTTATATTTATTCTAACAAATTATCTAATGTAATGCAGAAAAACGGTGTTTTTCTGGACAGATGCTTTCTACAGTCTACTAAGGTACATTAGTTATTTTCCTTTACATGCTGTTTCTTACCGAAGGAAACCGAGCTGCTAGGTACCTGTTATGGATTAATAAATGTTTAATAGGTAGATAAAGAGGGTAGGAGTACATGATAATTTTAAAATTGCAGTAAGAAAGTTACCAATCTTGACAGCCRAACTGTTGTTGTTTTTCTCATGAAAAAGGAATGAAAATTGACTTGATAAGGCTTTTAAATACTACAATATTATTTGAGATAATCAAATCTGATCCTATCTCTGGAGAGTTACAGAAGAGTCTAGCAGAGTGAATGAGTGATTAAAATGAGAGATGAAATTAAATGACAGTAAATGCAAAATAATGTATATGAAGGAAGAAAAATATTCAAATATTCAGAGATTTTTTTCAGGAAAATAATTRTTAACTGTAATCTCTGAAAATATCATGTGAGTATTCAGCAATAATTCAACATGCACACTATGATACTTTCAGAAAAACAACAATTAATAAATATGTGTGTATTGCAAAACAGATCAGGAAATATCAGAACTTTTTAGTAATAAAAMGTACCTCAAATTTCTGTCTAAATGTGATTTTTTTTTTTGTTGTTGTTTTTCTGGGCATCCTCCATTCCCTACTGCAAGAGTGCCAAGTATTTCTTTACTGCCAAATATTTCTTTAGCCTATCTCATTGTAGAATTTCTTACATTATTTTAAATTCATTATTTTAAAAAGTGATTATTAAAAAAAGTTGGACTAGATTCTTGCATGATAATGGACATGGTTCCTCTCAAGCATGCAGAAGCAAGGTGATTTAGATCAGTAGAACACTCTTATCCTCCACCATTTTTTACCTTGGAAATTACTTCCAAACATTTGCCAGCTATTGTACCTTCATTTGCACATTTTGAATTCTGGTTTATGGATTTACTAAATTCACTCCTCTATTTCCCCCATGGTTGTAGGTATTCTATTCTCAAATAAGGAAAAACTGGTTTCTTTGTAAACTTTCCAGTAAAGTCTTCTCAAATGTATCAGAGGAATATCTCAGACAAAAATTTCTTTAATTCACAGACATTGAGAAGATAAAGCACTTAAGAAACTCCAAAAGACAGATCTGACACTGCTAGTCCTATTTATATAGTTAACCTACTTGGAAAAGACACACTGAAATCAGGAGATTTTCTGAAGAATTAATTTAGGAGTTACTATTACTCATCATGTTTTTGGGGCTTTTTTCCTCACAAAATCATAAGACTTATATGTCTGACTAATTCTTTGGGGAGAAGGACTTTTTTTATAACTAAAATGGGGAGATTAAGCCAAGAATCCCAAGTTCTGACTTATGAAATCATGGAGTGTGAAGACCAGGATACAACTTTGAAAAGGCACAGATGTGCATTTATTGCATATACTCTACTTAATAGGTCACTCAGAATTTCCTGAAGAATTCTACTCTTCATGCTATCACTTCTTTTCTGACAATAACATTTGTTAAGATGTGCTTCCATGTTATACCTGCTGCTTTGATAAGTGTTAATCTTTACAGAGGTTTTCCTAAAGCATTTCATRTGTTATCAGAAGACCAGAACTTTTATGTAACCTAATTCATAATTCTGACCCAGTCTCATAGAAAGAAGTTTCTGCTGAAACTGATGAAGAACAAGATTTTCCAGCTTCAATTTCTAGCTATATAGATAGCATTCAACATTCTTCTTCAGCATATCCTGCTCTTTTTCTCCTCTCCACGCTGTGTTAGGTCTTTGTAATTATTGTTTCTACGGTGTTAGAGCTGCCCAACTCCCCGAGTGATACAGCTGAATAAGGCAATGTGGCAAATTGAGTGAAAGCTGAGATTTAAGCATGGCTAGATCTTGTCATGTTTTCCATTACTTAGTGGGGTCCCCGACCTCCTTTCATCCTATATGTGTTGGGGAGGTACAGCTGCTGCATGACTCCTACAGCTGAATGATGATAATTTTCTATCTCTTCATGATCTCATGAGATAATCACTTTAAAACCACTTGAAAATGCATGTGAGATGAAAGTGTGTTATATTTTCAGGAGCATTTCACTGGATAAACTGATTCTTGGGGAGTTTAAGTGAACAAACAGGTTCACCAACAGAYAGGAAATGCCAAAACTGGTGTTTTCAAACTTGAAATATACATTAAAGATTCAGAGTGCTAAAACATAGTCACCAATTTTTATGATGTTACATGGTCTGTATGTCCTTTATAAAAAGTTTTTGAAAATACTGGTCAAGGAATCTTACTTTTCTTTTTTTTTTAATCCTATCTTTCATGCACCTCTTATCTGTTTGTATTGGACCTTAACATCAATAACATTTTTTTCTGCAATGCTTATGCATCAATGAAATCCAGGAATTTTAATAAATACTAATGCAGGTCAGGSATTTCAAGCAGAACCTATCTTGAGGATTGGCGTGTGATATAATTCTTATTTTGACTTTGAATGAACAGTGTAATGACACAGCATTGTTGCCATTGTCTTTTCCTAATCTGCAGCAGGCAAATGCTACCACAAGATACTATTTCACTCATTAAAGGGCAATTATTCAAATCAGAAAATATGTCTCTTGTGCTTTTAGAATGCCCCAGAGTGGATATTCCTGATGAGAATTGTACAGATGCTCAGTGAGAGGAAAATCAGAAACATACTCCATATTTTTGGAACTAGGCCAAACTATTTATGTTCTTCTGAACTGGGACTGAGATTACTGGTGCTGTTATACAAGTATTCACTCAGAGGGTGGTTTATATATAATATACAGCGTAATTTGTAGGCTATTGCTGCCAACTGGGGAGTCTTCCAAAGAATTATATCTCAAATACTGAATTACATTTGAATAGGATTCATTTCCCTGTTATTTCCCAATACATCCATATTCCATCTTGCCTTTTTAATTAGTGAATATATTGACTGTATATGTATTATTATAATTGCCTCTGCCAGTCTGCATGCTTTTAATTGTGGATGAATTATTTCCATCATCTCTCCCTAATTGTAGAAGTCTGTGTTTATTGCAATTACTACTGACTGCTGGAAAATGGTCTGCCTAATCCTGAGTTTCAGCCTCTATCATATATATGGTTGTGATATTGTTTGTTAGATACACCCTATTCTTTCCACTTTATCTCAGCCTCATTGAGATTTTGATATTTTTGTTAATGTCTGTTGTGACAGTAACAAGTTTTAAGATTCCTGTGTTTTTCTCCTATAAAAATACAAATATTCCTGGTTAAAGCATTTTTAATTGTCCACTTATCTAGATTGGCTTCTGATATAGCATGAAGTACAAAGGACATTATCAGTAATGGGGCGTTTGTCTCATCATCTAACATCATCAAGCTGTAATATGTTTAATAATAATTAATATTTATGGCCATAAAATAAAACACAAGAAGTTTCACCTCAAGATGAGGAGGAATTTCTTTATAGTGTGTATGGCAGAGCACTGGAATAGGCTGCTTAGGGAGATCATGGAATGTCCCTCTCCAGAGGCAGTCAAAACCCACCTGGATGTGTCCCTGTGTCACCTGTTCCGGGTGACTGCTTTGGCAGGAGGGGCAGGTTGGATGATCTCCAGAGGTCCCTTCCAGCCCCAACAGATCTGTGATTCAGTGAAAGCTTTTACAGCATTTTCTGAAAGAAATATAATATAATTAAGCRCCCATTTTATAAATGATCATGCTAGGAAGGTGGTGTTTATATTAATTTTGAAAATTGGAAAACTAAGGAAAGTTCTGATTTGGCTAAATGTAAGTTCCACAGTTGAAAATGACAAACCAGTGCTCATCAGGGTTCTCTTACTGATCTGTGCTACTATGTATTACTCCTACTTTTCAGGTACAGCCTGATTGTATTTCTGAAACTGTTTTGTTCTTGGCTCCACATTTAAATTGCCAGAATGCCTCAAAAAAAGGCTTGTTGCTGTTTTCATACTGAGATGACATTGTTCAGAGCTAGAAACTGGCTGTGCATCTGGTTAAAATGTCAGCATTCTGATTATCTTCCTGTTATTTCCCATTACTTTTGTAAACATCTTTCCCATGAGTTTTTCCAGTCTAAAGGGTAAGTTCTCATAAAGAATGAATAACACTCTCTCTTTTTTTTCTAAAAATATTTTTAATACTTTAGCTCCTTTGTGCTCCAAAACAAATCTAAGTATAACATAAAAGCTCCTTTTCCTTCTCTGTCACCATCATTCATGGCAGTTAATGTGGCAATATGAAAAAATTATTGCTTACATACAGATCCAAATTGTAGCAGGCAATGATGCAGCCAGTACCTAATTTTTATTTCTTAACATAATGAGCTCTTTATTTTCTTGGTCTGGACCATTCAAGCAAAGCTATTCTATGTTTCATAGTGGCTCGTAATGTAAGACCTGTAACCTTTTGTTAAATTTTTAGCTTCAAATGGATTACAATTACTCATGTTATTGTGGAATTAAGTAAAAGTTGGATGACATCTCAGTCCTSTTTCATGACCTGACCTTCTTGGGGGAAGTGAGAGAGAGAAACAATATCAAATGTGTAACCTGTTGTTTTATGAAACTTGAATTATTCCTTGAAAGCTGTAAAAGATGAAGAAACAACCACAGCCAGAGGAATGACTTGGAAAAAGATAAGATTTAAAAAAAATTGGTAAAGAAGATGAAGATGAAGCTSGCAGGGTTTTATTCTGGTCTTGAAAATTTTGTCCTTAGTGGATAAGCAATGTAAATAAAAAAAAATGAAACAAAAATGTATTTGTTTTTCTGTAGATATTTTTTTAGTTTTGAAAAAAAAAACAACCCTCTTTACAATATTTTAAGAATATTTGCTTTAAAAATACAATGTTCACTGACAATCACAAAAAATCATCTTTATATACAAAATAAATATGAAATAAATGAATCATATTATTTTGATTTGTGTGTTAACACATTTAAATATCTTGAAAAGTTATGGAAAGGAATATTTCAGGTATTATGTGACTTTTTACTGTAACTGAGGAATTTTGATGATTAGAAATGGAAACAAGTCCAACATCTTGAATAAAGAGCTTTAATAAAGAATAGAAATACTAAATACTAAATCATTTGAGAAAGCAGAATAGAGAGTGTTTGGCATTAAAAAAAAAATCAACAATGGTTTTCTTTTCCAGTGGCTATTCAGCCGTATGAGGAGATTGAATTTTCTGAAAGTGTTATGGCCATCCTTTAAGTGCTTCAGAATTTAGGGTAATTTCTCTCAGGAATCTTTCTTAGCCTTCTACAAGTGTGTRAATCTAGAAATTCCATAAAATATACGATTGAAGTAGTCAGCCATATGTAGTTAGAGGTAAGCAGAAAAACTTACATTAATGCTAGTATTTTTCTAATAGTTAAAGTATTTCTCAACCAACCTCAATTTTTGTTTCTGTGAGCCCAGCATCTTCAGGGAGATATCACAGATCTACTGARTGCTCCTGTTATTTCCACTTGGTGTGTGTATTTGTGTGATAATGTTGTACAGAAAGGCCTAAATTGTATTGAATTCTAAATTAGCTCTATAAGGCTCCTTTTGTCTCTGATAATGGTGAGTTTTCTMTTGTAACAGGCTTTTTGATTTTAAAAAAATGACAGATTTAATACAATTTCTTCTTAAAGAAGAACTGTAATTCATAAAATGAGAGAATTTCTGAATGATGTTTTATGTGAGATCTTGACTTTTTGAGTTGATCCTTCTCAGTTCTCTTCTTAAGGATAGATTTAGACTGTCAGTTATATCCATTTTTCTCTCATTCTCCCTTTGTGGTCTTCAATGTTTTAGGCCTTGCTAGGACTTGTGCATTTGGTGGAAGGTTTCTTAATTAATCCCAAATCCACTTTTTTTTTCCCTTAATATAACAGTCTTGACTTAGTCATTGAAATGAATCACAAAATGAGTAAAATACTCCAAAGCATTTCAGTGCATTTTATAAAAAAGTACCAAAGTTGTCAGATAGAGATCTGCAGTGTCAGATCCCAGTTTGAAGGAGGAAGCCTCCAGAAGATATACAGATCCAAGTTCTACAGGAAACTAAATAAGGTAATTTGTGTAGGATGTGCAGCTAAAAAATTCACAAAAAATGGTGCTCTTTGACAAGTTTATACTTCGAAAGAAAACTACATATAGGCAGACTTTCTGGGCTCATCCACTGATTTCTTTGTATTTGCAGTCAAAATTTCATAGAATCTAGTTCCACTGATTTACATTTTGCCCATGAAACTGTAGCTATGAATGAAAGCACACTGCTTCTCTTCAGTGTCCAGTTCAACCTTAATTTTTTTCAAAGTGATTGGGAGAAGGATTACAGAACTTTTTGAAGGCAAACTTTCCCCTCAATATCTAGGCCTATTTGTGGATTTGAATGCATGACAGTATTGTTCCTTTGCTTCTCTTTGATGAGTTTTAATTGTTGTGTCCTGACTGTTGCTTCATTGCACTTTACAAGTRTGGTGGCAAACGTGCAGCGGAGCTTCAGAGCACTAAATTTGCTGAAATTCTCTCTTGCGGGAATTCCAGTTCAGGTTTTGGTGTAGGATCAGTTTCACCCTAAAACCATACATCTTCGATTGAAAGAAGAATTGAGCTTTTTTTTTCTTTTTATTTCCATATGCTGCAGTTGTTGTATCAGCAGACAAAAAGCATTCTTGTTGATGAAGATGAATTTAAGACCAGACAACAAGATTTTCGTGGATTAAGGTCACAGTGTTTTCACCATTTTAACAATTCTGTGCATGAGGAGCCACTTCAAAAAGATTTTAGCATTACTTAGAAGTAAAGAAAACTTGAAGAGCTTCACATTGCCTATGAGGGTCTCTCATAGATGTCACCTTAGATGTCCTCATCCCAAAGGGCAGGTGAACCTCACAATTAAAAATCACAATAGTTCTGAAGTGTTTTTCTGGAGATCTTCTCTCAATTGACTGTTTTCTCCTGGAGACCTTCTCAACGCTCAGGTTCTAAGATATTCTGGAGTCTCTTGAGATGCCTGTCAAAACTTTGTAAAGCTTTTCTTTTTTCTTTTTTTTTTTTCCCCCCCACTTTTAACAGAAAGAAGGAAGACGTCCTTAGGCAAAGAGTAAAGGGTGAAGAATTGTCAACAGGGCAAGACTACTTCGCCCTTACACCTTCTAACAGCCGGGGTTTGCTAATTCTTTCTGTGTTTTCTCAACTATATAGAAACTGAGCTCCTTACTCACAGTTCATCTAGGACTTTCTCTCCATCCTGATGCTTTGAATTCTCACAAGTTTTTGTACGTCTAGAATCACTTGCTGAAGTCCTATCTTCAAGTTATGAATATTCTCCTTTACACTCAGCTGTCTGCTGATTGTTAGTATCTATTTTCTTCTGAAAATATTTTATACTTTTACAAATAAAGGAAATCCTTACATTTTCTGTGTGTAATATATATATATAAATATATATTAATCTGGCTGCAAGTAACACTGAGGAAAGAAATGATGAAGGAGGAAAAATGAAATGCCTATGATACACCTATACCTCCAATAATTTTCTTCTAGAAAACGAAAAGAGGAACAGAAGAGTTCTTGAGGGCTCCTTCTTAGTTTAAATTCACTGGGAAGGAGAAATTGAAAAAGAAAAATTTTGCATTCTAGTTGTGTTTTATACAGTACACAACACATGAATTTTCTCACATCTATATGTATGAAAGGGATAAAACCTTCTATATTTTTAGTACTCTGACCCACCCAAACCATTACTACATAATAGGCTGACCTTGTCTGATTAATAAACATTATTTCCTTGATTTACAGTCCAAGATGGTAAATTCATTCTTGGTTTATCTATGTTCTTGTTACATTAAGAATTTAAACTGCAACCTATTCTGTGGCCTGAATTTACCCAAAGATTTGTTAGTCTGAATAAAAATGTTGTTTGCAGACAAACCTGGATTAATTAGGTCAGAATGAATACAGTTTGGTGGTGCCCTCATTGTTACCGGGATGAATTTAAGTAGCTGTTCTCCCTCACTGCCCTTTCTCTTTTTTTAACTGATCAGACCACAGCTGTAGCAAATGTTTCTCCCTGTGTCAGACATCTCTCACAGCACAATCAATACATTTCATGGTGTGCTTAGATCAGACAATGTTCAGTTATTAGAGTGAAAAGGAGAAAGTATTCATGAATTTGAAATGCTTTTTATGTCTAAGAGAAGACTGGTGAGGACCAAAACCTTTTGCCTCACACAGTTTCCTTCACTGTGTCTACTGTTTCTTTCTGGTTTAGTCTTTCTGTGTTTGTTTTCGTGTTGATTTCTCTGCTGAATAGCTTTTTTTTTTCTCAGTGTTTAAAAAAATTAGGTCTGAGGTCTTTTTTTGTGGTGTGTTCCTATTCACTGAAGTCAACACTGTAATGTTATAGTGGTGCTTAAGATGTATGTAAACAAGCACAATTGCWTCTGTGTTCAGCTGCACAGTGGGAAAAAACCTCTAAAGAAGGCCGTAACTGGATGCAGTTTAGTTAAAAAAAATAAATTGTGGTGAGTTTTCATAAATTGTCTCTCTTGGAGGCACAATAGTGATAGACAAGATTCAAGGGGTCAGTCGTCATATCTGTGCTAGAAAGTTTAATGACAGTAAGAAAGTGGTCACCATTTGAAACAGTGGGGTGGTCCCTGGCTCGGAGCTGATGCTGCAATTGAAAAAGAGACCAACATTTATCTTGTAAAGCAAATGGGGGCTTTATTGCTCCCTCTCAGAGCAAGGGTTTAGCAGATAACCATGAAAAATAGTTCTTGTGAGAACTGTATCTTTATGCCTATAAATTCTAGAATACTTTAAAAGAGCAAGTGAACTAAAAATGTACTACTTTGAATGAAAAAGAGCTAAGTTTGAAATGGCAAATTTTTTAATGTTTAGTTCCTGTTTTCCTTTTTGGCTTTCAAGTGTGTGACAAAGCACCCCGCAGTTCCAACATGTAAATCCAATCTTCAGGTATTTTGTAGTCTATTCAGAATGTAATAGACTGTTAGGAGCATGTGAGGGATGACTGCATATTTATATTTGTTGCCTCTACTTCAATGAGTGTATGCATTCCCTATAACTGAGATGTAGGTTAGGCTACTCTCTGCTATTTTGAGGGTGTAAACTGTAGAAATAGTTTCTTTCCAACCATAAAAAAGGTTACAAAATAAAAAGGAAAATATGGAAGCTTGGAAGAAACTATTTTTGGAGAGCAATGTTACTCACTGTATGCTCAAAAAGCCTTTCTTCCAGAGGAGAAAAAAAGTCTTGAGAGATAAAATACATCACGAAGAGTATCTCAAATGAAATATAGAAATGAGAACATAGACCTCTAATACTGGGCTTTAAATTAGTCACCATGGAAGTCAGCATCAGTATATAAGGAGAATTTAAATTTGTGTTAGCAGAGCAAATCTTCAGTGACAGAGGACATAAAAATTCTGCTTGTGTTTGTTATAGATCTTTACTTTTTTTTTACTGTGAACTCATGGCAGAAACAGACATTCAATAAAGAATTCAATCTTATATTTTAGCAGTTTAAATTGACAAAAGATAAATGAAACCAATTTATTATGTATTGGATTCATTGAGCATAGTTACAACCAGTGGTGAGAGTTGTCAACTAGACTTGAACTGCTATTTCATTACATAAGAAAACAGGGATCTAAGGGACCTTAGTCATACTCTTTACTCCCAGCTATTACTGCCATTCACAGTTATACTTTCAAAAATAAACTATCAAAATATTTTATATTATTTTGCTTACTTTTTTTCTATCTCGAAGAGTATTCCTGTTCATTACCATGTTTATGATTAGAAAACTTCTGTTTCAGCTAGAATGCATTCAGGTTCACTTCATAACAATCTGTTCCTATCCTTCTCTTAATGACTTCCCTTGCTTTTCCTTCCTTGGTGCTGCAGAAAGCCACTGCTTACCTGTTAGAACTTGTTTAGATAGACCATAATTATTCGAACTCCAGCCATAATTTCCTCCCCTGCCTGTATTCCTGGCAGGTTTAGGAGGTTCAATATTTTAACATTGCACAGGCATCAGTGACACAGATGTGTGACCAGTGATGCATTCATCCTGCTCTGTGTGTCTGACTAGAAAGTATAAGTAGATGTTGGCCTTTAACACAAGTGCACTACCAGTGGCAAAGAAAGCATGTGAGACAGAGGGTCTTGCAGGCTGGACATCCCCTGAGATTTGAAAGATCCCAAGTCTTGGGCCGTGAAAAGCACTTTGGAGCTCACCTGGAGCAGGTSAGCTCAATCTTTCATGTTTTGAGTGTCTTGTTGCTCTTTTGATATGATATTTGTACTTGAAAAATTCACCCAAACATTTTGCTAAAGCAGTGAGAGTTGCATACTATTGGTATTATCATCTTAGTGTGAAATCATTGCMTTGATTTTTTGTATTAATAGTACATATGAAATAGTGCCCCCTRAATAACATCAAAAACAATACAACAGCTCAATGACTTAAAGAGCAACTGAGTATTTTTTTAAATGCTTAGTTTATGGTGAATAGTTCAATCTAATGTAAAAATCACTTCTTTTATTTTTTTTTTTTCTGCAAGGATTAAATTATGGTCATTTTGTCTCTAAAGATCAATTGCTACGCTTTTATTCATTATTCCATACAAAAACTGAGTACTTTTACTGCATGCATGCCTAAAAGACCGGTGAATACATACTTTTAATATAAGAAAGTTTGAAATATATGCATTTGCTCAGAAGCCTGGACATCACAGTAGGAAGATGAAAGGGCACGAAAGAATCCACACAGTTTTATGAGCAACAAACTGTACAGAGAAGTGTACCTTGAAATATTGTTCTAAGTAACTTGTCACTGTCCTTTAATGTAGGTAAAAAAGAGCATCTCTGAAAAATAACTATGTCTTTTCTAAAATGACATCTTTTCTGTCTGACACTTTGACATGTTGGTGCAGTTATTCTTCCTTTACCCTTTAAGCACCCTTAGCTTAATTTAACCTTGAAAGTAGTATTGGCATAGCAACACTTTTAAAGAAAGCATCAAAGTTTCCAGTCTTTCTGCAGTTTAAAGGTTAATTATGCACACTGCCCATGCCTGCAAGCAGCCAGGCTTTGTATGCTATTCTGGTGTGAAGCTGAAAAGTACAGTGGAAAGAGGATACACATTTTAAAATAAAACCTGTGAAGTCCGCCTTTTCCATTCAAACAGCCTGCACTGTCAGTTTAGCTAACCTTTGTTTGCCTGTCACTGTGTTCCCATGATTAAATGTGAAGATTATAATCATTAACCATGCTGGGGGTTCACTGTGGGTGGAATTTTGATGGGTGGATGACATTCTGTTTATACGACGAAGTCAAAATCAGACTTCATCTCTTCCAGCTCAACACCCGGAGGTCTCTAGGTTAGCTACCACAGCCTAGATGCAGTCCTGTCACCTGACTTTAATATTAAACACTGCATCCATGGCAGATTGGAAGGTATTTTACTATACTCTTTAATCTTTGTCTTTCCTTTTAACTGGAATAATCTAGTGGACATAGATGAACTTGATTTGACCTAGAGATGAAGTGGTATTAAAAAAAAAGAATAATAATAGTAATAATAAGGGGGGAGACAGAGAGGCAAAGAAGAAGCTCTTGTTTAATGTACAGAAAACCAGAAATTTGTTAGGTCTTCCATTTTTTTTTTCCTGTTTTTCTTTTTTTTTTCCTTTAGGTTAGCAAAATAGGTTTTCTATTTTAATTTTCCTTTTGAGATCAGTCCTTGCATTTTTTTCTTTAATAATCCTATTGATGGCAAAAGAAAGTAAGGAGGTTTGAAAGTTTTATTAGCATAAGAGATATTCAAAATGTGAAAGCTGCTGAGATAAATCTGAAAATAACATTTCTGAAAATGTTGTTGTTATTTTAATTACAATTACACTTCATTAATGTTAGTTTACTTTCAAACATGTTGAGTATTCCTAATATTTGAATTCRCATCACACAGAAGGAACACTGAAATCCTTTCTACATAGTAATAGGAGAAAAAAAGCCATACTAATGACTTGTTTGATGTACCTGTTTATTATATGATGTGACATCAATTGTGCATTCACTTTAAAGTATTTTATTTTATCTGTAATGATGTAACCAGTTAGCCTGTAGAAATTTCACAGAAAGTCATTAAAATTTAACTGCATGCAAGTGATCAGCAAATTCTCCTAAAATTTATGAGATCCACTAGCTTAGCTAATTAACATTACAGAAAAAAATATTATGTAAAAAAAGAAAAAAGAAGTTTATTTTTTGGGCAGTTCCTTGGATTTCTCATTAGCTTGCATCATCTTTTTCTCATTTCCTGTCAGGCTTTCACTATCAGATAAACACATTTCTGAATTATATCGCACCTAGATCTCAGCAGCTYTCACATGTGTGCTCCAATCTTGGTTTTCCTAGCTTCAGTGTGAAAATATTAAAGCAAATAGAATTTGGAAGGAAATTCTGCCAGGTATTACGGGTATAGCTCAAATGGCAGGTGACTTTTTCTGTCTTTAACAAGTGAATCTTAGAGGGCTAAAGGGCTTGTTCATCAGCACTTGAACCTCTGATGAACTCTGATCTTGCCTTTAGCTATGCAGACTCTCCTTCTCATCACCTTTAAACCGATGTTTAAACTCAGTCAGAAGGGGACTGTGCAGAAATAGCTTCAAAGATCCTTTGCTGCTGTTTTCCACAAAATTTAGGCAATCTAATACTTCATRATATTATTTAACTGTCTCAGAGAAATGAATAATCTTAGGAAACCTAAACCACAAATTTCAGTTTGTCCTTTCTCTAACTTGATTCAAAATCTTTCATTCTAAATGCCTTCAGACATCTGGTTCCTTTCACAGTTTCTCACACTTGAAATACTGTCTGCGTTGGTCAAGTCACTACCCTTGCCTTGCATATTGAAGTGCATATTTAAATTGCACYTCTATTTCAACTTTTTATAAATTGATTCAATGTATAAAAATCACATCTTTCACATACATTTTTTTGCCTTTTGGGAGGCATCTTAGGATATCCTCTATTTGCAGTCAAATCAGTGTGGAAGGATTAATTCCATTGTGCAGTATAATTTCAAATTTGAAGGTGTAGTTATGCCAACTAAGTGCAGAGAAGTGGATCTCTCAAAAGGAACAGAGTACCTTCCTGTATGTTTGTGCTGTTTGATTATAACATGGAAGACATGAGTAGCAAACACATATGAAGTTTTGTTTCCTAAAATCCCATGCTGTTCTCAGCATAGCAAGGTATCCCATTCTCTAATAAGTGTATATAATGTAAGACGAATATTGAAAACAGCGAAAAATGGAAATCTAATCTGAAGATTTCATTAGGACTATTAAATATTTTTATGAGGATGCATTACATTGAACCTGTGTGTTTGTGTAGAGCACTTCTAATATAAATGTCATCCAAAGGAAAAATAGAAGAAACCTGGTCAACATTTTCCATTCAATTAAAGGTAATGTTGTAATTATTTCTTCTGTTAATTGGACGTGATTCAAAATATAGTGATTTCTAGYGTGTATAATGGTTGTAAAATGTTGACAGTTGGCAAATATCTCATTGACATAAAAAAGATTAAGGTAACAGTTTGGAGGCTGTTAAGCTGTTAATGATAATGAGTATAAGAAATGTGTAACTAGCAAAGGTGGAATCCCGTTTAGCTGTCTTCACAATGAGTTTCCATAAAGTAGATTGAAGGTAAAGAGGTTGTTCTGAATTTGACTGCATGAATTTAGTATCAAGGATAGATAAGTCTCAGTTGGTACTTAATTATTTAAAAGCTTCATATAAATAATTACTGTTGAAATTGAAAACATGTGCACATGGGACCAGAATATAAACATATTTAACATATCAGAACATATTTTTAAGCCAGCAGTTCAGGGATAAGCTCTTTACCTTTTTCACTTCTCCCCATCCCTTCTCCCTGAAGTCTTTTTAATGCATTGATGCTGAAATAAAATAAAAACTGTACTATGAACTTCATTCCACCATAGTATTTGGAGCCTGATCCTGCTTCAGTAGGATCAGATTCTACTGATCTCCCTTAATTGACATTAGATACAAAATCTTAAAGGAATTCCAGAGCTCCTTTGTGCTTCCAGACTGCTGAAAGATCAGATTATTAGTCAACATTGTGACTCCATATATCCATGTGACTTTCCTTTTCTGTTTATCTTGAAATCCAATAATTGACTCTTTGATCACCTGCACTGTTATAGCATAATGAAACTACTACAAAATATTGCAACATATAATTCAGCTGCCAAAATGTATGTACCTAATTATCCTGCCACTTGCATGTGCATTGAACTTATAGGAACTGCAACTGCAGCTCATAGCTAGTCTGTTTTATGGCTTAAAATAGATGCTTAATACAATGGGCCTGTTGAATAAAGTAAATTAAAATATTACATAATAACATTTTTCAGAGTAATATGACTTTTTTGCACTTGCTTGTCATAATAAATACTTGACCACATGGTAAGAGTTTATTTGGACCTTTACCTAAACCTTGGAATAAGAGGTGTACACAAAGACTAGTTTTACTARGGGAGTCAAAGAATTCCAGAACAAAATTGATTTTCAGCAAATTAAATTCAGTGTTTCTATCCAGCACAAGGGTTCATAATG
The DNA here is from genome assembly GCA_014549065.1 of Cardinalis cardinalis. NCBI lineage: Eukaryota > Metazoa > Chordata > Aves > Passeriformes > Cardinalidae > Cardinalis > Cardinalis cardinalis. The sequence continues at coordinate 162,597 of JACDOX010000100.1, read as the reverse complement.
TTAAAATTATTCAATCTGTTTCAGAAGAGCAAGCAAAGTCTTATAATTCAAATAGATGGGTAAAGCCTTTCTCCTACACACAGACTTCAGTAAAAACTCTATATTGAGTTTATGAAAACTGGATTTCTAAACTCACTATGGATTATTTAAGAATTATTAACTTGTGAAAACTTACATAATTCATCTGTTGTCCACACTATTTATGAAGAGAGAACACTAGTCTGCTTTGCTACCAGTATATATTTTTGTAAGAATAAGTYCTTAAAATTAAAAAGAAAAAAGTTCCTCCACTGCAAGTCAAGAGATGAAATTAGTATTTTGCTTGTGGAGATTTTCTWTGACCAGTCTCTTGACTCTACTAAGAAGCAATTTACCTATTTACTGGCAAAATTCACACTTGAAACTATATTAGAGGGACAAGACTAGTTTTCTTTGCTTGATGAGAAGCTTTGAACAAATTGGCTTCACTCCGGCTTTCAGTAATGCAGAATTTTCATGCTGCCAACAGGAGATTCCTGCCAAGCCAAATAAGCAGCTGTTTGTTGGTAAGGTAGCCCTCACAGAACATAGACATACCAAATGAATAGCAGGAAAAAACGTAAAGAGAGAATAGAAAAGCTTGCAGATGACATAGAACAATATAATGCAGTCAAGATAAAAAAAATAAAAGCTAAGAATAAAAGATTAAATAAATTAAAGAGAAATAAACTCCAGAAGTTTCTGTGAATTTCTGTATAATTTCATTTGCATTTATTGAATAGTGGATCTTTATTGTATTGATCCTTCTTTTTCTTGTGGAAGTGCTTATATCTCCATGCTTAATGCTGTTTCCATTTTCCTATTAAAAAAAGCTTGCTTTATTCTGGATTAAATTAAAAAAAAAAATTGGAGTCTCTTTTCACAGATAGCATGGAAATGGTACCAAAGGGACAGCATGTAGGAATCTACTTCACTCAGTACCATTAAGCTCTGGGAACTGCCACAGTGTGCATCAAATCTATTTTCACTCTGATTCTGAGCGCATCTCACCTTCCCTGCCTCCGCTGCTGTGGAGTCAGAACCTTCCATCAGGTGACTGAGATGCACTTGAACAGACAACGGCAACTTTTGACCCATCAGTAGGAGCTGTTAACTCTACACTGGCCCCAGTCTCATCTTCTGTATGGGACTAAAAGCCTACCAGTCTCTTCTAGAAAGAGAAAGATTTTTTTCACTCCTTTCATTTTTTTCATTATTTTGCACCATTTTAAGATAATTTACTCATATTTTTGAGCAATGTTTAAGTTGAGGAGAACAGCCTGCGCAAGCTTTATTAGATGTGAACCCTACATAAACAGGCAATGACTAGAAATAAATTTCTGGTTTGCATGTAGGAAAAATACCAAAAATTTGGTCTGCTCAAAGCTTCTTTTGAAACCTGAAGAGCTTACAAAACTGTGTACACCATAAATTATTATTCAATACTCAAAATCTGAACTGATTTAAGCATAGGTTCTTCTTATACCAGATATGCATTGACAATGAAATTATGGAGAGAGCTGAAATGTCTGAATGCTTATAACTAGCTCAGTAAAAACATTGCCATAAGGCATTGTGGTGAGTATGGCAGTCAATATGCCTGAATCTGWAAATGTGTATAGAAACAAAGAGTTACATATATTTTAGGTATTAAACCTTACTGTAGGTCTGTGGTGGTATCTGCATCTTCACCATACAGTGGTGACCACAATAGATCACAGATATATTCAAGATAGGTTTAAACTAGTTAACTTGACTACTAGTATCAATTAGTCATGATAGCCAAAGGAAATAAATTTTTTATCTTGAATGAGTCTTGCAGTGACTCAGTGTCTGCAGCATTGGCATGCAGTTCTCTCATTTCAGAGACTGAGCAGTCCTGGGCATCTTATACAAAAAACATTTCCTAGAAGGGTTAAGAGGATTTTAGATGAAATGTACTGGGAGCRATAAAACTAAGCAAATAACAAACAATTGTTTTTTCTAAGGTGTATGGAGACACAGAAGGTGAGATATTTTTCATAAATTAATAAATTGGTTATTGATATTGGTTATAAATCAATAAAATTAATAATATAGGTTATAAATTAATAAATTGGTTATAAATTAATAAATTCTTTATTTGTAAAATTATTGTTATTTATTCTTTTTTGCGGCCCAACTGGAACAATAAAGAAAGAGTAGCCAACAGATTCAAACACAGGAAATAAATCAAGGAATTCATTACCAAGTCCAATCAAGACTAATGGCTTAAAAATGAAAAATTAAGTAGAAAGCTTAAGTGTTTCATGTTTCTTCAGAATAAGAGGAGATGTTCAGTAACAAGAGGTCTTGGAACTCAGTATATCTTGGCCTCTGATTGTTGGCACATGGTAGTAGATGTTGCTAGCCAGTGACCTTAATTAACCAACACTTCTACTTTTTTATAACTGAAATTAAAAGTGATTATATGTCATTGTGATATTTTTATAACAAAATATGTCTTTGAGAATAGTGATAGAGAAATGTGTGATACTCTTACCTTAATATATTCATTGCTAAACTTATTAAATAGACCTTTTAAATTACATTCTACTGTGGAGTCAGTTGCAAACAGTAAATAGAGTAGAAGAAAGATTCTTAAAGCTAAGGGAAAAAGAAATGTGTGTGGCTTGAGATTGAAGGAAAGGCTCAGKCAGACCAATAGGACCCTGAAACAATAGAATCATCAGCACTGCTTTACACAACAGTCTAATTCAATGTGTCAGGCCATAATCAGCTCCGTTTCACAGTGCTTTGCTCCATAAAAGCAGATTTGTTTAACCACAGCCTCTATTTCAGCTTGACTGAGAATGAAGAATAACCAATGAAGCCAGGCATATCTCACGGGTTATGTTATGGGCATATAGTGAATCCATCATTTGCTGAAGAGGCAGAGAAAAAGTGACAGGCTCATTCATGCCTTAGAGTCATTTTTAGGCCTATTGAAAATTTTAATCTGTGCACTTTGGATGAACTTCCCCACTTCTTAATTTAGTACATGTAGCCATGTGATAAAGTCTGTCTGCCTCAGATAGGGCAGACTTCTCCAGGACATGAGCTCCTCCAAGCAGTTTTCTTCTATGGATTCAGCCTGGCTACCTTGAACTTTACACAGACACATAAGTTCCATTTACAGGATGACTCCAGAGTTAAGTGAATGCTGAAATCACGTATGCCCAAAGGTTAATATAACACTATTCCAGCAATATTTTAAATTTAGCATTAAAGATAGTGTACATTTTTAAGATATATTTTCTTTAAAAATGCACACCTATACTTTACAACATGGTTCTTCTATCCCATGTCTCTACATAATTGAAATGGTGTTAAAAAAAATGAAAAGGAAAACAAAATTTAAAAAAAGACAATTTTAAAAAGTGTTGCAAATCAGCAAATTCAAGGAAATTGCTTATTTAGAAAGTGTATGCAGCTGTCAAATAAATGAAATTGCTATTAAAAATGGTGTCAGGTCAAAAAAATGAGGTAAAAGCAACAGCTCAGATAAATGAGGTAAAAGCATTGGCTCATTTCTGCTAAAAGATTTCATGTTTGCCTCTCAGTGCCACGGATTGTGCTGCACTGTGCATTTGCTGTGCATGACAGATATGTTTGAAACACTGGAAGTACTGAGGCACAATGTGTATAAACGCTTGACCTAAACTTGACAGTCCCGATTAATAATATCAAGTTTGGAAAATGGCAGCACTTACAGCACTCACGCACACCCGACATTAGATTTTACTCTTTGCAAAAAAACCTAAAATGACATGTGAGGTAATTTCTTAATGCCCAAAGTGAGGGAAGAATCATTCTTCTGAAATAGATTTGTTTTTAAAACATTTTCACATGAAATAGAGTAAATGCAGTGTCTTACATTCATTTTATTGACATCCCTGGGCTACAATATATTCAAGATGGCTGCACTTCAGTGAAATATGCAAGTTGATGGCTCGCGGGTTTATTGTGAACCTTTGGAAAGAGCAAATAACTCTGATGTTAAAATTCAAGAAGAAACAAAAATACTTACATTTTGCCGATGGTAGAACTTTGAAAATTGTGGATGGCTTTGTTTTCCTCTGTGCTTTTGTGGCCATGTTTAAAGTGAACAGCTTGCCAGATGTTAGGTCTACATCACTTCACTTTCTTCTCTCTTCYGCCCAACCTCCCATTTCCAGATATTTGAATTGAAGATTAAGAGGTAAAGAGACAACTAACTCAATCTCAGGGGTTATGTATGGAGAGAAATGATAATCAGCCTTGCTCCTTTTAAACTTCAGATTTAAATGTAGAACAAAGAAATTTGAATAMTCTAAGCCAGCATTTGCCTGATTAAACGATAAAAAGTTCAAGGGGTGAGGAAGACCAGAGAYACCAGTGAATGAAATTACTATACTGAAACCAAACATTACAAAATGARGGCAAAGCATGCCCAGTCTCATAAATGTTGTTTATCAGAGGCTTTTTAAAAAGCACTTGTGCAGTGGGAAAATTTCAGTATTAATTTTTGAGAGTATTTTAGTTACCCTTTTTTATTTAAAAAAATAAAGGTAATGGGTATAATGGGGATATTAAGAGCACTGTCAACCAGCATAGTATACACAACACATTAATAACAGTATGAGAATTGCTTCTTTTGCACCTATTGCCTATGTGTATTTTTATATTATGGAGTTTAAATCTTATATGGCACCTTTAGAATTTAACACATTTGAAATTAATTATTTTACAGCCGATTTTACAAGATTCCTGACAGAATTAATAAAATGCACTTGTTCTTATGTTCTGTCAATATTCTAAATTTTCATAAAGCAACTATATTTATCTGAATACAGTATTTGGAAAAGAAAACTCATAAGAAAAAGTCAACAACATAATATTCATAGCAATATGAGGAAATGCATAATCTTAGAAGTATATTAAGTCAGATGAAAATGTTACAGCTGGATCTCCTCTTCTTAGGCGAATGAGATAATTTTGGATAAAGTCAAGAACAGACTTTCAGAAAGTGACAGAAGCAACATTAACTCTTTTTGCATTCTAAAAATATTACCTGAAGCRCGCATGCTGTCTGTTGGAGCTATGGATTTTTCTCATGTTCTGCCTCACATTATGAGGTAAGAGAATAGAATACATCTTCAATAATACTTGAAGTGGCAATGCCCTTCTATTTTCTATGATATAGATACAATGTTTCACAGGATTCAAAAACCTTTGTTTTAAGAACCAAGGTCTCATTTCTGCRTACAGAGGAAAACAAGAGAATGCAGAAAACCTGTAGAAAAGCTTAATTGAAATTACTGCAGTGTTTTGGTAAGTTTCTGAAAKATCAACCTTTCAAACCAGCATAAAATACTATGCACATAACCATAGAAAATCTCTTGTCTTTCATAGCAATTTATTCTGACAACATTCTTTATTAAGTACATAATTTTAAAAAATGGATATTAAACTGTACTAAAATCTCTGAAGTCACATATTTGTAGACAGATGGTAGCTAGCAATAGGAAAAYTTGGATTAGACAGTTTTTTCTATGCCAGGTCTGTGCCATGACCACCACTCTTAGATGAGAAGTAACTCAATTCTGGCTCTCTGAATCTGTTCTCAAAACTTTGCTGGCTTGATATGTTCCTGCTGTGAATGTGTGTATCTCCAAGAGTTTCAAAGCTGAAAATAATTTGTCAAGTTGAATGCTTGCCCTCATGTCTYCCTGCTTGACTTGTATTCAGTTCTGAATAGCTATGTGTAACATAGATTAAAATAAGAAAAAGAAACTTAAAATGTCCTATATCTGTTAGCATTGTTCATTGTGTCTTAATAATTCTGCTTTCATAATTTATATTTTAAACATTATTCTGAAAACAGGAAATTACACTAAAAATTATGATTAGGTGAACAGTGACTATTGATATATTGATAAAYAGATGTTGTCTTATTTTTGTTCCAAAATATTATAAACATAGTATTTTWTACTGTATTTTATAATGTATTTGATTTACATTTTCCTGTCATAGATTTCTAATACTAAGATACTATTCAGTAATTTTTTCTGTTTGTGTAACTATTACCAGAAAGAACAATTTTTATGGTCTTGATTAATTTTGCAGTCTAACGGATTTTTAGTATATTTTAATGAATCAGAATAATTTTGAGTTTTAGATTTACAAAATTACTCAGAGGTTTTTATTATATGATTATATTACTTGTTCTTTTTTTTTATACTTATCTGGTTTAGTGATCAAACTGAGGCTTTAATTTTAACAAGAAATGGATTACTGAGAGGATTTCCAATACTTATGCATCTGGAGATGAAATAGGGATTTCAAATGTGAATCTCTCAGATCAGACCAGTGCTGATTATAGTATTTTTACTTTTTGATTCTTGCTCTAGGATTCACAAAGAAACAGTTATTCRAATTATTGATATTCTCAGATATAATTCTCCAGTTTAGCTTGAATTCATTCTGGTCAGGTTTTAGTCTGAACCAAATTTCAGAAACATGGATAGGCTATAAATTCAACTGTTCTTAAAATAAATACGTTCCTGCATCACTTGATCAAGCTTCCTTGCTTACTAGGAAATCAAATRATTCTTACAAATTTCAGTAAATGATATTTGACTGACTGTGGTAAAGAACTTGAAAATTTAATTACATAGTCAGGGTTTCCACCTTTAATCTTTTAAATTCAGAATTCTGGCTGATTTTTGTGAAAGAAAACAATTTTTTTCCTTTTGATTTCAAGAAAAATATGTGCTTTCTGAAAACAAATTCAAAATCCAATTTRGTTTAAATTGAAGCTTTTATTATATATGCACTGAACACAAGACACACTCCCATTTCTTGGAACAAGATAGAGGAAATCAGTGGTCAGCAAAGCCACGTGCAGCTTTTACCCAGAAGGAAAACATTTTGCACTTTCATCAGTTTCCTTTTATCTGCCTCTCTCTGTCCATACCACTCAGCTCAGCCTTCGATCTGATGAGAGGGCAYTGGTGTCATGGCAGAGAATGTGAGCTAATGAAAGTGTAAAGCTTTGGTTCAACAGAGTAGAAAGTTCCCATCTAGTCAGCAGAAACTGCAATCTGATACAATTGAGTTTTCAGTAGGTGTTGCTATTAAGTCCTTAGAAGTCTGGGATGGTAAAACTTATGATCCTCTAAACATTAAACATTAAAAATTTGATTTTTTTTCTTTAATTACTTTTGGGCTTTTTTTCATCAGTTTGGGATTTTTGAGGGCATTTTTGTTGGTTTGTTTGGCTGTTTCTTTTGTTTTAAATTTATGAAGGCTTTTAACTCCGAAACTCAATGTGTTAATTTTACTATGTAGCATAGCTCATTAAATTGCAAATACTTTAATTAACAATGCCAGAGAAGTGCAACAAATCTCAGTCCAGACTAAGAAGTAATCAAAACCAGAATCGGAATTCCTGAGAGTTTAATATAATGTTCAATCCATAGAGGAAGTGTGTAACAAAGTTTTATCAATACAGTAAACACTCTTGTGAAATGCAAAATCTGGGCGCACATAAAATTCGGATTCTCATTTGCCTTGCATTAGACTCTCTCACTCACAACCCACTATCCTACCTGATCACCTCATTAAATATTTCTGAGGATAATTTGGTGATGTAACTATTTGCTATTGAGTTCCCTAGCATCTGTGTAAAAACACAGAAAATCTAAAGAAATTGAAGAGTCTGGGCCACAAGAAATAATGGCTTTTGCTTGTTACCTTACTAATAATCATAGATTTTTCCTAAAAAAACTTATTCTGTGAACACTGTGGGAGGAATTGAWCTGACTTGACTCAGCCCCATAAAATTTAGAATTCAGATTAATTATTCAAAGCTACTTTTTTGGATTCTTACAGAGGTATTTCATTATCTCATCTTAGACAATATAAGTTGTTCACAAGAAATCTTCTTCCACTGGCTACTTGAAGGAAGACCAAGCTGCCAATTTTCACTAACACTCAGGTTATGCTAAAGATCAATCCCATTAATCAAACATCTCTATTTCTTCAAGGATTGTTCTGACTGCTTATTTTTGCTAAACTGGCATTTTGCTGCCAGCTTGGAACTCAATTTATTTTGAACACCCTGAAGAAAGGTGAAAAGTCTCCAGTGTGCACACACCAATATGGAGAGAGTGGTGCCTAATATACATCAACCTGAGAAAGACTCAGATGCAAAGCTGGCATTTAAAGCACCCTAAGAGAGAGAGAGAAAAAAACTCTCTTGAAAGCTGCAAAAAATAAAAATACAAATTATAGAAAATTTTAATTGGTCAGTCATAGTTTTCTATTTTACCAATAAAAAGTGAACACTTAAGATAAATTATTATCTTGGGATGTCTGCCATTCCATGCATCACTACACAAGAAATGTGGGATTTTGAAAAACATCAATATTCTTGGCTAACTTTCTACGAATGCTAGTTCTGTGTGAACCTTTGACTGTCAGCATTCATTGTGAAGTTAGGAAGCATTTGGTGGTTTTTCAGCATACAAGATCTCTTCTGAGGATCTATCTTGTGCTGRTATTTGTCAGATGCCTTATTTAGAGCAGAGCTATCTTTTAAAGAAAAAGATGTAATTGCAGACTCTGAGCAATACTATTTTGTTCCAGTTTTGCATAACAACTATCATCATAGCACTAGATTATTATCAATTACACTTAGGGTTTCTTTTYCTTTTAAATCTTTGCATTTCTTTAGCTACTCTGGAATATTGCCCTAGAAACAAGTTACTATGTTACAAAATTAAGATATATTCTTTAGCAGTTCACAGGACTTAAGAATATGAAGAGATGTGTTTTTATGTATATTTAAAATACTATTAACATGTTGCATTTTTTTCCTAGGGAAACAAGTATTCAGATATTCAGAATGTGAAAATTACGTAGTTAACTCTGCCATCAGTGATAATTTGTAAGCACTACATTTTCTGAAAATGATTGTAAGAATAAAAAAATACCTGAAAACTGAAAACTGTCTTGATTGAAAGAGTTTCAGGTATTCAAAATAACTCATAATTAATCATTAAGYATTTCTAGGAAGTCTCAAGATTCAGAGAAGGTTAAAATGAATCACACAAGCTGCAGTGTCTCAGTTAGGAAGATTTTTGGTAATTATTTTAAATACTCATTTTCTTTGGCTACACTAATTTGGCAATAGGTCCAATTAACTACTTCAGCATAAAGCTCTGCTTTGAAATTTAAAAAAAAACCCCAAATTATTAATTTAAAATATTCAAATGTGAACAATGGCAAAAAAACCCCACTGACTTCAAGCTCTAGGTTATTGTGCATCATGTGATTCAAAGAATAATACATGCAACACTGCAGTGTCAAAAATGTGTCATCCATTAACACTGATGCAAATGCATTTTGACTGGTGRTAGTGCACTTGAACTTTTTCACAATGTTTCCACAAATGTGCAAAAGAACCAAGCAGACAAAMAAATGCTATCCTTTTTATACTACCTTTAATATTCCTGTACATTGTGTTCAACACCATATTCTGTTCTTTCACAGCTAATRTGAAGGATAGAAGATCCCCAACAGGGCTACATTCTCAAAGAGAATATTTTTTATTATTTATCTACTCTTCTTCCCTCGATAGCTACTTGACCTATTGCAACTTTGTGTTGGATGATAAAAAAACCATCCAACTGCCTTTTTATTGYTATTTTTWAATTTATTTTTTATTTTAAATAGATTACAAAAAATAAAGGCAGATAAAATTCATTTTACGCCAGTGACAAAGTGTTCATTTCCTTATCCCTGTAATAGTGTCAACAAACTTCTGMGAGTAGATAGTCTGGACACAGACATTATCCACTTAAAAATTTTTCACATAGTATTTCAGTTATGAAGGAAATGAAAAATGTCATTAAAATTATCCAAACAAACCCCAAACCTCTGAAACGGCAGTGGACAGAACAGATTTGAGCTCCAGAGAGCTAGAAAGGATTTTGTCTGAGACAAGCCACGRAGAGCAGAGTAAATATTATTTGATACAATTCAATTACAGCTTGACACAGGACAGTAGACAGAAAAGTATGTCTGAAAAACTGAAAGCAAAAGGCTGGGAAGTGCAGTTAGTTGGCTTTTCACTGAATATTTAAACTCCTCTTTTCCAGCTTCAGCTCAGCTAAAAGGAAATTACTGACTCAGATAAATCACTGCTGTGTCTTTCACTGGTGTCCTTTGAATGGATTGGTTARGAATGATGCATTTTAAAATGGTTTTCTCAAAATGTTATATATTTCTACGAGTACATGCATGACCTTTAGTCAGAGACACAACCATAATATGTTAATTTGCAAATACTTGTTAGATATACTGATAACAACTGTTCATCGCTTACTGCAAGAAGGAGTAATAACAAGGATGCAAATACTGGGAGTGGAGTTTGTATCATGAATCATGTCCCTTATGAAGCTTTGTTTCCAAAGCAACTCCTCTAAAATCTGTGGTATTCACATTTTTGGTATTGAGGTGTTTTGCTGTTACTATGTCAGATCAGTCAATAATTACTGTGCTTTCCTCCAGTCATTCAAAATAGAATACATAGTGAATAAATGACATGTTATGTTGCATTGTTATGCAGTGTAAACTTAATTCTTTTCCAAAAAGCCAACTTCAGTTTTTAAAAAGATTGGTTATTAACAGGATTTTTACTGGGGACACTTTTAACTCACTGTAATTTGTTTTTTAAAAGTGCTTTTCATCTTCAAATTGTGTTTATTGTTTCTTCCCTTCCTACACTGCACAATATCTTACATGATCCTTAGTCCTGCTGATACTACTAAGGGTTTCATACAAGTAAATATTATTCATGACATGGCTGCAAAAAAATTTTTAAGTGTGAAAAGTGTTGTGCAGTATAAGGATATGTTTTAATAGGCATTTAAACTGACAGTGTCTTTTGTGGTGTGAAATTCTGTTTTATTCAGCTCAAAGACCAAAGACTCTATTGATTTGTATCAATAAAGTACAGGCTGCAGTGTTAATTCTCTCTTTGGTGYCTGTTTATAGCTTGTTCTGTGATTAACAGATACTTTTAAAGTACATTAAAACTGAAATTTATACTTTTCTGTGAAGTGTACCAGACAGTGTTGTGGACTCTTCAACACCTGTGTAATTGCTACTGAATACTGTGAACTGCTACTAAACTCAGAATAAAAAGTATTTTCATGTTTAAAAGTGACAGAATTTCTTTTTATAATGGAAAATAACTATCTGATGTCCTTGGACGCTAAATTGGAAATATTTTAAAGGAAATTTTGTATAATTTTTAAATGTCAAAAAAAGGGGGTTTTAATTCACAGCATATTTTAGTTTAGCCTGACTCTAACATTCCTTTCATATCTGATTTTTCTCTCAGACTTTTGYGGATACACCATAATTACTATGGTCTTGCAAATTAAGTAGAAAATATTATACACTCCATGTACTGCCATTCTTCAAAATAAAAACTTTGACGCTTGCTAGATTCTGCATGTGTTCATTCTCATAGAAACAAAAAGAAACCTCCATTGTAAAATATCTGTTGGTTTGGTCTCTGTTCTCTTCCCTAGAACAGTTTCTTCTGGAACTTGTACACAATTCCTCCTTCAGACTTAATTGTATCTTCTGCCAGAACTGAAATCAAAATGGTAGAATTTTCTTGTACCTGCCTTGAAATGAAAAAATACTTGCTATTGTAGAAAATTATTCACAGTAGGTACCCAACACATTTCCACAAAAATTGCTAGACAGGAATACAGAAACTCACCAGTTTTCTTGCAAAAAAACTTCCTAAGCATTGTATTTGAACACGTAGGATTTTTCCAAATGTTGTTTTATGTATGCTCTTTGAGATCAGTAGTCATTGAAGTACCTGATAGCATCCTTTACTCTGCTGAATGGGTAGAAACTCAAATGCATGTGGAATTAGTGAAGCGTAAGGGAGAGGCCCTCCAACTGCCTCAAAACTCTTATGACCTGCTGGTTGGTTTTGATTTGAAATGCATGTTTCTCTTGATATGTCAGCAAAATTAAAGAAATAAACTTACCACTCTTCTGCCTAATAGAGCAGGGCAGTGTAGCAATTAGACAAAAAGACCAATAATATCTCTTTTTTTACCCAATAGCATATCTATTTTTCCATCCAATTCAATAGCACTGAAAATATTTGGGAAAACATGACTTAGGGTTCAAGAAACAATAAGAATGTTTCCATCATATTCCCCCCCACCTCCCCCACAGAAGCACAACTCACAATTAATCTATTTAAAAATATCGGGGAATAAGTATCAACATTATAAAAATCAGTCAGTTGCCACTGAATTTTCTGAAGTCTTGTAAAAATACAAAAGCTTATTTTCCTGAATACAGACACTGTTTTATTGAAGATTATTGAGGTGGTATTTGAGCTGCTGCTGCCTGTTTGTATATTGAAAATACTTCTTCTGTTTTGTCACAAATACTGTCCAAACATGAAGATACTGTATATATATATATATATTTGTTATCATTTCATCAGTAACCATACAGAAGAGAATTTTTCAATTAATATATAATTTAAACTAGGTACTTAAATGAATATGAAGCCGAGGGTGCTCTTAGGTAATTGTCTAAGTTTGAACTGTTTTCATGTTTATATATAGAAAAAAAAGATGAAATCTGAGCTTCTGGAAAAAAAAATGAAATTTTATTTTTTTCAGGAAACAGTCGGAAGTAAAATGACCAAGTCTAAACTCTGCCACTGAGAACTTGTCCTGTGTTGTGAATGTCAAGGAGATGATGTTTTAAAATGCCAATTAAAAACCCCAGAACCTTTCTCGCTGAAAAAAAACATAATGACTGCAAAAAAAAAAAAAAAAGAAAATCTGTAGTTTTTGGGTGCCTGATACTCTGTTCCTCTTTAGTGAACATCTACTACTACACTTGGTAATCTCTATATCCTCTGGGGATAGTCATATTTAGTGAAATAGGGAACACTGCCTGAAACAGGTTTACTATGTTAGAAACGTGCCCTTTGTCTGCTCCATGTAACAGGATAGAGGCATTGCAGACTTCCCACTCCTGGTTCACAGCTATACAAGTGGCAGAGAAACAGTCTGCCTCTGAACAAGCACAGTCCCTTGTCTGTGAAAGTTTCATGCATGCCTTTTCACGTTATTTAGCATCTGACACAGTCTATCAAAGTTACACTTCTTGTTGCATTACGCTACACATTGGCATGATGCAGCAGGCCACTGCACACACCGATACACAGGACAAATTCATGACCAAAGTAAGGGCTGGGAGGGCATTTCTTCTTGTAGTGTAGTGACATTAGTAATAAATAAAAAATTTAAGACTCTTGGGAAGTATTAAGTTCATGTTGCAACACAGTAGGCTGAATTGTGTCAAAAGGCTCCTAGAACACCCCAACCCCAAAAAGGGAAAATGTGTCTTGTTATCTGAGCTAACAGATGCAAGTGCATTTTATTATGTCTCTTTGCATTAGGAAGCAGCCATTAAATAAAAGCAAAGCTTTCTAAAGTGCCCTAGAGGGAATACACATAGAAGTGTGCTTCAAATGCCCTCTGTGCTGTAAGTACTACTGCAAAGCTTGTTTCATACCTGGTAACTTTTCTGCTTTGTCTTCCCTGCAAGTGACACTGCAGTTGAAATGATTTAATGCTGAATTATTTGCTTCTGAAATAATAGACACTATCCTTGTTCCCTAATGATAACATCATTGCTTGCAACAGATTCTTTATGACATATTAAACAGCAGAAGTACCCTGCACAGCTGTCAACTACTATTTTCTGGATAGGTAACAATTATGGATTCTTAAGGTACATACAGTAGAAAGAAATAACAAAGCAAGGCACTAACAAAAAAAAAAAAAAAGAAAAAGAAAAGAAAAAGCTGAACCCTTCTTGTATTATCTTATTTTTCAGAGTAGGTCACTGAGCACTGAAAATAAAACCTAATTACTCCCAGTTGAAAAGTTCAATGTCACTATTATGGTATGACCTACTTTCTGAAGCTCTGAAATTTTTGGCTGGGTGGATAATGGTTGAATATATTTTTTCACTATATGGGCAGCCCTTTGCATCATTTTTAATATAACAAAAAATCTGAACATTCACTTAAATAAATTGATACTATAATTAGAAGAATATATGAAAAATGTAGGTGAAGCATGACAAGCAAAAAAGTAGTACAATTATGTAGGGCTAGAATATGTATTTATGATTAGAATCAGATGCAAATTCCTCTGTATAATAGCATGAAAGAGAAATAATATCTTTAAGGAGTTATAGAGATTATTAAAATTAAGTAAATATAGCGTCCACCATTAATTTCATAATAGGTATTTATGGACTCAGCATTTCAACATTTTTTATAATGACATTATTCATTTAAATTTTGGTCCATGCATGAATGTTTCCACTGCCCATTAGTTTTGTTTAGAAGGAAAGACATGTCATTTTGTGAAAAATGGGAGTTATTAGGAGTTTGTTGGACTGCTCCTGATAGAAAATATGAAATTAAATCAAGTAACTGGCTGATTTTCAGTTTATTTTTCCCAGTATCTTGACTGAAAAAAAAATCTAAATGTCTTTAGTGTTTTTACACAGAGCTAGACTTTGACCTGCTAAACTTAACACATTATCCTCAAACAGATATCCTAAAGAGCTAAAATATGAGCAAATGACAGACTGAAATATTTTAAATAGATGGGCTTTTGACATGTAAGATAAGTATGACAAACCCAGTACTTACGTAAATAAATGAATGCTGAGTTGTTAAAATAGAAATATTTAAATTTATTTGTCTGCTGTAGAAAATAAATTTAAACTTTCATGATTTGTGTCAGTGTAGAAGGGTGTGCTAATTGCTTTCAGAATCTCAGGTACCAAAAAACTTACCACAAATGTGACTGAAGGAAGCAATTGGATGGAAGAGGCTCGCAGTATATAGAGATTATTATTAAAACAATTTTTGTCAAAAACTACAAAAATACACCTTTTTTGTTGAATGCATCAATATAAGTGGATTTCCTTTCAAATTGGATCAAACATCCTGCTTATGCCCATAGCAGACACTGAACTTGTTCAAGAGTAAGCAATTTGAAGGAAAAAATAATTATTCAAGTGATCACTTAAACACTACTCATTTGCTTGTTTATTAATTGAGGCAAAGAATTGCATGGATCATTTGTAAAATATTTGTAATGAATATGTAAAGCTTGTGTTAAATAAGGTGAGCCTTTCAAAAAATTAATTGTGGTGCCTGAAAGCTTTGCTTTTTAGGTAATTTTATTCTCTGTTCAGTATTTTATTTCTCTTCCTAGAGGAGAAAAAGTTGTGCACTTGCAGCTGAGAAAGTCAATTGTATCTTAGGTTGCATTAAAAAAGCATGGCCAGCAGGTCAAGCGAGGTGATTCTGCCCCTCTACTCTGATTTTATGAGACCATGTAGAGAACTGTGCCCAGCTTTGGGGTCCCCAGTGCAAGAAGGACATGGGCCTGTTAAAGTCGGTCCAGAGAGGGGCCATAAAAATGATCAGATGGCTGGAACATCTCTCCTATGCAGTTTGGCTGAACATCAGAACAGGTTGCTCAGAGAAGATGTGGATGCCCATTCCTGGAAGTGTTCAAGGCCAGGTGGGATGGGACTTTGAAAACTTGATCTAGTGAAAGGTGTCTATGTCCATTGCCAGAGTGGTTGTACTAGATGACCTTTAAAGTTCCTCCCAGCCAAGCACATTTCATAATTTTATATTTTTTCTACTTACAACTTACCAGTGTTTTTTTGTCAGAAAATATTAAAAGCAATGGGAAAGAGACACAAACCCAAAGCTAGGTAAAAAACTTGTCACAGGTTTGTGCTTCTCTTTGCAGAAAATGCTTATAAATGAAAAAATGAAGAATAACCAAGAAAAAATAAATAATGAACWCTTATATTTTCTGAAAAAAAGTTTAAAAACTATTTTGAATGCTTTCCCAAATGGAACTTTATTGGAAGGACTCTATGATTATAATGAGTTATATAAGTATCAAAAAATATAGTCTAACAAAATAAAGCCTGTGCTGAGATGATTCACTGAATTAATAAGATCATAGAATGGTTTGCACTAGAAGGAAACTTCCTTTAAAGACCATCTACTCCAAACCCCCTGTCATGGGCAAGGGCACATTTTGCTAGATCAGGTTGTTCAATGCCTATCCCATCTGACTTTGTATATTTCCAGTGATAGGGAAAATATACTTTCTATAATTAAAAAGTTTGTTATAATCTGGAAAATTCATTTTGTCCAGGCTGAAGGACAGGGGTCCTTACAGATGTGTAATTTAAGGGCAAATATTTCTATTTTGCAAAAATAAAAAAATAATGCTTAACTGAGAATTAAGAAGAATATTTTAGCTTAGATCATAAGCTAAAGAATATTTTTGGAACTTTGATCATAAGACATATTAAATTGAAAAAAAAAAGGCCTCCAAAGGGTGATTTTGGTGTTATCAATTGCCTTTGATTTCAATGTAAAATGTTATTATAATTTTTAAGCTGCTTCCCATGATCATCCAAATTGATCCTTTGTTGGAGTTATATTAGAATGAAGGGAGTAGAGGGTGTGGGAAAAAATCTCTCATGAAACAATTAAATTTCATAAGTAGACAGATTTCACTCTTCAGATCTTATTTATCCAGCAATTTTCAAAAAATAAAATAAAAAATTATTTCAAATTCCATCTTTTCATATCCAAGTCTTAATACATGTATAACTATAGAAATGCTGCAGCTATAGCTATGTAACTATAATAATGACTGCTCCAGTAATGGAATGCCAGCTTCTGTCCATTGAGATTAGTAAACACTCACAAATTAAAGTTTACAGAAAAAAAAATGACTTTGCATCTCAGTTCTGATATTTAAGATTTTCCTTTTTTTTTTTTTTTCAATTTAGGTAAGTAGTCTGTTTAGGTTTTTTCTACATGTGGGGAAAAAAGACATTCTAGCCTAATACATGCTAGCCATATTTTCAGCAGAATTTAACGAGTCTATACAGGCAATAAATAATGCTAGAAAAGCAAAAAAAATCAAGTATTAACTCTGGGATTTGAAAAAAAAAAGTTTGTTGTTGTATAAAAGATGAAAATTCTATTGAATATCTAATTAGCTCGGGGAGTTTTACTGTTTGAAGTGAAAGTGTTTATGCGTGTTGCTCCCTTTAACTGTGTTATGAGCCATGATGTTTCAGCCTGGAGCTGAAACCTGTCTTTGAATCACCTGAAATGATTCTACAGACAATCCCTTTAAACAACAGAAATAACCAAAATAACATCTTGAAGCTGAACTGTGAGACCTGAAATGCATTTTTCATTCTTTTTGTAGAGAAGGTTGTCAATATTGCTATAATCAATAAATGACAACTTTGTACAATCAACTTTATCACAGCTACTTTTGGTGTCAAAACAAGTTGCATATACCTTTAGAAGTGAAGGACACTATATTTTTGACTACTTTTATTCAAAACTTTATTAATCCTTACTTCTGCGTGAATTAGGCACTATATTTTTGAAATTAGATACTTTCATTACTAAATATTTTGCAATGAAATCAATTTTTAATTTACATTTTGTGTGACATAATTATGTAGAGACCATACATGTTCTGGTACCAAAATATCCTTGCCCGTGGTTTTGGAATGGCAATTTAATACCTTCAATTCAGCACCCTCATGTCCTTTCTCCTGCCCCTCTCCATTTCCTCCTGTGGCAATCCAAAACCAGCCTCTGATTACTCCTCCCCTTCTGACTCGGGGAATGGAGTTGAGAACTGAAGGAACAAAAAGGTGAAAATTGCAGGCTGAGATAAGAACAATTTTCTGGAAACAGTCATGAGATAAGAAAATGAACAGTAACAGCAACAATATAAATAACAAAAGTGTACAAAGAGAGGGTGATTTACATGTAAAATTGCTCACCCACAGAGCCCAGCCCGACACAGCAGGGCCCTGAGAAAATGTACAGTGGCCAATGTTTTCTCCTCTTCTATTTTTCGCAGATTTTAGGTTATTTCTATAGAGGTTTGCAAAGTGACACACTGCTACTGTTGYTGCAATAAATAAGCCTATTGTATCTTGTATTCTTGTATCTTGTTTATTTTAATTCTTCCTCAGAAACAAAACCATATCACTGTAGTCATATATTGCAATGCATCAAATTAATTTTTCTGTGAAAAATTTTGATTTGACATTGATTGATACAAGGTGTTTTTTTCCTCTAAGATAAAGTGTGTATTTTAACAAAGAAGGTAACATTAGGAAAATTATATTTGTCTTTGAATTGATCTTTCAATTTAAAACATTGTGATGTCATCTAGAAAAACATTGGCTTTCAGTAGCCGGCATTTGTTATTTTGAATCTGTAAAAATGGCAGGACTAATTGGTTTAGAACAATGCTAACCATTTCCCCTTGGATTATAGGAGATTTATTCTTCTCTTTCTCCTTGTCTTCCAACTCAGAGGTCTGAGAACCTGAAGATCATGTTCTTACTCCATAAAAAGGAGGTAAAGGCAGCAGTCAGTACCTCAGCCTTKTCCTCATTCTTAGTCACTATGTTTCCTTTCTGCATCCAGTAAAGGATGGAGATTGTTAGCCATCCTTTTGTTGCTACTTCGGTTACAGAAACATTTTTAATAGTCTTCTGCACCAGTAGCCAGATTAAATTATTTTTGACAATTTGTTGTTTATTAAATGATATATCAAGAATTGCAATTTTTTTTGGCAAAATAATAAAATTAATTCATACACCAAGAAACTGTATTTGTTTCCTGAAAATGATGGTAGGACAAGCTGACATGTGCAAATTCTGACCTTTTTTTCCATAAGATCAAATTGACACTGATGAGGACGTAGACCTGGGAAAAAAAAATCTTATTTCCTGTGGTTATAATTATTAGCCTATTTGTGTTTCTTGTCTCTTCAATTCAATAGTCATTGACATATAAATAAGAACTGACTGTGTTTTATCCCAGTACATAAGAATTATTTATCAAAAAAAAAACCTAGCTAATTCAGAACGGGCCTCTGTTATGACCTGTTTATTTGAATTGCATCAGCAATTAAGCCAAACACATAATAAATTAGCTGAGATTATTATCTATTATATATTGAATACTTTTATATGAATATGCATTTACACTCATATGAGTATGCATTTACAGTTCATATTATTTATRAACCTACTTTTCTTTCATTTTAACACTAATTTGTTGCATCTCTGGTCCTGACTCACCTCCATCTTGACACAAGAATCATAATGTGCACTGAATCTTTTGTGCTGCTAGAAATTCTGACATGCATTTGCCACCTGCCAGTCCAGTGCCGTTAATCTGACAGTTTTACTGATCTTCTCTGTTTATTTCTTCTCTGTTTTTCCATAAAGAATATATTATATTATTTAAACAGAGGCCAATTTCATCAACTGAGAAAATAAAAGGATTTAGAAGTWGCTACATATATTTTAGATATTGTGAATTTTTTAGTCTTGTTCTTTCATCTGTTCTGCACTTTCCTTTTTAAGAATTTTAGGAATTATAACTTCAGGAGAGATCAGGGRAAATTAATTCAGAATGCTACCCAAATAAATACCTTCTGCAATTACTAATGGAAAAACAATATTTTGGCACCTTGATTATATGCAGAAAATAAAGATCTTCAAACCTGATTTTACTGCAATATGAATGCTTTCTAAAGTGAATCATAACTCAGTGTTCATAGTMGTGGATGATTTATTCAAACTAGAGAATTTTTCATGTGATGAAAAGCAGAGATAATTATATATAAAATAAGGGCAACCTTCATTTTCTTCCCTAAAGAAACTGAATTTCAGGGATACATACTTATATGTAACTAATAAATGTTTCCTTAAAAAATTATTTAGTAGTTCATGTTGTATCAGATTTGAAATAGGACACAAATTGGAATGGCATCATAAAAACCAGTGGGTTTCTCACCTTGGGGAAGGAAAAGGYSGTGGAAGAAAGATGGTGAACTGGTTTATTGAAAGTATGTGAGTTTACAAAGCRTTGTTATTGCATTGYTTTGGTTTTTTTAAAATAAAATTCTTTATCCCTGTAATATAAAGTGCTGTCCTTCTTTTTGGAAATATTCTTATTAGTCCAGAACTTTAGTAGTCTGAGATTTTAAGAAAAGTTTATAATTTTTAGGAGTAGTCCAATGCAGAATTGAAACTGAAACAATCCCCGCATCTCTCACAGCTTATTGAATATGCAGCAAACAGTGTTGCAGTTTAACTGTGACTTTTGAAATTTTTTGGTGAGAAATTAAAATCTTGTTTTCCATTTATGCAAAAAGCTATTCTTAAAGCTTCTTCTATGGATCTTGAACAAATCACCTTAAGTCTTGTGAGCTAAAGTTCTTTAGGCTTCATTAGCTACATATGTACTCATGAGTGTGATAAAAYGCCATTAGGAATTGGAACTCACCTGCTTACAATTTTATTTGTTAAATATATTCCAAACATGATTCTATCATTTTTAAATCATCAAGCTCCAAATTAATACCCTTGTATAATTTGAAAATTTGCATGAACTTGGTACCATTCCCAACAGGCATGTTGTACTGTACTAAGACTTTCAATTTGGGACTGGAAAATTTTTTAAACATAAAGACCAAATCTGTTCTGCACTAGGTGTGAAGTTTAATTCATGAAAACAAATGTAGCTACCTGGACTGTTCTATGAATTTTACTGCATTTTGTAGCTATTTTTGAGTCCTTTTTTTMTGATTATTGCAGTTCAGTTAAAGCATGGATGTCAAAATAGGACAGATTTTTGCACTATTTGTTTCAATAACACCATTTTGGTTAGGATTTCTCAGTGAAATGGAAAGTCAAGCAGAGAGGYGGCCTCATCCTACAGCTTCCTGCAATAATTTTCACCCAGTGCAGTGTATACAAATCAGGTCATGTGAAGCAATTATTGCTTTCCCACTCCATTAAGTTCAAAACGCTTCATTGATTGTACTTCATGGATTTCATTTGCTTCTTAAGTTATCACAGCATATTCTAAATTCTTTTTTCCATTATCATYATCCAATTCCTATCCTTACCCCTTCCAGTATTGTTTAATGTCAGTGTAATCTGTGATTTGCTCTTTGTCTTACTTCAGGGTTGCAAGGATGTGTGAGCTACAGATGCAGAACATGAGGTAATGTTCTGAAGGACTAATGAGTTTTGAAGGCAGATGAGAATGGGAACATTTAATAGAAAAATTATGGGCAGAAAAAAAAGGTAAAAAAATAATTGCCATAAATTGAAGCTCTGACTTGATCAAAGTAAGTATTAGAGCTTCCTCTGCCTTCATCAGGGCCACGATCTCACTTACCTTGTCCATTTAACATTTTCTAAAACCAAAGAGCAACCTCGAGTTCAGGCCAGCAGGAAACATGCTGACATAAATATAAATGTGGTTTTAATCAGAGCCAAGAGAATAATGGACTTTTTTTTGTGAATAGATGAGTTGAAAATTCAGGAAAGCTTTTTATTAATTTGATTCAATTTAATTTAATTTTATTTTGATTTTCTCACTGGCAGGAACAAATATTTTGTTTATTTTCTCTTATTTTTAATATTTTGCCTGATAAAAATATACTTTTTTAAATAAAAAGCAATAAAACATTCCATAAGCTGTTGAATAAAAGTTCTAACCTTTCTCAAAAATAACAAGCTTTAAAATATGGAATAAGAAGTGTTTCTAAACTTTTTTTGCTCATTGTGTAGATAAAACCTTTTATTTAGCCTTTTTTTGTCTGCTCCAAGGGGATGTAAGGATGAGTCTGAGCTGTGCACAGTACACATTCAGAAGTTTCATTTTCCTTATACTCTAAGTCARAATCATAAACCTATAGGTAAGACAAAGAAATAGCATCAATTTTATCATAAGCAAAATGCTTATACATTTGTACTCCTACCATTTTGGGACAGCTGGCATTTGTTTGTGTATTATTTTGCTCTTTCCTCTTAACCATGAGGTATCATTGTTTTCATTTGGTATTGATTTYTCTTAGTGTATTGATTACACTATTTAAATGCTTCTTTGTCTCAGGGCTTTCAATGCTTCTCGTCTGCTAGAGAAAAATGGTTCTGAGGAATGTCCTCATTTAACATCCACTCCTGTGTGTCTGACATTTAAAGGTTTCGGAAGTCATCACACATGGGATGAAGAACTCATCATACTTTAAGGTAATGGAAGTATTTTGGCTAGCTTCTTGAAGGACCATTGCATGCAATGAGCAATTCTAGATCTCTCACAGGGTGCTTGGAGTATGGAGAACCGTGAGGATGTGGGCAAGGACAGAGAGGTCTCATGGCAACCTCAGGGTCAGGCACAAGATACCACAGGGCTGTTCGCACTTGGCTCAGTTTCACTGAGGATATTTTTATTTTATGAGAAAGCATGTGGGGTTAAGCAACGCAAAACAGTTAAGAACCCAAAAAGAGGCACACCTGTTGAGGGAAAGCTGGCCCAAAGATAGGGGAAGAAAAGCTCTGCATTGCAAAGTTATAAAGAAGATGGCAATCAGAAATCTCAAGGGTYAGATACTCCAAGGATCAGTGGGGGCTGATCTGCCTCCACCAGACTGGGATGTGGTTGGCTTGCAAAAACTTGTGAAGTTATCAGTCTTCATCAGGTACGGGGAACATGTGATGTTTAACTTRGCATACCATTTGTCCTGGCTATTGTATATATTAACGAAAAAAAAATTCTTAAATGGTACAAATTTCAACCCAAACCATTCTATGATTGTATGATATCACGCTCAAGGGGTCTAAGTCTGCATCACAGAAGGAACTGGAACACAAATAACCTGATATATTCTATGTACAAATCTCATTGCATATCATGCATGAAGCTTCATTAGGATGTGACAATACTTTGTCTCTATTTCACTAAACAGCTCTGAGGGCTTGTCTCTGATGTTAGATGCTGTGTGTTCTCCTTGTCAGACAATACCTTAGAGGAAGATTCTGACAACTACTTTTCTAGGCAGAACTGTAAAGGTAGGTAAATGTCAATAATAAGACGTTAAATGTAGTGATAATCAGTTCTTCTGGGTAAACCAAAGATTTTTTAAATGGAAAATGGTGATTTTTACCTGAGCAACATTTTTGTTTCCCTTTTCTTCCCTCTTTCTTACCCCTGTCTCTCAAACTACTCATGTACCTATCAAGAATATCAGAAAAATATCAGTTCCATCAGTGGCTGCTAGCACAGCCACTGTGAACACAATGAATGAATCATTAAAATTATACATAACTTTTGTCTTGGACAACAGTCATAGGAAGGATTTGTCACATTAATATGAGAGAACAGAAAAGAGGGTCTCCTCCTCTTTGTAATACACAGGAATTGAGTATTAATTGGTGACATCACAGACTTCTGTTGACAGCACACCTGTCCTTGTAATCCAGCTATGTTCATACAAAAATTTACTTTACACATCCTATTATCCATGACTGTGGGAAAACTGGTCATGTTTGAAAGCAATATCTCCCTTTTTATTGCATATTACAAAAGTAGCAAAACAGACCATTTTATATGTAGTATCTGCCCTTCCAGGAGGAAATTTAAACAATAAAATGGCTTTATCATAACAGTTTTTTGAGAATTTAGTAATTAATTTCTGAAAATAGACATCTGGATTCTAGGAGAGGAAAAACTACAGGTCATATGTTTACTGCAGCTGCAGAAATTTGAGGACTGAAACTGTTAAAATGGTTTCTGGCTGATATTTATCAGGAAAATTAGGTAAGAAATAGGTAGTTTTGAACTGCAAAAAGATATGGGTGCTGCAGCAAAGAATAATATTTTTCTCCTTTTCTTTCTTTTTTTTTTTTTAACCTGGCTGTGTATTATGAGGCCTTTGGAATGCCATTGTTACCAAAAAACCAATTCATTTGCAATAAATGTCACTTTAGAAAAGTCACTTTAGAGGTGAGCACAATCTCTAGATATGTGATAGGGACTGAAATGAAAGTGTAAAACCAGCCAATTGTTTGCCTGCTGTATTTAATTCTCCTAAAGCCACAGTGCAGAGTGGAATCCTGTGCTGACWGACACTAGAACGATAGTACAGATTTGATCTCTATAATGCTAGGATACATTTAACTAAGCAAGTTTTCATATGGAATCACTGTCATTAAAAAACCAAAAGATATTTTAAAATGCTTGTTAAACCAAAACTGTTTGTTCATGCAAAATAGATAAAAAGGTTAAGCCTTCACTAGATTAAGGGCTAATATTACCTGATGTGGGCTAATCTACTAGGTTCCTTCTGTGGCCAATAAAAGATTTACAGCACCTAAACCTTTGGCTGTAATGTGCCTCAGAAGGAGCCTCTATTGATGCTGAAATGAAACTTATCTTAAGATTTGAAATACCACCTCAAAGTGTGTGTTTCATCAATGTTTTAACTTACGTCCTCTTTGCTGAGGAGAGTTTTGAGAAAATCTAGAAGATGGCCTATTAGAAATCTATTCAATAAGCTGAGCTCAGCTTTCATTTTGGTTCTATTCCAGGTTGTAAACTTTTTTTCTATTGATTTTTCTTAATTAGTTTTGGCTTTATCTCATGCACATTGAAGGCCATGTCAGTATTAATACTTTACTTCTTCCAGCACTGACAGTAGTCACTCTGTTAGTGCAGACTGGGAAGGCACAGCTGCCAATGTTCACACAGCAGTACATGCAAGTCCCACCTCACTTGGGTTCAACTATGTGAGGATGGAGTTTCCATCACCTACCAGTACTGCTCCGTTTGGGATGGCAGTAGTAGAACGAAATTGCCGTGTTAACTCTTATTTAATGGCAATAAAATGTGCAACTCCAAGAGTAGTGTGAGAAAGAAAACTAGTTGTATTTTACTAATAAAGTGTCAAAAAGTTGCAAATATCAATATTCCAGACTCAGAAGTCAGAAAGTATTGTTCATGATCTGAAAAAAAAGTCAATCAATCCAGTACAAAAGAAAAGATTTTCTCAAGCAACTGCTTTTTAAAAGGAAAGCTATGTGGAATGGAGAGCAGTTAATAACTGCTGGTACTCTGTTCTTTAATGCAGCAGCAGAGAAGATAAGGTGGGTTGGGTTTTTTTGTTGGATTTCTTTGTTGGACTTCTTTTTCTTTTCTTTCTTTTTTTTTCCTTTGCTTCTCTTGGTCCTAGGAGGTTCTCCTATGTATTTAACAAATGTTAAATCTCAGTGGAATGGTCCAATGAATGAAAGGGCAAAGAAACGATGTCTCTGGCATTGTACCTGTCGCCTAAGGGGGAAAGTAGATACCACCTCTCAGATTTTTATACATATCTGTATAASTATATATAGATAAATTATACTAGCATTGTTTATACCTCTGTATCCCTCTCACACAGTTTCCTAAATTATATTTAGTACATCTGAATAAGTGTTCTAAAATATTTTAGTGATGTAGTTTAAGATTAAGAGCAATTTTCTTCCCTGGATGAAAAATTACTTGTTGAAATAAGCCTAACACATCCAAACAGTTTTATTTTTTACATGACCAACTTCACATCTTTGGTACATCTTTGTTTAGTGCAAATCTACCAATCRAGTGCGAAAACAGAGCAAAAAACTGATATGTATCTATGCTGGGATTAGAATTTTTTTTTCTCCTTTTGAATATGACAGTGCAGTGGTATACAGCTGTCCATGAGATGACACTTTGGTTTTCCTTGAGTGAACGTGTACATGAGAGTGTGCATTAATGAATGATATGAGAGAACAAATTGCTAAATTTCAATAGGTGTAAATAAGAAGAATCCCGTGGAGGTCAATAGCAAATTGCTGAAGCATACATCTGAGTCCTTCTGAGCAGAAAATTTCTAAATACTTTATACATCTGATGAATCACACTACATATGATTAAGCCATGGCCAATACATTAATACATCTCTAAAGATATTATTATTAGTTTTAATAATTCACATGTTGATGACCATGGATTAATCACTATCTTAAAGTTCTAGAGATGGTTTTATAGAACAGTAGACCAAAATTATCCAGTAGATTAGTATTATATGAACTATGGAAGAAACCACTAATGGTTACAACAAAGTCACCAAAATGCAATGGTAAATACATTACAAGCTAAATTTGGTTTTCAAAATGTCTCAGATTTTATAAGTTTGTTTTATTTAAGGTACCATAAAACCACTTAATGGAAGTTATGTGGTTTGATGAAACTCCCAGGGGGATTTTTTTCTCAGAATAATTTTAGACAAATAAAAATAGTTTAGGGAACATTCCAAGTAACATTAGAGGGCATTACTAGTGTGTAAAACTATATTCTTTTTGAAACAGACCAGAACAAGATATTTTTATTACATGTTAATTGCTGTCTCTGATTTTCTAATATTGATAAATTGTATGTAAAGCTACAGAAATGTTCATTCTACAAACATCATTGCATGCTAAGCAAAATGGAAAGGATATATGCAGAGATATCCCCGGAGCAAAAAACCATCACCAAGCTCAGATAAAACAAACTATTTTCATTACTGGAAATAAAATCTCTTTTAAAGGGGCGAGTAGCAAATTCAAAGCTATAATCCGTTGCAGAGCTACATGGCAATATGTGGCTTTTGGACATAGAAAAACATATAAGGATTCAGGAAAGCTTAAGAAGAAAACACCTTTATTTGCATTGCTGATAACCATAGTGGTTCAGTAAATACTAGGGATGCCATGAGCTTTATGCTGAATGAAGACTGAGGCTGAGTAGAAATGGAAACTCAACTTTTCTGGATCATCCAAAGTTGTTGAAAAATTAGACCTGCATCTGCATACCATAAATCCTGAAGACACTGCAGAACAGTACATTTTACACCTTTTTTCTCCATCCTTTTTGTTCACATAAAATGTACCCTGGTTAGAAAGAAAAGAGAGATTATGGAACTCCACGTAAAAATAGCAAATTTCTGAAAAACATGTTAGAAATTAATTGGTAAAGGTTGCTGTGTTTAAAACACAAGTATTAACACTCTCTTGCATGGAAATCAGTGACAGTACAATGTTGACAGAGACAATATAGGCTCTATAATCCACCCTTCCCAAAGGCCATCTGGCACGTGGCAGTGCTCGAGTCAGCTCTGAATGGAGACCACACCAAGTTGATTGCTGCAGAATCATCAGGTAGCACTGGTGCCCTCCCTGGGGGCTGGGGATGGTGCTTCCTTATGGGGGCTTGGAGTCCCCAGGGAGGTTGCTGTGGGTGAAGTTGTATTCAGTGCAGGAACTCATGCACTGTGGAGAGTGTGATGGGAGCATACATGGAAAACGTGTTCATTCTCCACTCAAGGCATGTGTTGGGTAGTAGAATTTAGGATCTGCTTTTAGAAAGTAATTAATCCTGCACTGGTGTGTTACAAGGTAACTTCATCTAATTGCTTTTTCAGGGAAAGTGTCAACATGGTAGTGCTTACAGCTGCATGTATTTTTTGCCACCATGAGGAAGGCAAATAGCTTCTTGCTTTGTACTTTTAGAAGTACCTAAAGTGCTGTAAAATTGTGAAATCACAAAATCACTAATGATATGTACATTGTCCAAATGAAAAGAATCATTTCCTCATCACTCCCACAGAAACAATGTGCTCGCATGTGTTTAAATAGGGGTTTTGAGACATTGACTTAACTTTTTTTCCTTTCAGTTTTGGTTACTTGTTATTCCTGGCTGCAGTCTGAAATAATAGAAATTATTCTTTTAAAAAATACAATTTACGACTCAGAGAAAAGAAACTGAAGAAAAGTGGCATATAATCACCCATACATAATTGGAGAATACAATAGACATTGGTTGCAGGTGGCTGACAGTAAGATAGCTAAGACGAAGTAAACACTATTAGCAAAGTTTCARTTATTAAGTGCTGCATGCAAAATTAGTATGTGACAAAAGAATCACAAACTAAGGCATTAATACGAAGAAAACTAAACAAAGTAACCAAGTTTTTGTTGTGTTTCATATTATCAGAATCTTTTTGTGACAAAGCTTTCTCATGTTTGACCTGGCTGTGCAATCGATCCAGTGTGAGAGACCATTAGCCTCAGAGAGAGGCTTGCAGGGTCCAAAAGAGTCCTTTTGAGATTGAGGAAAAGCAAAAAAGTGGTCAGCATTGGTAAAAACTCAGTTATACCCACGTGGAGGGTAGACATGTGATGACAGATTGTAATCTAAAATTAAAGTTTTATCTTAATGGTTCTTGTTCACAGAAACGTGCAAAGATACAGACTTTGCTTTAGAATGACTTGGTGCCTTGCCTTGCTGCAATAGTCACATTATAGAGATTCATATTTTATGGAGCCTACATCTTATTTTATGGAGTTTATGAGTCTTTTGATATCAAACAGGCCACACAGAAACCAATTTTGGGAGCAAAATGTTTTGGCTTTTT
Source organism: Cardinalis cardinalis (assembly GCA_014549065.1). Taxonomy (NCBI): domain Eukaryota; kingdom Metazoa; phylum Chordata; class Aves; order Passeriformes; family Cardinalidae; genus Cardinalis; species Cardinalis cardinalis. Next base: position 134,083 of record JACDOX010000100.1, on the reverse strand, counting down.
TTCTGTTCCAGCTGACAGACCAAGGTGGATATTTGCAAAATTCATGGCATTATGTCTGTCAGCCTGGCCAAAGCACATTGTAACATAGAGCCACCTGAGCTAGCTCATCTCATGCTGAGCTAGGAAAGGAATTAACAGAAAACAGAGATTAAGGACAGGTAGCCAGTGATGACAGGCAGCAACACAGCCATCTCTTGCAGCACTTTTGCATGGACTTTGTGCGATTACCCTGCTACCAGACTTGACCAGGAAAGGCTGAAAAGTACAGTGCTTCCTAGCTTGGATTTCTGTGTGGCCTCCTTAGAATGAATAAGACTTTACTCTGTGTTAGTCTGAGTGTTAAGTACCTCTGTTCTCCACTGTACAGGACAAATGTGCCTCGAGGTACCTGTTGTTTTTCAGGACAACTGTTGACATTTTCACAGTATTTACTCTCTTTGCTGATACAATATCAGGCTGTTAGAAGAACTCACTTGACAGCACCAAGTCATAGGGATCATTCTAAACAGTCTTATGAGACTGTAGGAGTGTGTGGAGCTGACACAGTGTTCTCACACCACAGTCTTCAGGATAACTTTTATTAATTACTGTGAGATAACACAATTCTCAAGTGCTATTGAAAACCTCACATTTTCTATAAAATGTTATGATAAAAGAGAAGAAATTGGAATGTTCTTCCTTTTTATCAGCGAGATTATTTTCAATATCTTATTATTTTTCCTATTTAGAAGACCTTAAACAGCTGTGATACATTTTGAATCAGCTGAAACATAACATTTGACCTTATCTCCTTAAAAGTGATTATAAAAATAAATTAAAATCTCTTTCCAATATTTAGAAGGTAAAGACCAATACCCAAAATATTTTGAAAAAATAGATAGATGCACTTACTGTGGGCATGTTTCCTGACATGAGACCTATATTTGTAAAGAGTTTTTAAAAATCCYTTTTTTTCTACAGAAGAGACTTTGTACCATGAACTTAATGTTAATAATGTTCTTTTTTTAAAGTAAATAAAATAAACTACAGAATATTCATGTTACTAAGTGTGACACATGCATATTGCGGTGATTTGACAGGAAACAGGATTTCTGGGATTCTGTGGTCAAGCCAATGGATGTTCAGATTTTAATATTGGCAGCTGATTCAGCCATTGGGACACTGGATCCACCTCTGAAAAGCAGGGCTCTCCGCCTGGGAAGTTCTCTTGGGTTCCGGTGGGGAAAGTGTTCAGGTCTCTCCCCCGTCCAGCTGCTGCTGCTGGGCAGGGGAGGGGAAAGCCACGTGGCCAGGTGAGGTAGGCCGGGACTTTGGACAGAGATGGAAGGTGAAGAGGCCCCAGCGTAGAAGGGCAGGAGCAGCACCAGGAGGCATCAAGCAGCCCCCCCAGGAGAGAGAGAGAGAGAGAGAGAGAGAGAGAGAGAGAGTACAGCCTGTGCTTGTGACTGTGTTACCTTGAAACTTGATAACATGTGCCAGCAGCATGGCTGAGAAGAAGAGGAGGGGGATGCAGCGAGAAGGTGAAGGTGTCCGGCCGCTTGTGGGAATCTCTCCGGGTGGGCAGAGCCCGAGTTTTAACCCTTTTGTGGACAATGAAAATTCTGCAGAGCATTGACCTTTCCTGCAATGGAGCAGAAGATGAAGAGGGAATTGAGTGAGTGAGATGAAGGCCTGTGCCAGAGAGAGAGAGAGAGAGAGAAAGAGAGAGAGAGATGTTGGAGGAATGGAGAAGATGGAGTGGCATTTTTGCTGGACTCTTTTGTGTAGCCATGGACAGAGCCATCTTCCTTGTGACACAGAGACTGCATCTGGGGGGGGCAGTGGCTCAGAGCCAAGAGAGTTCAGCTTTGAGACCCCTCGGCCCTAGGGGGTGAAAAGTATGGGGGGGCAGGTGTCCCAAAAGTGAGACTGTGCTCTTTTTGGAACGGGACAAGGCATCCTTAAAAGATGACCCTGGAAGCAGCCCTGGTCCATGTTCGGTGGTGAGAGCACTGGTCATGAAAGGAAGAGGCCACTGTGGCACAAAGAAGGACTCCTTCTCCTCTTGATGAACTGTAGATTGAGTATTCTGAAGGGTGGTGCAGGAGCAAGAGTTGGTATTTTTGGGGGATGTATTGTATCAGAAATTTGGTGGGGGGGGGAGGAGGAAAATGTTTCTGTGCAGTTTTCATTTTCCTTGTGTGTTTTTTTTTTCCTTCTCTTGTAGTTTAGTTATTTTTCTTGTAATGTAGTTAATAAAGTTTTCTTTGTTACTAAGTGAGAGCCAGCTTTGCTTATTCCTGGTCACATCTCACAGCAGACACCAGGGGGAGGGTATCTTCATGGGGGCACTGGCATTGTGCCAGTGTCAAACCATGACACATTCAAGTTCCTCAATAACTTAAGGTGTTGGAAGCAGGTCACAAGAAGCACGTAACGCTCTCAGGGATTTACATGGAATGGCAGTTTCTTAGCATACCACTAGAATCCTTCTCATATTTTGCTGAGTCTCAATGCAGCAATCATTGAACACTTTCATGGGGCTTTAAATGTCTGAAATATTAATTCTTCCATTGTGTGGCTTATGTTGTCCAGTATAACTAATGACTACAGAAAATATTGTTAACTTTTCTGAAATTACATCCACTTTATTACTTGCTTTGAATTATCACTGTGTATTGCAACTACACTTTTTTGTGKAGTGTCTCAGTATCTTGTTTGGGAGATGCTTTAACTCAAAGGGAACAGAATAGAAAAGTTATATTCATTTCACGCACAGACTACATATAACTTTATCATTTGAAGAAAATGTTCATTATTTTGATACATGAAATTTAGTCTTCTTCTTTGGGGACTTATATGCTAGAACACAAAATGTTCTTAGAGTGAAAATCATTTAGTTTGTACTGTGACTGTTTTACACTCTGCATTTTATGTTGGAAAGATGGACAAAGACTTTTCCCTGCTATAAAAAGCAACCACCAAAACTGATGGTGAGAAATGAAGAGTTAGGGGGTTAGGTCCTTATGGTAGAGAATGTATCTTTCTTGTTTTAGTCCCAAGATAAATATAAGAATATATCTGAGAGACAGAGCTCAGAAAAATCTAGTGCTCTTTTCTCCTACTTTTCTGCCCTTAGTACTCTTGTTAGATATTGATGAATACACTCATGGTCACTTCATACAAACACAGGAAAAATAAAATTATATATGTACACATACACAYACATATTTCAAGAAATATATGCTTGTGCAGTCCTATATATTCCTATAGATGCAGATATATTCCTTTCCTCAAAGAATTGCATGCMCTTGTAAGAAGTGACACTTCATCTTTTTCACAGGCTCCCTTCAGTGTTAGAAGGCTGCTATTTGGTCACTCCAGAGCCTTCTCCTCTCCAGGCTGAAAAAAAATTTTTGCAGCTTCTCCTCATAGAAGAGGTGCTCCAGTCCTCTGATCATCTTGGTGACCCTCCTCTGGACTTTCTCCAACAGGTCCCTGTCATTCCTGTGCTGGGGTCCCCAGAGCTGATGCAGCACTGCAGGTGGGGTCTCAACGCAGCAGAGCAGAAGGGCAGAATCCCCTCCCTGGTCCTGCTGCCCATGCTGCTTTGGATGCAGCCCAGGRCACRTTTGTCTTTCTGGGCTGTGAGTGCACATGGCCAGTTCATGTCCAGCCTCTCGCCCATCAGCTCCCCCAAGTCCTTCTTGGCAGGGCTGCTCTTGACCTGTTAATTCCCAGTCTTGCTACAGGGGAAAGCCCCAACCCAGGTACAGCACCTTGTACTTGGTCTTGTTAAATCTCATGGGATTCCCAAGGGCCCACTCCTTGAGCTTGTCCAGGTCCCTCTGGATGGACTCCTRTCCTTCAGGTGTGTCAACTGCACCACACAGCTTGGTGTCATCTGCAATTTTGCTGTGGGCCCACTCAATCCCTTCATCTACATAATTAATGAAGGCAACAAATAACACTGATCCCAATACAGGCCCCTGAGGAACACCAGTTGTCCATCAGGACTCCAAGCCATTGACCATTACCCTCTGGATATGGCCAACCAACGACTTTCTTATCCATCTAACAGTCCCCTCATCAAATCCCTCTCCAGTTTAGAGAGAAGGATGTAGGATGTGGGTAACAGGAAAATTTTGAATAAGAGTCAATTAAGTAAATAAAATCCAAGACTAAAAATAAAATGAGAGGAGAGAGAGATCACAGATAAAATGAGAACGGATATAGCCTGCTATAGGGCTGTAGCCTATGCCCATATTAGCAGGTAGCACAGGGAATTACTTGTTGATCTGTTGAGGGAAATAAGCAGTGCTGAGGACCTGACAATTCCCTGTCTATATGTGTTGGGGTTTTTTTTTACTTCAGAATACTTCTGGGCTGATGGTCAAAATTTCCTTTAGCAATTGATTTGAACATACTAGGCAAGATCCCAAATTACACTTTGCAGAAGATTTGCTGTTGAAAGGCCTCCAGGTAATATAGTCTAAGACCACACCATAATGTGAATGAAAAACCAACAGATCACACCTACRTCTTCCTTCAGATCAGGTATAAATTTGCAAAAATATTCCCCAGCTTTTTCCCTCATTGCTCTTTTCTTCTTATTGCAGGGAAATCTTAGAAAGCAGAAAACGTATCTTTTTAGATGAAACTAAATTGAAAAGTGCTTTACAGATAGCAACTTCAGAACGGACTAGAGCTATTTCAAGGTCACTTTGTACTGTGTTGGKTCCTCAGCAACCTATTTCACTTCGTGGAACGGCTCCTATTCCACTGTGCTCCTTGCTCTGTGCATCTGTGTGGAGCTTTCTTCTGGCATGCATTCCTGGTGCAGGCTGAACTGCTAATGTCAGTGTACCCGTAGAAACTAAAGTCTGGTTTGAATGGCAATAAATATCAACAAAATATTATTAAAATAACTAAAAAAAGGATTAAAATAACTCCTAGAAAAAGGAGACAGAACAGATTTTGATACCAATGCTGTCTTTGAATTTATAGGCAAAAAAACTCCGCTTCTGCTGTTTGCCATCATGTTTTTTATTATGACAATAAGTCATCAAGTGTTGCTGACAATATTATTTGCACTGGTTCTAAATATGAACTAGTTTGTAATTAGTTCAAGAACAGAATATGACCTTGGGCTGTAGAAGAGTTGTGAATGAAGGAAATATGTCAACAGCAGGCCCAAAAAAGAAAGGAAATAGAACACTGAATTTTCAAGTGACAATGATTGATATGTATACATCTCTATGAAAATGAATGAGCAAGAGTTTTCTAAACACTGGCAAAAATGAATTAATAATAAATAATGAGGAAAAATTAATTGACTAAATATTTGATAATGGTAAAATTTAATGTAATAATTGTTCAGAAAGAGGAATGTGAGAGAAAACCAAAGTAGCTTTGAATGGAGTCCAGAATTTGATCTAAAGCCTTTGAAGTCAGCAGGAAGCCACTGGCTTCCACACACTTTTTGGCAGCCTTGTACTATACTCTCTGTGGGAGAAATCTGGCACATCTCTCAGTTGCTCCATAACTCAGTCCCAGTCTTATAGTACAGTTTCATCAGTTCATTCYTTTACTCATCTTCCTAAATTAATCTCATGACAATCCATTTTATAGACTCTTTCTGACCTCTCTAATAATGATGGTGCTTGTAACCTAAATCGTGATTTGAAAAAGATTCTCCTGTATTTGTCTTTCCACCCCAGAGTAGAGAACTTTTAACAGAGTCAGCAATAACAAAGAGTAACTTAACAAGAAAAGTGATTTCCATAACATCACAGGTGTATCAATGAATCAATTACATTTTTTTAACTAAATTGTCTTGGTTATAAATTGTTACATTTCTGTCCATCTTACTTTTTGCTTCACACCCTGTCTGAGAAGTTCAACGTTTATCTCCTCTGTGGCATTCCTACCCTTAACAAAATCATACCCTCAATTTTTTTCCAGAAATGTCAGGTCCTGAAGGGATATGCAAACCAAAGGGAGTATGGGAATATACAAACTAATATCTTCAGGTAGTCAGAGAAAGAGCTGGAGTTGTTCAGCAGAGGTGGCAGAGGAGCCATGAGTGTTGCCACACTGTGAGATCTACAACTGAGAGATCACAGCTCTCTGTACCAGGATATCCTGGCAGCTGCATTAGCTCTATAGGCATCCTTCCAGGGGTAGCTTGTACTCCCATAGGATCTGGGCAAAGCTGGACAGCCCTTCAGCTGGCTGGGCTTCCATCCACGTCATCATTTCTGGCTGCAAAACAGCTGCACAAAATCACAGCAACCCACAGAGTTTTCATAATCTGATAATTTTAAAGCAATGGAGGGTTTGCTAAAGCGTGTTTTGCGGAGATAAAGAAAAGAACTCCACAACTTTGTTAAAGTTGTAAAAGCCGGTATGTTTATTACAGCGCTGGACGCATGCGGAGAATGCTCTCCTCAAAAGGCATGCGTACTTTTCAGAACTTCAGATCTCTTTTTACCTTCTTCCCAAATGCATATGTATACAGTTTCACAATAGGTTCATGCATATTCATTTTTACAGGATTTCCCCCATTTCCCCCGTGACATTTGCCGCTGGTTTCTTTTATCAGAAAGAGTTCTTGGGTCAGGCTGGCTGTCCTTGCAGCAGGTTCTGTTTATCTTTATCTCTCTCTCTCTTGTCTTTCTATTATGTCTGTTCTGCAGTTTTCTCTTCAGCTTTGGCCTTACAGACTTTTCACATTGTCTGGACATTTTACCTAATTMAAAATGGATTTTTCTACTCTGGGGATTTTTACTTTGTCTCAAGCGGACAGTGCTGGTCGGGTGCTGGTCCACTGGTAAAACAAYAAACCCGAGAAATGCAAAAGATTTAAAACAAACGAAACAAACACAACCCACAGAAAAACAAAACCAAAGCAAAGCTACATGAAACAAAACAAACAAAGCCCAGACTTCTAGCCATTTTTTATTTAATATTATTTGAAATGCTTAAAGTGTAGGAAGCTTTTCACAGTAACTTATTTGTCCTCAGTATTTTTTAAAATGAAATATTTTTACAATGAATGTTTATAAAAGAGGAAATATATATTAGAATTTTAAAAAAATGAATTGGAGGGAAATAAGATTAATTTAATTTGCAAAATGGGTTATATTATTTTTGGCATAGAATTTTGAATGTTCAAGTTCAGTAATTTATTGCAGAGTTTCTTCCACCTGATGGTACTATTTTTTTCTGTTCTGACTGACTTTTAGGACTAAAAGAATTTTTTTTCTCTTTTGTGTATTATCTTGGGGTCTAACTAGTTCAATTTACAAAAGAAGGTAAAAGAAATGACTGAAAAAAGGAAAAGATATATTTTTAGGTCTCTTAGAGCGATTTTATTATGTACATTGTTTTTTTTTTCCTTTAATAAACTGGAAGGGTTGGAAGATTAGTTGACATTCACATGACAACACTGTATAGTTTTGTGTTCTTATAGAGTATTCTGAACACATGCAAAATTAGATGTGCAAATCAATGGCTGCTAAGTGAATCATCCTGTCCAAATAACTAGTACTGATGGACAATTACCCTAACAAAAAATTTTAGGTAAAGGAATGAGCAAGTAGGATTACAAAAATGCAACTGTTGTTGTGGTTAAAAATTAGTTAGATAGAGAGATTTCAAATTTGATGGGTCAACCAGGGGAAAAATACAAGTAATGTATGGGAGTCCATTACCTCTCTGTGAAAAGGTGGAAAAAGCTGACTCCTGGAAATCCTACAGATCCTGAATACTATAATGGAGGAAATTGTTTTTAAGTAGGTCTTCACTAGAAAATAGACAGTCTGGTAGCATGTAAATTTGAGTAGCGAAATTAGTAATAAAGAAAATAATAATTGGAGACATTCTGCCAAATAAATGCATCAGATATATTTCAGTCTGTTGTGGGCTAAACAGTCATATGACTTGTTTGGTCAGTTAYAAGTTAATTGTAGGAATGAGACATGCTATCAAATAATATTAGTACTGGTCTGTTAGCCACATCCTAATCAAAACAAAAGGACTCAATTAGTTGCCACTGGGATTTTCAACTGCATTTTAGGTCTATTTCTTACATTCTTGGGACGAACATCACAATTCTGATTTGATATATATCCTTTAGCAAATCATCATATAATAAGACTTTTTCATATTAATATATTAAAGTCTTAAATTTTTGTTTGAAGTTTTGTTCCACTAATTSATGATAATTGGTTTTAACAACAATCAATTAGGGTTTTCAGCATGCAGAAATGAAAGAACTAATTCCCTGACCAAGTAGTGAAGTAGASATAAACTTGTAGAAAGGTACATGGAGTGTGAGCACCATCTTACATTATTCCCTATAATACTTGTATCGGATTATTTGGAAGCATTTATTCTATATTTATCATATTTGAATTTACTTCCCTACCATTGTGCCTTGCACAGTTCTGGACAACATCTCTGATGAGATTTTCTGAGTCTACTGTTTCCATCTGCAGTTGCTGGYGCAGGTTTTGGATGTTGGTTCTTTTTTTGCCCACATATAGGAAGTAGAAGGTGGTCATACATGAAGAATGTATATAAGAGAAAATACAAGCAGATTCATAGCTTGTGGAGCGGAAGGATTGTGTTTTATCAATATTTTTGGCCTCAGTAGTAGAAAGATTTAAGTGACTTTGAATGTAAATATTGGTTGATGTATATTTTGCATCTGGTAAATTGGGTGGTGCAAGCCAAAAAGCATCAGAGAATTATGCACAAATATTTGTACAGAGAAATAATACAAAAAAATACCTGTTCATTCTACTATTGACAAAGAATGAAGTATATAAAATGTCCATAATTACTTTTCTAGTTATAAAAGAGCACATCTAGAGGACCTGGTTAAAAGACTCAACTTACTAAAGGTGCTTAAATCTTTCTGTGACCCAGGGCTTCCATGGATGTTCAAGATTGCTTACCCTTGAAAGAGAAATAATAATTTCCTTTAACTTGAGTGAAGTACATTAAAGCTCTTAGCACATTTGAACTTAGGGTGTGAGTCTCTGTTTTAGGTGAACAGAGGAACAGAGAGCTTAAAAGGAAGCAATGACCAGAAAAGTGTGTGTTGAACTGCCTGAAAAATTTATTGTTCTGTTATTATCTCAGCCACACAGTTACCACACTCCTCCCTCAAAAACAAAAAAAAATCAACTAAAAACCCCACCAAAAAAACCCACAGAAAGCCTGACATATCAAAACCAAATTCTATTTAGCTACAGAATGTACAGTGCACTGGATTGTATTTCAAATGAATAAAAGAATGACAACTCACTTCAATTTTTCATGTAAGGCACGAAACTGCAATCTATGCTGGTACTTAACACTGAAGAAGTATCWCTGAATTAATAGAATTTCCTGAGTGAATGCTATTCACATCATGAATAAGGATTGTAAAGTAATTTTAGTCTTGTTGGAATGACCAAGTGCTTCAGTTACATCACTATATATTAATTTCTTAGTCTTTCAAACAAATTTTTTTTGTATCTTACCCCTCTCTTGTCCCCTTCGTTAAATCAGTAAGTAATATAGGTAAAGGTTTTAAATAATAATGAAATTTTCATGCATTCCATAAATAACATTTTGAATAGTTACTTGATGCAGTAAMTCTTTGGTTAATGACTCCTAACTATTATTTTTAATTAACTACAAGATTATTATCTTTGATAGATTTAAAATTTTGATAGTAAGATTTGGTAACTTCTCATCCTTCTGTTAACTCATTCTCCTAACTCAAATCCAGAAGTAACTTAATGACCTTTTTAAAGTCTAATAAGATACACTCTGAAGTTAATTTAATTTACTTGGTCTAAAAGCAACATATCATTGTAGCTAAGCATTTTCATCAATGTACACTTAATGATTGAATGGATCACCCTAGGAAATTTTATTAACTTGACTACTGACTCCAACTCTAAWCTAGTTCCTTTGTCAATTTCATGTGTTATACAGAAAATATAGCTGAAATTTTTTTAAAGAGAAGTATGTCTGATTGGTAAAATTCCAACCCAAAAGAATAATTCTAATTGGTTTTCCTCCTTTACTTGTTTTATTTACATTTTCTTACATATTTTATAAGAATCATATAGTAATTGGATCTTGTGTTGTGTGAAGTAGCCAACAAAGAGAAAAAGTTTTGATAAAGACATCTTACTCAACTCAGTGAATACCTTCTCTGATGACATTCTCTTTTTTCCATTTTGACAATAAGCAAAAACAAATTCACAATTATTGCTCATCTGTATTCTCATGAGGAACTTCAAAGGAAGATAAGTGTTTACAAGTAATATTACCTTTTACAGATTTTATGTACTTCAAAAGTTTTGCTGTTGCTGCTGAAGATTTGTACCAACCCTCCATAGGCAAAGAGAATAATATTTAAAAAATATATCAATGTATGCATTTAACACACAAACGATGTCTATTTGACATTTGAAAACATATTTTGATCCAAAATGTAAAAAAATTCTGCTTGATTATTAAGTTATTGCCTAGTTGCTCTTATTTATAGCCATCACAGAATCACAGCATGGGTGGGTTGGAAGGGACCAAGGAGGTCATATGGCTCAGCCTCTCTGCTCCAGCATGGTCRTCCCAGACCACAATGCACAGGATTGTATCCAGATGGCTCCTGAATGTCTCCAGTGAGAGATACTCTCCAAAACTTCTCTGGGCAATCTGTTCCAGTGCAGTCACTCACCCGTGCAATAAAGATCTTCCTCTCTAATTTAGTCACATTAAATTTTAAGGTTTGTGGGGACAGTGTCATAACTGGCTGTACACACTGGAACATTGTGAAAGTTCCTTCAAACATTTTACATGGTGTAAAGCACTTGAATTTCACTACAATTCTCGTTCTGCTGCTCTCAACCTTTATCTGTCAATCTTATCTGTATTGAAATATATCTGTCTAAGAGAAGGTTGCAAGCAGGACATAAAAAAAAAAGAAGGTAAGTAATTTAATGTATTTTTGTCTGTTCCTTTTAATGAACAGGTATCAGTTTACTAAATATATTTCAAGTGAAACAAACTTGAAATTGTTAAATAGTTGTTGTTGTGATCTTTCAAACTTGTGGAAACATCAAATAGCAAACTGGTGAAAACATCAAATAGCAACATACATTTGTAAGAGTTGATACAATATGAGGTTTAAAAAAAAGGCCACGTGGAATTTTTAGTGTTGTCCTTGGCTGTCCTCTCTTGAGGGTAGTAAAATAAAAAAAAATTWAAAAAAAAGGAAGTGTTGTAATACATTTTAAAGAGCAAAACCCAGTATTGTAACACTGTTACAAACTACAATTTGTCTCATGCTATAGTTGGTAACAACCAACTATAATTGATCCACTGTATAAAGTCATTAACATGTCTATATTAAAGTTCAGGGGTCAGTGTAGGGAAAGATTTAAAATGAGATGTACATATTGTTTTACTAGGCAGGAAAGTGCATACTGCTGTTATTAGATATTGCATCACCAGCATGGACTCACCTGGTCTGCCAATATTAATTTTTTAAAAAACTTGATATTTAGTAGAGCTGAAGGAGATAAAAATGGTAAAAACGCCTCTCATTGTCAAAGAAGAACAGATAAGGAAAAAAAACCAAACAGGAAACGAAGCTGGCTGTGAAGACGGAAAAGTGAAAATGGAGAAAACAAGAGGATAAGTTATAGATATACTGATATCCCAATATGAGAATAAATATTTGTGACTTGTTCCTGAGTGAGAAAAAAAAAGAAAGTTTGTCTCTGCCTAGAAATGAAGGAAATTGAACCATATCAAAAGGAGGACAGGCCATAATGATGTCACACACACAGACTGAGGGTCCTGAACAGTTTTGTGGACATCCCTCAGTGCAGTAACATACTGAAATTCTGGGATCACAGCTGAATGAAACAGCTCCAAAGCAGGAAGAAATCTAGCTACAATTATACAACATCATATTTGGGATCACTAACACTACTGGAAAATACTAACCCTACTCTTTCCTTGTTTAATACAACCCTCTCTCATCTCTGCATTTCCTTTACTTCACAATTAAAAATAAGCTTACAGACTTGTATCTACTCTTTGGCGGAGAAAAACTGATCTGTTAAAAAAATTGAAGAAAAGGGAACAAAAAAAGAGAAAAAAAGGCACTTTGTTCCACCTCCCATTTTTAAACACTCTTACACTCTCACATGGAGGCTGCCAGACTCAAATTTCTTGCAAAGGTTGCAAGTCTTTTTTGTGGTCAAAGCTGTGAACAGATGCACAAAAGGAGAAGACAGACATTTAAAGGAGTCATAAGGAAGGAATAGACACAGGGAAATTTTTAAACCTGAGATACTCCTCCTACTGTGCAGCCAAATTCACTGCCAATAATCCACAGATGTACAGCACATGGGTGTGTAAAGCTGCGACTGTTAGAGGTGTGAAAAGAGTTCTTAGTATGTTTATTGAATAGCAAACCTACCCATCTGTTCTGCTGAAATAAGTAAGATCTGCATCTAAAATYTCATACGGTTGGAAAGTTAACATTTCTGGAGAGTGACATAACAGAGGTAACAAGGTGTGCTCCCTGATACTGACATGGGTAAACTTATTCAGTATCCAAAAGTAAATATTCAGGGTTTATAAGAACCGGTTGCGCATTTTTTCTCACTTATGTTTCTGTCACGTTATTTCCTGTCTCTTCAATTTCAGCCTGTGTTATCTTTGCAGTAACATACTGGACAATAGCTTCTTTTAGGTATTACAAATACAACAGTCCCCATGGTAGATATTTATGGAATGGTGAGTCCAAGATGGAGAGTTCATTAACAATTGTTGGATATCCTGAGGTTTGAAGAAAGAGCAAGAAATATTATGAAAACACCTCTTTGATTTAGGACCCTGAATTTTCCTTCACAAAACAAGATGGCATGGTGGATCACAAAAAAAAAAAAAATAAAGAAAAAGAAAAAATGAAAATGAAAATATATAAAAAAATAAAAGAAAAAAAAAGAAAAAAAAAAAAAAACGAAAAAAAGAAAAAAAAGAAAAAAAAATTTCTCCCTGCCAGGTGAAGTTGGGACTCAAAATTTTTCCATACAGAAGCTACCTCAACTTGCTGCACCTCTGAGTATGAATCTCAGTAGGTGCACAGCTCATATCTAAATCTCATTGCTATCAATAAGGAGGGGGGCAGGTAAGTTCCCTAGGGCTCAATCACACAGATATTTCTTAAGCACAGCTTATATATAAGTATATATACATTTTATGTGAAACCCTATTGTAACCATAGATCTTTAAAGAGATCATAATAGTTAAGAGAACTCATCAATACCAGGGATAACAGCATTAATTTGTCTCCATCATTCAACTGGAATTCCAGAAGAGGAGGCTTCAGGTGTGAAAAAGTATATGCTACATGTTTTCTAGAAGGGCTGTGTCTTTTCTTTTTTTCTGGTTTAAAGTTGTCCCAGAGAATAGCAAAGAATGTGYAGTACTTTCATGAAGACCAGCATGCAAAAATTATCATTGTTTTTGATTAATGGGGAAAAATCAGAGTTCTTAATTTTTCACATTCGTGACAAACTTCATTTATGTATTTAAAATTAATCAGTTAATTGAATTTATTAACAATAAGAACAAAACCAACAACAACAAGTAACAATAAAAATATCAATAAAAATTTTTAAAAGTCATCTTTCCCCATGTATAAAGATAATTTTGGAAGCAGAATTCCCATATCTTATTTGAATTTCCAAACCTCCAGGTTAATGACTTGCATCTGCTGTTAGACTGATACTGTAGAGTGTACTTTGGTCTCTTTCTTAAATATGACTTTCCATTTTAAAAGTGAATTTTGTTCCCTGTTGTAAACAATGACAAAACAAAATTAAGAAATAAGAATTCTGGAACATTTTTGAAGCCTGGATGGACCTAATCAATATATAACTGAGAAAGGCTTTCTTTCTCTATGCTTTAGKGTTACAGGCTTCCATCCCCAACCTCTTCGCCACCCCAGAATCTTTATCTTTCTCACAAAAGACTGMTAGCAGATGCAAAACAATATCTCAAGTGATTTTATCTCACAGTGATTGTAGTAACTTTACTTCTCAGAAAAGAAATTGTCACTCACGATTTGTTTGTGCTCCCACTGATTTTCCTTTTCATGTGAATTGTTCTAATTTGACAAAGTGATAGGAAATTATTTTTGTGGGTTTTTAAGCTGCACAGAGATATGAGGTTTCTTTCAAAAGAAATAATAGAACAATAGGATCAATGTTATGCTTTTTATAATTTTGTGAGTAACACTGAAAGGTCACAAAACAATGAAAGTTAAGAACACTGTGCTCAAATTAGACATGGACCTACCTTGTGTAATTTCATTTATTCACTGTTTGTGGCCAGTCATATATGAACTTTTCATGCTGCCAGATCTCATGATTTTTTCCCAAGAAATCTTCCCCCCACATTGCAAGGCTAAAGCTTTGTGCTAAAAATGAGTCATTACCAAGGTTCACTTTAAAAAGYACTTGATCAAACTGAAATTATAGAGCCTGAAATGGAAAATCAGACATAGTTAAAACAGGGAGATTAGTAACTTGCTACTGGGAAAAAAAAAATCTATAMAATCAGTAAAGGGGGCCCAAAGGCAAAAGAAAGATGTAAATATTGGAATGTACATAATTTCACCAACAAGCAGCCAGTGTCACTGTGAAGGAGTTTGCAAAATGGAAGTACATTTGCAGCCTTGGGCACCAAAAACAGTGTATTCATACTGACCTGCAGGTTGCACTAAAAACTACCTGTGGTTACCTGTAACTCTTTTCTACAGCAGACCTATAAAAATGTTGCAAGTCAAATCAAGAGGCAGTAAGTAATTCATTTGGATTTTGTGATATTCATATTTCACAWAACTTGTTTTATAATATTCAGACTATCAATAGAAAACACTGAAGGGAGACATTTGTTTCGGAAATATCTCTTCATTAAAGTATAGTGGTCCCTTACTTTCATTGCTACTATAGTTTTCTTCATTATTCAATAGCACTTTCAATCCCCATGTGTGTGACTTCCATTATTACGGATCATTTTTCCTTAGGATGTGTGATTTAATTTTAATGCAGGAATCTAAATCAAAATCCTTTGCTATTTAGTGGCTCTCTGGTGTAATAAAAGAGAGTAAGGCTTAGCCCTCTGCTTTTGTGCTCAGAAGCATTTTGCCATGTATTTGAATTATGATAAAATCAATTGGAAGAGCCTGACAGTGAAAAGTAGGAAGAAAGTTTCCCTTTATAAAGCTGAAGAATAATTACAGCATTTTTTCTTCCCAGGAAAAAAAATGCTGCAGGCAAATAGCTTGTTAATTCAGCATCTATCACCATTTAACCTTGTTTGTCCTCTCATTGATAAAATAACAYAATTTAAAGGCTTTACCTTTGAATTATCAGTGTCTGAAGTTAAAATGGCCTGTGTTTTATGAAAGCTGTGTTCTCTACTAGCTCCATAAAGACACGTCTGAATTGTTCTTTGAGGCTTGTTCACTCTTAACATCTCTGGGACTGCAGCACCAATGAAAGCTTTTCTCTTTCTGGCACGTAGCCAAGGCGAGCCATGATCTAATACTGCAAATTATTTTTCCCTTTTGCACTGAGGAACTACTGTGTTAAAAGCTACCTTCCTTTCCTAGCTCCAGGAGAGTGAGGCACAGACAGGTGTAGCCCCTTTGATTGCACTAAACCGGTCTCAAGGCCCTCCACAGTCAATGCTTCAGTGCACAACCGTGAAGGAGAACGAGTGCATTTTTCCTTACTCTCCATTTTTAAACCATGGCCTAATCAGCAGCTTCACAAAAGTGTCTTGGCTTGTGAATAATTTTTTTTCTCTGTCTGAATACAAAGCTGAATACATGGGAAATTACAGCACTGAAAGAATCACATCATTTTACCCAGGTGCTATCTGTCAGTCCTGGCATCATCTTGAGCCTGAAATTTAAGAAATACAAATGATGTAAAAAAAAAAAAATCACACTTCAATACAGATAATGTTAAGCAAAAAATACTTGATCTYGGGCTTTGTGCCATAGAAGATGAATATGCTCTCTGTTTTTTCACTGCCACCCCCTACCCCAGTCAAAGAAGAGGGAAGGGAAGTGGAAAAAAGATCAACCTTTTGAAAATACTTTGGGAATGACAAGAAACATGGAATCAGTGTTATCTAAAATGTAGAAAAATAAATTTTCTATTATATTATATTTGTGCCAGGTTTTTCTGCCGTCTTCATTCCAGTTTACCTTAAGCTGGTGGATACAGCTGGGCAGCTGAAAATTTCCCATTTCTAAAGGTATTCCTGCTGCTGCTACTGTTGCTGTTCCCAATGATGGTCAATGCTTTCACTGTAAAGAGTTTCCTAGATTGTAACTTAATACCTGATATTTGTTAGAGGCTTTTTCCTGTCTATAAGCTTAAATGACCCTCTGAGGACTGTGCAACATATACTACTCTATGCTAGAAGCCTGAGAAATGACAATTTCTCAGGAGAAAAGCAAGGTTGACTGAATTCAGGAGGTGTTTGAGTGTGGTAATTTGTTAAATTTTGTGTCAGGGGGATCTTGCTGTTTGGTAGTGGTGTCTGTTCTTTTAACTGTGCCCCTGACACCCTCCCCTGGTGTGATGCAGGGTTGGAGGTAATACATGTTTCTGTAGGGTGATGACAAAAGCCATCRTTAATGATTTATCACCAATTTTGAGATGGAATTGATGACATCATGCAAAAAATGGTATGAAGATTCAGTTCCTGCTATATTAAAAAATAATTGCATAGCTGAGCCTATTGCCAACTGAAGTTCTGCCTGAGTGTAGGGTTGAAAGCTAGCTTTGATGCAATGTTCTGTGCTTTCAGCTCTCCCTTGCAGTATACCACTGCTCTTCACTTTTGATGTCTGTCATTTTCTCACTGTCATGAGGGTGTTTCTTTAAGGATAAAGTGAACTGAACCACAGGTTGCCTCACTGTGCCCTTCCCACCAAACTCATCATCAAGCTCTGATTGATCCCCAATCAGACAAGGTGAGGAGCTATGCTTGGGTTTCAGAAGCCAGCTTTTGTCCCTGATTTGACCTCTAAAGCTGTCTATCACTTCTGTCCCTTATTCTGAACATTAGAAGTGTGGTTTAGACTATTAAGTTATATGGCTTCATGTCTTGCTTTCACCCTGGTTGATTCAACACATCATTTTACATTCAATTTTGAGAGTCAGGAGTTTGTCTTTTCCCTGTGTTGTCCAACAGCTGTCTCAGCACTTATGGAAGTAAATATATTAAATGTAGATTTTATAGCTAATACTGATATTGGGTCAACACTGTGCCAAAGAAACACCCTGATGAAAACAATTCAAAATTGTTTGAAAAAAAGTCTTCCTTTTCTCCTACTGGGAGCTGAGTGTTTCACAGCTTCAACCCTTCCTGTTCATCTGACAGAGTGGTCATGGACCAGATATATTTATTGGATGTGTGAGAGAGTCACAGAGAACAGAGACTGAGAAAATGTCTCCAAGCTGAAAAATGTTCAAATTGTTACTGCATTATAGCCTGTCACAGGCACTCATTCAGTTAGGAATGCCATGAATGCTTCATAGTCATACCAGAATTTCTGTTTTTCTGAGGATGGTTTGCAAGTTGGTTGGCTGGTTGATTGGTTGGCTGGTTGATTAGTTGGTTGGTTCGTTGGTTGGCTAGTTTGGGTGTTTTGGTTTTTTTGGGTTTTTTTTTTTATCTTTTACTGAAGAATTTCAGATCAGAAATAATATGTATTTGTCTTCAGAAAGAACATTTTAGAGATTCTTGGTCTTTGTTACTCAGACAGGAAACCAACCATGGAATACTATCTCCCTCTTCAAGTAAGAAAGCACAGCGCAATATGGAAAATTTTGTCATGATTTCTATGGTATGCTCCTGCTGATTGATCCTCCAAGAAAAAAGATGCTTTAGTCAAATTATAAATAAAAAGAAGTACAGCAGTATAATATACAGTGTCAATATTTTTATTATTATTATTTCTATTTCAGAGGGAAACAGATGCTTTTCAATTTAAAAAAAATCCTTTGAGATCTAATTTTCTGCCAAATAATAAAGTAAATGAAAAATAATAATACATTATTCCCATTTTTAATTTATTCCTATCTTGCACTAGGGATTCCATTTAATTTTTAACCTTCTAGGTCAGTTCTGCAGCAGGATTAAAATGCTTTTAAGAAATGTAGTCCTACCAGCCCATAAGAATGTGGATCCTTTCTCCACATAATGTTATCCCTTCTTGACTGTATCACTTAAGCATCTTGGAAATGGTATCAAAGTTGACTTACTTATGGATGTTGACAGGTGATAGATGCTAGGGCATTAAATATGTCCACCAGTCTATATCTACTGCAGGGCACTCTTCAAGCCACCAAGGCAATGATGCAATCCATGGTGCCATGTATAAGAACCAGCCAGTAGAAGAATAATTAATAACCAAGGTCTGAAGGTCTGTCATTCCTGAGTGTTTGWATCTAGATTTTTATGAACTCTACTAGTTGCCAGCCTGGATGCCCTTTGAACATAAGTAAACTATTATAAATCATGAGAACGGCTCAGATTGAGGCATTCTCCAGTTCTCATACAATACCTCTATTCTGTTTCTTTAAGTTAAAAAAAAAAAAAGAGAGAGATAGACCTCTTTTCTTGCTTTCATTTTCCCAAGCTTTTGTCAGTGCTTTCACAATGCATCAGCACTCTAAGACAACACTCTGTCCTCGTTTCTACACATTGTTTGTGTACCAGGCTCAGAACTGCCATTTCAAATCACAGTACATTGATCTTTAATGTTCTTTTAATTTAGGTTAAAGATGCAGAAATCTTAACTCACTTAGGCTGTATGCTGACCTGCATCTGAACTTCTTACCAGCTGCTCTTAGGTCTCTGATGATTCTTTTTTTAAAACCACAATTAAAATAAAAAAAAAATAAATTACATTCAAGGCTGGTTTTAATTATGTTTTAACATTATTATTGTTCAGTCATTTAAAAATATGTGCTTTCAAAATGGTTGTAAGGGACACAGGATTTAAACAGATGCAATAATCTCACTTACTTCTGTCTCATTCGCTCTTTAGATCTATTGCTGTTATCTGATTTACTAAGACGTGGCAGCTGGTATGGCCTTTTTGAGCTTGCTTTGCAAGATTAAATTCTACCACCTTGACCTAGCATAAATATTGAGAAGTGGCACAGAGCAGGTTCGTCATGGGATYTGGTGCATGAAATTAGTGCTGGAAAGTAGGATAACAGAGTGACAGTGACATGGATGTGTTGGTCTGGATAATCCTGGAGTTCTGGAAGAGGGGAAAAGTTCAGTAAGACAGCATTACCTTACTGAGTATTGCAAAAGGAAATAAAGTGTTCCCGCATAAGCTGTTTGGGGCAGAGAAGAGCAGCAGGAATAGGATATCATCATGTTTAAAAATGATTGATATGCTCTCAAAAATGAGCTTCTACATTCCGTTTCTCAGCCTGACATTACAGTTTGCACTTACTTCAGTTAGCAAAAGAATAAAAATTCTTCTGAAAAAGCTGGAGCAGTGAAACTGGAAGCTGGTCCTGTGATATCAATAAATGAAAYTCCCTTCACTGGATATTTTAAGCAAACATAGACTGCTGCAGAAATAACTCTTTTTTTTTTTTTGATAGTATGACTAAAAATGAGGGTATTTTTAGTATACTTCTATTATTCTTGCAGAGCCAATTTTAGCTTAACCTTCTCTTTCTGAGGCATGATGGAAAGCCGCAAAAAACTGTTGTGTTCTTGGTTTCATTCCCAACGGCATACTGGCATACTACTTTCACAAGACTGCCTTGAGCAGTATTCTGTAAACTAAATGATGATTATGCGTGTATGAGCACTGGGCCAATAAAMCACAGAATTTGCTATTCACTTTTATGACTGCTGTGTGGCATCTCTTTCTGTTAAGGCAAATAAGCATGTTTTTATTTTAACATGCTGAGGAAAATAAAAATCAACTTGAAAATCTCTGTGTATGAATATGCACACAAACAGAGTTTAAATTAATCATATATTCATCGGTGGATGCAAGCTAAAAGGGATGATTTGGCTGGCTTAGTACTTTACATTTTAAGAAACTAATTTATTTCCAAACTGGAATTTTGCTGTTTGTTCAAACTAGACACTGTAACTCCTAATAAAATAATAATTTGGTCTGCAGTAAATGTCATTCTGAGTACTGTTCAGAGCATAGGCTCCTAAAGGGCAAAATCGACTCAATTTTAAAAAAGAAAATTTACCAAAAAACCCCACCTATAACAGATGCTCTAGCATATGGCTGGCTTTTAAGTGAGTGCATAGTTGAGCACAGAAAATAAATAAGGGCATGACAAGACCCCCCCTTCCTTCTTTTGCCCCATAGATACACTAATCACATGGTCACCAGATGGCATATACAGAACTTTGAATGCAGTACAATATTTATAGCCACCAATTTGCGGCCTTAAAGCCAGAATATTAAACTGTTTATTTCATGTGGCTGCAAAGAGGCACTTTAATGCTGTTTATTTTTGTTGTCATTACTATTGAGAGCCCAGGAAGGAACTGGTTTGTGCAACTGAAGTAGGCAACTTTGCCTTGAAATTGCCTCAGTGGTCTTGCAGCCTTGGTGAAGAGAGCAAAGCCGATAGTAAGCCTGGCTGTAAATTAGTCTGGGAACCTCTACCACCTTAATTTATTCCTATCTCGCACTAGACATTCCACTTAATTTTTAACCTTTAGGTCAGTTCTGCAAAAGAATCAAGATACTTTTAAGATATGTATTCCTACCAGCTCATAYGAAGGGGAATTCTCTCTTCTCATTACCTTATTCCTAAAAATCTTGGTTGCAAATCTTGGACTTAATTTTGTTGCAGGGCTGGGGAGAGTTGGCCAATTCTCCGCTGTGTCACGGAGTCCTCAAGGGCAAAGGTGGCTTTGCTCCCGACCCTGCCATCATCATTATCCTCGTGTCCCTYTCACGTGGAGTTCATCACACTGCACGGAAGCCCCTCCAGTGCTGCAGTAGCATCTGGATGCCATGGCACTTTCTCCTAAAGTCTGGTTTTCTCCCCAGTTGTCACAGGAGCTACAGCCGTGCTGGATGCCAAAATGCCTTATTTGCTCTTGCTATTGGAGGCCACAAGAGGGAGAAGAAGATAACGAAGCCACAGCACAAGCGGTTGCGTGCTCCAAATCCTCTTTGAGCTGCATAAAGTCTGTCTGCTCCTACAGCTTCCTGGGTTCAAGTAAACAATCATTAAGCTTTCAAAATCTGAACATCAGAAAATCACAACTGAAAGCTAAATGAAAATGACATTGGAGCAGTGTTCGCCTTTATGTTATACCATACCATAACTGACAAGGATGGACTATTTCTTCCCGAAATAATACTAAATGCCTCATAGAAAAGAAAAAAAAATATAAATACTTCAATACAAATCCAATTAAACAGAACACATTTCTGCTTGGAACACGTTTACAAAAAACCAGTGTGTAGATTTTTCTTTGACTTCCTGCAGAATCTTGGATAGGCTATGGGGATTTTGAGCCTTTATGAATTGAAAGAAAAAATATTCAGTTTATTTTGCGGATGTTCTTTTATATATGAAGAAACTGATAATGCATACTCTGACTATTTTAAGGAAATCAATTTTGATCACAGCACAAATTTCTCAGATGTAGTTGTATTAAAAAAATTACAATATTATTATGGGTATGTAGACTTGTGAAAGCAAAATGTAGGAAATATATAGTGATTCTACTATATACTACATCAGCACTGCAAGTATTAAAAAGCCCAGAATTATACAGGTGTATTATCACCTTTTAGAGTGTTTATGTAACCAATTTCATGAGTTTACACTGTCAACTAGAGACCTTTAGTGAACTCACAGTTTAACAACATTGCTGAAGAAAGAATGTAAAGATGATGTATAWAACATATTATTCTGGGCTATAAAATACTCTTGAACTTTTTTCCTTTTGCTTTATTATTTGAATGCTGAGTTTTTAACATTTTTTGAAGACCACCAGGGGAGTGTGGCAATTCATAATGTTACAACACTCCAAATAATGTGTTTGATTTATTTTTAATGTGAATACAGTAGTGATTTTGTTTGTCAGAAGCCATGGGGAACAAAATTGGATATTAGACACTACCAGCTTCCATTTAATGTAATAGGAAATGTAACTAGATCATAAACAGATATATGATTTAAAAATGCACTCTTTTACGTTTAATGAAATGATATTACAATGTTTTGTTGCTACAAACAGAATACATGCGTTTCTAGCAAAATTGTAAAGCTTCTATTGCAGAAGAAAAAATAAGAATATAGAAAGAGGAAAGATAAAAAGAATTAGCAGAAATTGTATTTTTTTACAGTAAATTTTAAACTGTTCCTGAACTGATTTTTTTGTTTCAATTAATTTATTCTTTTTTCTTTTTCTGATCTAAAAAGAATAAGCAGCAAAAGCTAAGATGTGAAAATAAACAGGCAGAATAGCTGAATGGTTTAGAAGGTTTTGCATAATTTTGTGCAACTATTCATGAAAGACCAATTAAATTATATATACAGATCTTTGTAACAAGAAGCTCAATCAGTTTAGAATTTTGTGGAGAATGACAGCATGACCCCAAAAGCTTTTTTTCTTCTCTTTTTGTGTTTTGTTTTCTCTTTGAAAATTTAATTTTAAGTTGTTCATTCTGCTTATGACTTATAGAAGATAAAATACATATTTTCATCATAAAAATGTAGAGGTTTTTTCACATTTCATTGTGTCAGTTCCATACTTCTCCTGTCATGTCTCCAGTGCAGATTGGTCRAAAGTTAGACAATCGATCTCAAGAAAACAAAAAAATGATGACAATAACTTTCCCTTAATGCAACAAGAGCAGTAATTTTGTTTAAATTTGCATGGAATTCAGGAGTTTTTTTCCCCAAGTACATTTTTGCTTTTTCCTTTCTAGATAGGGACATCTTTTATAGATCTAGAAATTAAAACTTTGAAACTCAGATGTTGTATTCTATAATAAGAAATCAGGATTTTTTTTAAAAAAGTTCTATTTCTTCAAGTTTTCTCATTTTGAATCTCTTCASTTCATGATAAAGATCACAATTTTGCTATAGCCATTATTTCAGGCTTCTTACTTAGCATGTTAGCAAACTTGATCATTGTTAGATTTACTCAAAAACTATACAGAGCAGCCTTACAGAAATGTGATGGGTTTTTTTATGTTTTGCTTTGTCTAGTATTGTTTCTTCTACTGCAGAAGGTTACAAAATATACTGGAAACTCTAAACCAGTCTCAGGATACAACAAGCCCTAAGTGTCACTGCTTACCAAATGACAGATGTGTCACTATTGTGACAGCAGTAGTTGTGTGGGCCACCTGGAAGACTAGAGACCGGCACGCACTTGCAAGCCACTGTCATAAAATACTCCTTKATTTACCATCTGCTTTTATGAAATGCCCATGAAATTAAATATCTTAATGGAAGCATGGAATGGGATGGTATGGAGTTGTTCAGTGTGAAACTTTGTTTGTGGCTCCAGTGAAGGAATGAACCACAGCTGCTCTTGCCTATGTTGTGCTCTTATGGTTCTGAAAACCTGTCCTCTGCTTCTCTGCCTGTTATAAATCAAATTAACAGTGGATTTCAGATTCTATTGTAAAATTCCACATTTTTATGCTCTATTCTTATTTTTCTTAACAAAATAATTTTCAACTCTTAGAAATTGCAAATACATTGCTCAAATGGGTAGTATTTATTTAATGTCAAATAACACAATATTTATAATACAAATTTGCAGGCAAATGAGCWATTTACTTGAGTACAGACATGTGTGTGTTTCCTAGATCCAATTTATCTTACTGTAATAGATTTAATTAGATAGATCTTGCTTTCATATGAGTTTATAGAGAGAGTTATTTAGATGCAAGTCTTCTTCTGTAAAGAATAGTTATGTAGRAGAGGCTTAAATTAATAAAAATGAAGTAAAAAAGAGTTAGGAGGAATACTTTTATATCTACAATATTACTAAAAGGAAATATTCATTTTTTATTGCATCTTATAATTATTAGCCTTCATGGACTCATTCTACAACCACTAAAAAATATGTTTGATTCATAATACAGATTATAGGATTTCCCTGAGTACTCTTGTAAAAAAAAGATTTGAAAGACAGTGTTGAAGAGATTTCCTAAGTACTAAGGGCAATGAGAGGAACATTTTAGCATTAGTAACTGCACCTTGTGCAGGTGAAGTTTATTTTTATATGTCATCCGCGCTTGTCTCTTGTCTTTACAGACACAGTTAATGTTTAGAAAAAAAATTATTTCCTTGTCGTTGTCAAAGTCATTCCTTTCTACTTGCTTGTTGTTGTTTGTTTTGTTGTGGGTTTGCGTTGGTTTGGTTTGGTTTTGGATTGGATTGGTTGATTTTTAAGGTTTGTGGTTGTTTTTTATGCTTTCTTTTTTCTTTCTTTTTTTTTTAAAAAAGCACCTAAAATCTATGCGAACAAAAAATCCTACTCTTTAGCATAAAACATCCAAAGTCTTGTACATATATGTGTGCGACCGGTAGTAGAGAATTTCCACATGCAATTCATGAAGCAGTATTTGCAGGGAGAAACAGCTGGTGATCAAAAAAATCATTTGCAAACAATACTGGTTGGAAGCAATTCCCAGTCAGATGTGCTTGAGCTGGCTGAATGTCAGAAGGGCAGAGATGATCTTGCTGGAGTTCAGCAGCCAACACAGAGCCATATCCAAGAGGCATATACAGGAGTTGAAAAGTTCAGGGTAGGCCTTGAGCATTCCTGCATTTTAGGAGAGGAAAGATTTCTAGTTTATTTACAGTCAAAGAGTTACTCTAACAAAAATGACAGTTATGTACTATATAATGACAAAGGATACTGGTTTTCCTTGCTAAGTTATTGGCTTTTTTGCTTCTCAGATTTTTTCATATGTTTTAATTCTATTCCAAGTTCTGTCATTTAATATAGAGCAAGGAAAGATATAGTCTTTAAAGAGCCATGGTTGTGCTTGGGTTGTGGAAACTGGAGCAAAAGGTATAGCTTTGTGATGTGTGTGGGATGGAAGACTATTTCTTGGGTAAACATAGAATGGGAAGTAAGGTAAAAATATCTTTTTTCTTTGCATAATAGCTTATTTGTGGAAACTAACTATCACATGGAATGTCACACAGAAATAGTCCTTCAAATATTAAATAAAACTTTTATAGAATTATATGAAAAATTATTCAATACTCTTTCTTTTATCTCAATACTTAAGTGGTGACAACACYTATGCCTTTTTCCTGTTGCAGTTTATAAGAAAATATTAAACTCATGACATAGCTACCTAGCTTTATGTGAGATTTTTTTCCCTTTTCCATCAAATAATTTATCTTTTGAAAACCAATTCTTACAATTTTCACATTTTATAGAAAATTTTTTTCTATCAATGTTTTATTTGCCAGATATTTCTCCAAGTAAAAATTCTTCAAATCTGTCCTCAGTAACATCCTTATTAAGGAATACACAGAAGGTCATGTTTATGAGTGAATCAGAACTTGGCCTTTTGCTGGAGTTACTTCTAAATGCCATTCAGCATAATTTTAAAACAGCATTTTACAAGTATGATAACGTGAGAGTATATGGCTCTCGCACAGAGAGAATATGAATGAAAAATAAAACAATAAAAACTTGTAATTGCCAGCAAAATAGGAAAAACCACTCCTTTTGTTTATGGTTTCACCAAAACAAAACAAAACTATCAAACGTAAATTTCTCACAGTTACATCCCTGATTCCTGTGAAAATGGAGATCACTCTGTGGGGTATAAAACACCTGCTATTAAACACATACTGACATACACAAATTTTAAAAAACTTTGCTGCAGACCTCCCTTCCTTCAAATAAACCCAATTTAAAAACTATTCTCTCTTAAGACAGTGAAAATAATTAATCAAGTTAAACAAGGAAAGAGTAAAAATGATAAGAAGTTATATTTTTAGTCCTGTTATGGAGACTAACCTTCAGTTTAAAACAGAGGGGTAAAAGCAGTGTGTCCCTTTGGCAACATTTTGTGTAACAAAGTTTTATATGAAAAGTTCCGTATAAGAGTAAGCCGTCTTCCACCACATGTAAAAACAGCCTTTCTATTTCAGAAAGACACAGTTACCTATGAAACCACTGCTGCCACAAAGAGCGCAATAGGGACTAGACAAACTAAAAATTTATTAAGGGAATGACAAAGAGCCTTGGTCTTCCATTTTCCTGGGGACAGCATGGTTTGCAGTCGCATGTCATGTAGCACAGACTCACATACACATCTAAGTAGATACCTATATAGAGCGATCTTTGGGCTTGGCTCTTTAACCCCAAAGAACACAAGCAGTCTTTTTTTTGCAGCTCACTTTTTGGCTCTCACTGACAGTATTTTTTAGAGTCAGTCACCAGCCCTTGAACAGCCATCTGAATGATGAACATACAGGTGGAATATCRATGAGATGAAGCGCTCACATCTGATGTAGAAATTAGATAGATCATTTTTCATTTCTAAAGTGTTCTGCAAATATTAAAGGCCATTACAGTGAAATAAAAATAATTTTGTCTTTATGGATTGCTGCTCCTTTATGTCCCAGTCTCTCAAATAGCTTCATGTAGGCAGGCAATTTTGTTTAAGTACAGCTTGTTTGCTGACTTCTTGCAAGATTATAGATTTCAACAATGTGAAAATGTCAATACATATATCCCGCTTTTGCCGTGGAAATGATTTTTTTTCAGTCAAAGCAATTATTTACTTTCTTTAACAGAAGTGTAAGACTGACTTTTACTGCTCATGAGTGAAGCTGTCGAATTATGCTACTTACTTGGGTAAAACTTCTCCATGAAGAGAAAGACACATGAAGAACTCCTTGAGAGAGAATAGTTTCTTTCTGATGAGCACATGGATGCAGACAGAGGACACTGTACCAGATCACTTAAATCTCTACTCTTGTTGTCAGTGTGAAATGAAATATTGTGATAGAAATATTTCAATATTGACTCTTTTTTTTCAACAAAATATTTATTTAAGGAAGATGGGGGGAATTTTTTAATTAGATAGACCTTGCTTTCATATGAGTTTATAGAGAGAGTTATTTAGATGCAAGTCTTCTTCTGTAAAGAAGAGTTATGTAGGAGAGGCTTAAATTAATAAAATATGTTTCCAGAGAATATATTCCTCTCTGAACCTTTCATGATTTGATGTTATTTGTGGCTATACTGATTATAAAAATTCTCTATTAAATGCCCATGATTTAAGTAAAATTTCCCATAAATAAAATAGAGACCCGTAATATTCCTTCATACACCTCCAATTTCAGTATTTCCAGGGCCAACAGAACCATTTGTTTTATATAGGTTTGGTAGACATACAGGGATTAAATTTTCTTGCTCATGTCATCTGTAAATAATAATTTGTGAAAGTGTCCTAAATTTATTCTGCTATGAATGAGAAACAGAATGTATACAGTTCATAAATACAATGAAAGGGATAAAGTTCACTATATGCATATAATTAAAGTCAATGTTATTTTTTTACTCCAGTATTTCCATCCCAAGGAAAGGAAATATTTTTTCTTAGTTGGTACTTATAATTTGGAGCTGCTTTTTAAGGAGTATAGGAGGAGAGAGAAGGAGACAGGAGATTTTTTGGTTGGATGCATCACTTTGCACAAACTCTGACTTGTTATTCGAAACAGGAAACACTCAGTTTTTGTATGGAAAATTAATTTACTTCTCTGAGTGGTAGACACTCAAATTAGAATGAAAGATTTGAGACAAACACTTGTGTTTCCTCCCTTAGTGATTGCTGACATTTTTAATGGCAGTGTCCAGCCATCTCTGTTCAACAGGGAGCACTTCAGTACCTCCTTTCCAGCACTAGCAGCCCTCAGCAGCTGCTCGCTTCCTGTGTGCTGGGCTGCTCTCTGCTCCCTTCCCATGAGCGGAAGGAAAAGCACAGAAACTGAACCTTAGAAATCACCCACTGGTTAGCCTATTATCAGCCATGATGGACTAATCTTATATGTTAATTGTGTATAGTAAATTCTAGTTAAAATCTATCTGTTTTGGATAGTTTCTAATAGCTTTTTATGGCAGACCTTCCCTTGTCAGGAAGSCCTTAGGTTTTGCCAGTATAATTTCCTTGCCTTCCTGACTGTGCTGTTCAACATCTTTCTTTTGCTTTGTTTCTTCATGTTTTACAGAACTGGCAGACCATAGAAATAGTTCAGATTAATCAAAGAAACTTAATGCATCTCTATGGCTTAAAAGAATGTTTAAGGCTCCAGCACTTTCCTTCTTAAGTTTAGGAAATGAAGCCTTATATTTATTTTTCTTTAAAAGTTAGATGAAGTTCTTCTATTTCTGACTCTTTTTTCACAGAGGGCTTTCTGTTTGTTTTTTGCCTTTCTGAGTTGTCATGAAATCTAGCCCTTAGGAGAGTAGCCTCTCTCTCACAGTTTCTGAAATACACAGCATATTTTATTTTAAAAATCTGACTTTAATATTACTCTAATAAGTAGAGATTTATCTCCACATTTTCAATTGAATAAAATGAGCTTAAAAAGCCAGTCACTTCAATAGTTCTACCCCTGGAATAGGTATAGAAAGCCATAATGGGAATTTGTATTGCATATGTTCAATGGGACTATGATAAAATTGTTTATTGTATGTCTGAGAAGTACAGTAGTGTGTGTAAGTCTTTAAAAAGCTACTTTAATCCAATGTGCRCTGTCCACAAAATGGTTTCTCTTTAAATTTTAACTTTTAACTCTTAAAAAAAGAAAAAAAAAAGCCTGTTGCTGATACACTTTTTCCCAAACTTTCCAAAATGGAACTTTCTAGAGCTTTCATACTGTAATTAGCTCTTTGTAGATATGAGTGGGTCTTTGGGGAAATAAATGCATACCATTCTTGGGACTCATCAAGTATGTTTTTTCTCCTTCACCATTTCAAGTTCAAAACATGTTTTGGAATCATGTACCACATAGTGCCTACTTCTGATCACATAGTACTTTTGTTTTCAATGATTGTCATTTCTGAGACTACAATAAGAAAAAAGGCTTTCAACCCAGTCAGTAGACTGATCTAAAATCTGTTAAAACAGTAAAAACTGCCATTTCTGCAGACAGTTTTGAAACAAACCAGGAATGAATGTTTTTGTCTTTTAGAGTATAATTTAAGTACAGGTACTTCCTGTCTCCTTTCCCTTTAATTTCAAATTGTCTATGCAGATTTTATATGAAAAAGAGAGACAAATTGCTGGAACAATATTCAGCAACTTTTGGCTTTTGGTTAAGTAAGCCTTTTACAAAAATACTCTTCAGAATAAAGTATTGTTATTTAATGTTAATGTTTAGACATGAATGGTGTATTGCTGATAGTGAAGGAAGTCAGGGAATGTTATTGCACTCACTTCCATAGTTATTAGGAGCAATATGGATACTACCATTGAGGAAAAGGACAGTGATCCAAACTCTTTTTCTCTCTAGTTTTCCTCTGGATACAAGGGATACTTGAACTCTATAACAGACTTAAACTGTTGCTACATGAAGCTGCTGTATAAACTCTTATACTTCATATTTTTATTACATCTCATTCAAATGATCTTTTGCACCTTGATTTTTAATTTGATAAGCCTTTAATACCAGGAAGGTTTTTCTGTGTTTAAAGACATCTTCCTCCTCTTAACATGATTAAGTATGAGATATTTTGCCTTTGCCCTCTCTAAGTTGTGCTGGAAGCAGATGTTAATATTTTATACACAATTTTCCTTAACCCATAATTGGCAATAAAGACAAAATAATGTAATGTTTCAAGATTCCTCAGTATTAACTAATTAAACCAGCAGCAGGCCTCGAGCATGGGACAATGGCAAACTTTCAGATGAATTAATTTTATGGAAGACCAGCTGAGTAATTGGACTCCAATTACAGGCTGTTTAGCTCCCTCATCACCTTCACATATAATTAAATTCAATTGGTTGATACAGCTTCTATTTTTATGAGGGCACTTACAAGCTTTTTGAACCCCACTGTGACTTTGGATCTAGGCCAATCAATTATTACTCATTTCTCTTTCAAATGGAAATTCTCTAGATTAGTCATATCTTCTATAATGCACTGCTGGCATTTGAGAGATCTGTCTGTAACACATTGCAGCTGAGAAATGGCTGAAGAGAAATGTTTATGGATATTTTTGTTCTGCAAACAATATATAGGATGCAACTGTATATTTGTTGTTGATTTTGATGAACAAAGGCCACGTGTTTTTATGAACTGCCTTGCGATATATGATGCTACTTCTCTTGAGACATATGATGATACACAGTGCATCATCATATTTGCAAATGCTGTGCTTATTCATGTTACAAATAATTACTGAAATCGCTCATTAGATCTAAAATTGTCTTTATTGGCATGTAAAAATAAAGTCATTATGGATAGCTAGCTGCAAATCTGTTAGTAGTCCTTACTACTAACGGATTTGTATTTTCCTTCTTAATTCCTTTTCAAATTAAATTAAAACATTGTTACTAATTAAAACTAAAACTTAAAAAACCATAAATTGCTGCTTATCCAGTGGAAAAATTATCTGCCCCAATCCTTAGGTTGTTAAATAGTATGTCTAAATGAAACAGAAAACATTTATATTTTGAGAATTCTTTCTATCTTAAAGCACTTGGCTTTGAATTAGTCCATATTTTCAACTGCAAACAGAACATGAATTAATAAGTGTGCTTGTAGCATTTCACCCATAACTACTCTATAAGGAGATTAAACAAATGACTAGAACTGATATGTCACACTTTTGCCTGTTCTTAGTATATTGCTTCCAGTGTATTTATTTCCAAAGAGAGCAATATATCATTGTTAATAAAACAAGAAGCAGGGAAGCAGTAGTGACATCAGTGATCTTTTCCAGCTTTACTGAGTGATCAATAAAGAAAAAGGCAGTGTCAAATGTGAAATATTACTTTTCTTTAGACCTTTCAGTTAGGGAAATATCAAACCTATTTCTTCAATCCTTAAACTCTTGAATTTGAATACAAGCCATTGATTAGCTATGTAAAAAATGACGTTGAGACATGCCAAATTACAACAAAGGCTCTATGAAACTGTGTTACTACTGATTGACTAGCAAAATAGAACATTAATGATTAATGGCTTTGTAATAAATACCAGAGAAATAGTGCTCAGTACCTCCTCTTTTGGGGTTTCATTTCCCACAAGAGCAGAAAACTCACCTCTAAAAACAGCAGGGAGTTCTCCTCTTGGTTTTTTTTTTTTCATATTCCTCCCACAGAATTCAGATAGTACACATTAGAAAGTGTCTGCTTCAGATCTTCACTGCTTAATTTTGATTTTTTTCCTGATTATTATAGAATCTGAAAAAAGATTATAAAAAGATTTTTTCCTGATTATTATAGAACTGAAAAAAGAAACCCATATTTTGAAAAAAAACCTTCACCTTTTGTACAGGCATGTGATATACAGAGGGAAGAAATACAATAAAAAATTCCTGAGGAAAATATTATTCATTGTTTTAAGTAAGCGTGACCATCATATTAGATGTTATCAAAATATGCTATTAATGCTAGTTGATTTTATTATTTTAGAATGAAGCAAATATGGTAGACATATTAAAATCATTTAAGTCCAGATTTGTCTTTTGTTTCTTTTGCTTGCTTTTCTTTCTGAATATCTAAGCATCCACTTTAAAAGAAACTAAAGAGTTCATGTAYCAAATCAGGATGTTGATTTTTCCTGTAAGAATAAAAATTTAATAACTACCACTATTAATGTTGTAAATAAAAGTAGAAAACAAACTTTTCATTTATGCCTCCGGTTTCAGGAGCATCACAGATGMTCTCATTCAGATTAAACAGGCTCTGACAATGTGTTTAGTGCCCCCTGTCTAACATGTCTATCATCCATTAATCCAGTTGATCCTCTTGATGTCACCACAAGTTCATTAATACCTTATTTCTGCTAAGAAAGACACAGCATTTATGCAATAAAGAGCATAACTAATAAGATAGTATGGACCATTGCACTTCTCGGAGAGAGAAGAAAATTAGTAGTGCTGTCATAGACCTAATATCAACTCACTTGAGGTGACAGTTAGGAAAGAAAACTCTCTAGATATTTTTTCCAAAGGCTAGATGCTTTAAATCACAGTGTTCATTAGACTTAGTCATCATTGCATCGTTTTGCTTCATCAAGCCTCTTGTTCCACATGTGTTTTGAAACACTTTCTTCTCCCTAGGTGGGTTAACTGAGATCAGAATGCACAATTCGCATTTCTTGCAGAGACAAAGTCAGAATCGATTAAGTTTAGAAGACAAACTGCGCAGAGGGAAGGAGAGGAAAGACATCATTCAGGGTATAATTTTACAGGAATTGTTATTCGTAAGTGAATGGCCACCTTTTCATGGATTTCTTTCTGAGTAATGACAAGAATTAAAAAGAGAGTAAGTTGGTTTACCAGTTCAGTTACTCAGGAAATATAAGCRGGTATTAGAGGTTTAGTGAAAACACCACCAGTACCATAAAGAGAAAAAAATTAAAAAGCCCAGGAGAAAAATTTCCCACTATTTTTAAAGGTGAATTTTCTGCTCTTTTGGGAAATTAAACCTAAAATGTTCATGATCTGGCTCTGGCATGTATTGACCAAACCATAAGCTCATTAATTGTCCTCCTGCCAGCCAGAGTTTTTGTGTACCTTTTTTTCCCCTTTCTTTCCCTAACTTGTGATTGAGAGCATACTCCACATTTTGGGAAACACCTTTAAATATAAAACAAAAAAAGAAAATCAAATCAGAAAGGCAAATTCCTTGCCTCCACATGTGGTTTCTTTGGAGGTTAATCGACAGGCACATTGTTCCTTTAATAGTATTGCTGATCTTAAATGCTGACTGCCATTGTGCACAGCTTTCAGCAATGCTAAATGAAGAAAACCTAAACAATGAGAGAAGATAATAAATGCCCTAGTCTGTGTATTTAGAAGCACATAGCTTTCTGTTATGGAAATTAAAGGCACTTAGGTGTGAGGAGAAAACCCCACAATTGAATAGCTTTTAAGTTAAATCCCTGCAATACAGTGTGTTGGCAATGCAGTGTGCTGCATCTGTGGCTTCGGAGACACTTTAACTCCAAATCGTTGATACCATCAGTGCTCCCCTCCAAAAACATTCCTCATATACAGTACAACAAAGAACAGTGTGTGCCCATGGCCTGAGCTTAACAAAGTGCATTGAGAAGGACGGCTTCCTGGGCAGAAAAGCACATCAATAACACAGTGGGAAGTGGCACCAACAGAAGGTAAACACGGGTCAGTCAGGGAAAGCTTAGTAGGTGGTGGGGCACAGATCTTCACATACAATGAAGGGAATGACATCAGAAAGATTCATCTTTCTCTGTGCTTGAATTTTCAGTTATTAACTAAGGCATAACATCATACAGGACAACAAAGGCACAGAATCAGCCAGTTTTTGACTGCCTCACAGATGGCACTTAAATGTAGATTTCAGTGCTGCTGAGAGGATGACTGTGGCAATTGTGTTAGCTGAACCGTTCAGCTCAGGGAAAACAAAACAAAACAAAAAAAAGTGATGCATTAATGTTCTGGTTAAGTAAATATTATTCAGACATGTAAGCCACTAGGCTTACCCAGTTCTCTGTCATTATTTATTAGGTACATGTGAATGGTGTATAAGGGTTTCAAATTCCCAAGCATAATTTTTCTGTCAAGGACTGGCAAAAAAAAAGTAAAAAATAGTTGTTCCATGTACATAGCTGCTTATATTTTACAGCTGAGCAGGAAATATATTTTTTAATTTATTTTAGCTAGATTTAGCAAGAGATGAGTCTTCTTTACAAAAGAGGCTTTTCTTTTCCATGCCGCATTAAAGTGTATTCATCTGTAACTCTTTTTATCTCTGACCTTTTTCCTAATAGGGAAATTGTTAAGGAATAGGGAAGAATTTAAATGCCACTCATATCAGATAGAAGGATGATTTTTTACAAGCTGCTTTGATTATGAAGAGTGTTTATTTATGGAACTGTTCACAGATTTTTAATGCACTATCTTGATTTTGATTAGAGCTTTATACTGCCATTTTAATTTTGCTCACAAAATTTAGACAAGAGATTCCTGTACATTAACTTTTTGTATTTTTAAAAAGGTTTTGTAAATGCCACTGATTCTTCACTGCAGTGGTATCTAAGTTTTTTGACTGTGCAACCATATAAAAAAAAATATGAGCATGCACTAACAATATATGCACATTTGTGTTTTCCGTAGAATTTGTATACATGTACTACTACACTAGCATATTATAGACATTATAAAACATGCATAAAATGAGATATTAAAAATAATGAGACAAAGAGGAAATTAGTCTTTTAAAAATATATATAKTATTTAATAATGATACAAAAAAAAATTCTTCCTGCACCCCAGTGGATTTTCTTGTGCACTCCATTGGGTGCACACACACCACTTTGGAGAAAACTTCCGTATTAACAATTTGCCATCTAATAATTATTGGATTATAAAAATCTAAAACTCACTGCAGAAGGAATATCTTAGAACAAAATATAGAGCAGGTTTATTAATTTTATCCAAACTTAAGGGTTTTTTCCCAATTTTTGAAGTACTAATTTAGTGGAACTTCCTGCAGACCCTGATTGACTTCTCAATAAGACCTTTGTCCAAATTAGATATACATAACTGCAAAGGGTTGTGATTTTGCAGGAATGGAAGCTAACATGGAAGAAACTGTGAGGTACATGCTGGAAAATGTGTTACTTAATTCTCAGCTTTGTTATAGCTCCAGTAGTATAGTAAAAACAGAAATCAAAGTAGATTTCCAGGCCCACATTGTAAATCTGAAATTAGGCCACCTGCATAAGAAATTTTAGCTATCTAGAAAGTCAGTGAGTCAGTCTTGTGCTCASACCAGCAGCATATGCTATTCCAAGTGCTTTCACTTATCAGAATAAATGAATTTGTTTATCCAAAAGTTTCAGGAAATTAACTAATTAATTTGATATGGATTTTCAGATGACCACAACCCAGTACTGACACTGGAGAGCTGAGATATTTAATGAAGCAGACCAAAGGGTAGACATCTCTTTGATGGAGGCTGTTACATTGTAGTGATGGCTTTTGACAAGTGAGCAAAGTCCATGACTGTGTTTGAAAAAGAGCTGCATTTACCAAAAGTAATCTTTAAAAATGAGAATACAATCCTCTGGTTATTTATATTTTGTTTGCATATCTATTAAATATGTGTCAGTATTATTTGAACATACCAGCCATAAAGAGAGGGTGCAATGAGGAACTACCACAAAGAAAGCTTCCTACTGGAATTAAGGGCCTATGAGAACTGARTTTTACAGTTCAGAGCCTCATAAAATGGATGTGTCAATTTGCTATCCCCTGGAAATACTTTATTGCACTGATTTTTTTTTAAGTATTTTTATTTTAAATATTCACAGCTGAAAGAGATGAAAATGTTTAGAAGAAAAAAAGAACACAAAAAAGTCAGGAGGAGGAAATAATTTAAACACTTAATACAAATTTCTGAATTTGGAAACCTACGTTTTTTATTTAGTCAGTGGAATTTTCCTAGAGAGACTTGGAATATCTAAAGGTTAGAAATCAGTCTCTGGAGGCTATAAATAAAGACCCTAATTAAGGCATCCACATTGATGTTACTATTTCATATTATTCTTGCTCCTCTTTTAGGCTGACCATTACAAATACCTTTATAAAACCATTGATTTCTCATTTCTAAACAGCAGGCTGATTTGAATATTTCATGGTTCATGGATGTTGAGAAAAGCCAGCCAAGGGTAAGGAAGAACTGAGATTAACAATACAATGCATTGCTTAAGGAAAGTTAATACTGCTAAAATGGTAATATCTTTCCTGAAGATATCTTCTGGGTTCTGATTACCTCCTCTGAGAATTTTATGAAGATATCTTTGTCAGTTATTATATTTCCATGCCTTCAAATCCAGAGGATAATTTTAAATTGGAAGTATTTTCTGTTATCTATTGGCTGAGAAATTATTTAAGAAGCAAAAAGTAGGCAAAAAAAAGGTACTTTCTTGCATCTTAGAAGAAAAACATCCTACAAAAATTCAAGAAAAGATGGAAAGATTTATCTCAAAGAGCTTCAAAAATATAAGAACTAATGGAACGAACATACCAATACCTGCAGTTTTTATTTGAAATGTCTATGGCAACAACCTGTAGGATACATTGATCTAACAAGGGCATAAAATGGAGCCATGGGATTACCATCTCCATGAGATTCTGCATGAACTGCAATCAATCAGTAACAACAGGTCAAAGCTGCAGCGTGTTCTCTTTGTCTATGCAAAGATATACTTCTGTTGCTGTCACCTTAAACCTCTCTTCTCTATCTRTGGATTTATTTCATCCTTATATTTCATCAAGTCATTATCAGCATAAGGTTTCTGCGGAATGGAGACTGCATTTTATAACTAGAGATCTGGATGCAGCCCTGCAGGCTGGATAGGGCCCCTGGTTTTTCTTGTGATATAGTAAAAAAAAAAAAAAAAAGTACAACATGCTTTTTTAAAGGTTAAGCTGCAATTTTCCATAGACATAATTTCACATGTAGATGGGGATATTTAAGAATCTAACGACTTTACAGGACACAGAAGTGACTGTGGGAAACCCAGATGCCATCTCCAGTTTCCACACAGAAACTCAGCCACTGTTACAAGCATGACCACCTTTCTGTCTCCTCAGTGAAACACCTGGCATCAGTGGTACACGGTCAATCCTGTTTATCAAGGAAACCATGCWATGCTCATGCAAAGGTAGAAAAAAGTCCTGCTGGCGACATAAAATTCTATTAAATGATATCTTATTTGTAGTAAGTGGAAGGTATGACTTTATGGACAAACTAACAACTTTGCCAAAGCAAAGAATATGAGTGACTGAGAAAAAATATGTTAATAGATTTTTTTTCATGTATCAACAAAAGAATAAAAAGGTTGTCCAGAAAAGTGTAAGCCARTTGAAGAAAAATGCTGGATTTTTTTGATTTTATTTCCCTCACCTTTTTTCCTCGCCTCCTTTCCCAACTCCACCGTAGGAACTTGCTCACGATAAGATTGCTCAGACACTTTTAAAAGAAATATTTTTTTATTTATCAGTTTGGATAAAACATTGCAAAAAAGTAGACTTAAAAACATCAAATACCCTTTTAAAATCTAATCTCACCTCTTATTTGGCTGCAGAGCTTTCATTTTGACCTATGGAAACAGGTAGTAAAGTCTGCTGAATGACAGAAAGTTATTGAAAATAGTTAAATCTAAATATGGCTGTAAATGCTTTTGCAAAGATCAGACAGCACTGAATAAGGAGGTCATCAAACGAACAGGTGAAAAATTTGTAAATGAAATTACTTTCACATGAAGTAATAAATAAAAATAATACTAACAATACATATATTGTTAGAATAGGAGACTCAAATTACTTCTAATTGCAAAGAAGTTGTACAAGTCATTTTAAAACTCTGAAGCTGTCATCAATGGTCAGAAAAAGACCTTGTAGAAATGTCAGAAGAACGACAAGTATGATCAGCTATTTGAGGGAAGGCTAAATAGATTAAAACTTTTTGTTTAGAAAAGAACATTTGAGAAAAGGAAGCAATGCATTAATAGTTTCTTTAAAAAAATATTAATTTGGCAAAGAACTGAAATCTGGAACTCATTGGCACAAAGTGACACAAGGGATGTTAAGTATCAGCAGGTGTGGGCAGTGCAGTAGAGAGAACCACTTGTCTGTACATTAAAATTGTGTGATCCATACTCAATGTTCAGTAAAACATCCAAGTATGCTACCTACCAGGGACTGAAAGGCTTAGTTATTCTATAATTTCCCTCTCTGCTTTTCTTTCTTCCTTAATTCCTTTCTTGGTTGTTTGGTACTTGGGGTCTTCCCTTCCCTTCCCTTCCCTTCCCTTCCCTTCCCTTCCCTTCCCTTCCCTT
>JACDOX010000100.1:47602-95720 GCA_014549065.1 Cardinalis cardinalis | reverse complement strand
TCAGAGATAAGATGCTTGCATGGGTCCTCTTGTCACAGATTAGGGCTTGGTCCTTGTTCTGATCAAGAATGTCTTTTCTTATCCTGTTCAGATTTTTGTGCATAGCATTTTCGATTTCTAAAAAAAAATATAAAATTCAAAAAAAAAGAAAGAAATCAGGTTTTTTCTACACCATTTCAGCCTTAACTGCCTCTGGTATGCTTACAAAAATACCTAAGATTGACTCATCACTTTCTATTTTTTGTTCAAACTTTTCTACTCAGATTAATTCCATAATCACTTTGATGTATAAATACAGATGCATGCACTTTGTTCATAATGGATATGCGTATGAAGTGTATTTATGGAATATATGAATGTGTGCATGCAAAATAGGTTTGATTTTACTGTTAGTGAAATATSTTTAAAATTGATAGATATGGCAAAAAACCCTGTATCGGTATCACAGTTAGTCAAAATAAACCTGTAACATTTCTAAACAAACTCAATTTGAAAGGCGTTTACTAGAAAATTAGACTCATGTTTATGAATAAGAATTAAGATGAGCTATAAATTCATATTTAATGCTAAAATAAGAAAAATCCGTGTGCCATTAATTGCATTACATTTTCAGTTTAGACTTGCTGATAGTTTGCATTAAAGATTTCTAAAACTCCTCTTCTATGGAGCCCAAAAACAAGCCAGAAATTTCTGGATTCATTGCAGCTTATCATGTTACAGTTCCTTTCTGGACTCTGAAACACGGTTGACTCTAGTATTTGGTGTTAACATTTCAAATTTARTGTTTTGGAAAAGTCCAGAGTAGTTTTATCTTCCAGTGCAACGGTGTATTTGCCTCTGAATCTTTCAGAATTACCACTCTCTCCAACACTGGTTCATTTCAAAGAATGTAATTTTCAAAATGCTAATGCATTAATATTGCAGCTTTTCAGGACATGCTTTCCTTTTAGAATGATATTTCTGGGACTTCTACAGTATTTTATTGCAGTAATTGCAGGTTAAGCCTGTGAGAGGAGGAGGGGAGTACCCTRTAGAGAGATAACATTTCACTAATAAAGACAAAATACTACAATATCTTTTCACAAAAAAACTTTGCCACAGGTGCATTTTCTGTAAGAGAACATATACTTCCAAATTAGAACCATACTATTTTCTTGCATCCATAAAATTATACTTGTTAGTCTTGGCATCTATGACCCTAAAGAAAATATGCTTCTCAGAAATACTATAGAGTAGCTAGTGGTTCTGGAAAAAGTAAAACATCAAGGGAACTTTCAACTTAATATATATTGGCACCTCATGACATTTTAGGCAGTACTGCTTATTCAAGGAGGTAAGGAGATTTTGAAAGACCATTTAGTAAAAATCAGACTGGTAGTGGATTTATAAACACAGTATGTTATAACTGTCTGACAGAAAGATAGAAATAATGTCCCATTTGCTGTCAAAGTTGCTCCAAGAAAGAGAAAAGGAACAATTCTGTCTGGGCATGGTCAGTTTAATTTTGACAAATTCTCAGAGCTCATCAGATTGCCAAATGACACTGAGAAAGAGCAGATATACCCCCTTCCTACCCCTTCTTTCCCTTCCTGGTTCCTTAACATGTTGGACCTTTTCCATCAGTCAATTACACTGCAGAACACTGTTGTCCTTGGCAATACTCTCAAAGGGAAGAATTAAACAACTTGAGTTCAGAAGCACGTTGTACTGCAAAAATCAGACTTCCATGAAGTTTTTGCCTTTCAATATTTAGGGTGCCCAGACACCACTGGAGATTGAGCTCAGCCATTTCATTCGCTAATAAGAGGATATGGTGTCCGACCTAGCTGGACAGACATCTGTTGCAGAATCAATTTGGAATTCTTTTTACATATTAAGCAGTTCAAGAGAAATAAAACCAATTAGTGTTGGGATCTAAAAGCTGAAATAACTACAAATGGGCTCTGTCTTTTCTTTACTAGCTAAGTTTATCTAATATGCTCCTTTTTACTTTCTATTCTTTGCATTTTGATTGTCATGGAGATGACTAAACTATCAGCTGGAATGAAGAAGTAGTATTAATATTTTACCAGATATTGAATTATTGGTTAGTAAATCAAAATGCATTTTCATAAGTAGAGATATTTCACCAACGCAATGTAATTTAGGGAAAAGCCCAATGTTCATGGATTTTTTTTCAATTCCTTTTTCCTGGAAGCCAAGGCAATTTGTTTCAGTTCATTTTATTTTGTTTTGTAAGCATTAATTTCAYATGCTTTTATAGAAATGGGCAAAGAATTCTCTTGGAAACATATTTAGAGACAAATATTATAACATATTTTGTAACACCTTTTTTCAGGTTTTACATATCTATAAAGAGCAACTGCATTTAATAGTGTTAGAAAATCCATGTATTAAGAGCTACATTTCCACAGACATTGTTGCACAGTTGATTTTATACCTTGGATTAATAATTTTGTAACAATTTTACAACAATCAATTTTCAATCACTGTTTTCCAGAACTCTTATTCTTAAGTYCCCTCAAAGTTTGACTTTTAATCACAAGCATTCAGACACAAAAAATTCAGGTCAGAGTTGAAACCTGGGAGGATCTGTAAGTTCAAAACAGATTTTCAAGAGACAGTCTCCTCTAGTTGTGCCAAAATTCCTCTCCCAGCAGTGGATTGATTATGCCCTGCTGAATAAGAGTGTCTCTTTTTATTGTCAGGTCCATGAAAAGCAGCAGCAGCATTTTAAAACCAGGGGGAAAAAGGACAAAAAAGAGGAAAAACAGAAGAAAAAGTCTCCGTTAGACTTCACATCCAATATTTCCAATACTTTTGCTTTTCTTTTATCATGCACTATATAATTAARTTATCTTTATTTACTCTTGTGGATTATTTTAAAAGACTAAATGTGAAGGTATAGTAGGAATAACTGCTAACAATTAAAAATCCAGGTTAAAATGCATTAATCTCTAGAATGGTAGCACCAAGTGAAACACATCTTCATTTTACCTTGGTAGCATTAGAAACAAGTGCATGCAAAGGAAGCTTTCCAAACTATGAAAAAGAAAAATGATAAAATAGAGAATTTGAAGAGGATCACTGAAATGACTTCTGTATTGAGTCGTGTAGGCAATGGCATACTTCCAGACATTTAAATATCGCTGAATTGTGGGATTTTTTGGTCAGTAGCTTCAGTCTGGTTGTCAGTTTGGGAGGTTTTGTTTTCATTTTTTCCTTCCAAGGAAGCAAAACATCTTTTTGAATTATGCATTCATTTATATTCAGAGGCTCTCTTTTCTGGATGGTTAGACCAAAATTATTCAGTGTCCCTTTTCAGAAGTTTGTTCTGGAGACTTCTGCTCAAATTTTGTCTTRTCTGAAAGATAAGAAAGAAGATAAATGGGGAGAGATTTAGTAAGGCAATATTGGTAAAATTTTTTTTACAATAATGTGTAGAATACTGATAACTTTTGCCTAAATAACCGAGAASATATATTTAAAATAAGTGTCATATATATTTTTCTTTTTTAAACAAAAACGGCTGCTATAATTAGAAAAAAAATACAAAAATAATAGGCAGTGGAACAAAAAAGAGGGTCTAATTTGCTGAAGGACAGTCAGACAGCATGTTTTGTACTTGACTACAGAATATTTGTACTGTAAATCAGGATCAATGTCCCATGTGATGTGATCTCTGTTTAATACATTTTTTCTGATKTCATGCCTGTGCTATTACCCTGAGCAAGCCATACTGGTCTGGAAACCTATAATTGCAAAAAAGCCATTGGAAGGCAAGGTCAATGTTATAGTGCAGTTGCATTTCTGAAAAAGTACTGAAAAGTATTGGTTTTGTTTTAATTTTCCCAACAGTTTGATTCCACTCCTTTATTAATCTTTATTCTAGTATTGTTACTTGTGAAAAGGTTCTTTACTCCAATCTATGTTAGGATATAGCTGAAAAGATTGGATCAAATTCACTCCCAAGGCAACTCCTAATTTTAAAGGAGAAAAATTGCAAGTGAGTTTCTCTAATGAAGATTTGCTCAACATCAGTTARCAAAAATAAAATATTTCCACAATTATAGGTCATGGTAAAAAGCTATATGAATGATATAGAAAAATTGTAACATACTTGAAAGAACAAATACATATAAGTAACATATGCACACATCCTTTCCAATGCCCTTATGTTCTTTAAATTTTGCTTTCACCAATTGACATCTGAATTTAGAATTACTCTTGAAGCTTGAAGCTCTGTTTCTCATTACTCAGGGTAAGAGCACTGGTCCATGAACTTCTGTACTACTTAATTACTCCTTGCTTTTTTTCCTGTTTTGCCTTGTGATAACCAGGCACAGTATGGGAGAAAGCAAGGTCAGGCATTGTCCATCACAGCCTGTGCGGGCCAGACCATCCCACTCTGAGGGGAGAAGAGACATTGCCTTCAGGACCAGAGAAAGGCACCCTCATCCATTTTTTGTATCAGTAGACATGTGATATTTATGGCCATGGAGAAACAACACTGGGTAGAAGCCTACTCATAATTAGCAAAGGTCAGTTTAGCGCATCCATAATACCTAAAATTACTTTTCAAAAAATATTCCCCCATGTTCACTGATGGAGGTTGCAAAAAWTTCCTTAGGCCTTCCAGTTTGCCTTCTTTTTTCTTTCTTTTTACAGAATTTTGATGACCTAATAGCAAAGTTTGAGCCCACARGTCCTTATTTGGCTTTCTGAGAGTGATTGCCCTTTGTTTAAAAAGGAGTCTTAATTGATGATAGAATATATACCTACAATATGTTCTCAGTCTGTTCACACATAACAGTGTGTATGTCCTGAAGAAATGTAAATGACAGAACCTCTGTTTCAGTAAAGTAATTACTGTCTTCACAGAGATTGGTAAATGTAAAACTCCGTACAAAYGATAATAGTTATTGCTACTATTATTTGCTTCCAAAGCACATGTCCTTGGAGAAAAAGTTGTACTGTGTGTTCAGATTAAGAAGAAAGAAGCAAAATTTCCTTTTACTTTTCTCTTGACTATCTCAAATTCAGACCTGCATTAGTAGATATTTGCTAGTTATTTATCTGTTGGTTAAAAGGGGAAGATGGACAAAAATATGGGTGGAATTAAGATTCTACTTCTTGACTGATGTAACTAAGATAGTTTTGATCAACAAATCCCTGTATTCACTTTGAAAGAAATGAGGGGAGAAAAATATTGTCTCAGAAAAGTAGCTTCTTCTCTCAGTTGATCAGAAACCTAGATTGTTTATGAACATTTTTTTAAAGAAATTTTGTTTGCTGTTTGAAAAAGTGTAAGCATTGGTAAACACCTGCAATCCTTTATCTTTTCTTCTGTATATTTTTGTAGTTATTKTGATCATCTAATAGTTTTTCTAAATCCGTTATCTAGTGGTGAGTGGAAATGCAGATAGGTACTGTATTTCAGGATTATATTTCTACTGTAGTAGTGGAAACAAYTGATCCCTCTCAGATCTGGTCAATGAGTACAAAGCTTTGTTAAAAATTGCTGCCATTGGGTACCAGCTGGCTTTCCCTCTCTTTGTTATGTTGCTGCCTCTAATTTTGTGACACTGATTTTAGTAATGCATGGGCCTTTTCAAAGACTCAAACAACCACAAATTGGAAAAGGTCCTTAAGATCATCAAGTCCAAGTGTAAACATTATATTGCCAAGTTCAGCACTGAACCATGTTCCTAGTTTCAATTTCGTTTGTCCCATTACCCTTCCTTGAGAGGCATACCTCCTAGAAGAATTGTCACAGAAACACGGAATAAGGTGAGTTGGAAAGGGCCCACAAGGATCATTGAGTCCAACCCTCGGCCCAGCTCAGAACAGCCCCAAGATTCACACCATACACACCCGAGAACATTGTCCAAATGTTTCTTGAGCTCTGTCAGGCTGGTACTGTGACCACTTCTCTGGGAAGCCTCTACCAGTGCACAGCCACCCTCTGGGTGAAGAACTTTTTCTAATATCTAAATATCTCCCCTGACAAAACTTCAGGACATTCCCTCACTGTTCCTGTCCCTGATCACCATGGAGAAGAGACCAGTGCCTGCCCCCCCTCTTCCCCTTTCAAGAAAGTTGCAGACTGCGATGAGATCTCAGTCTCCTCCAGGCTGAACAGACCAAGTGACCTCAGCTGCTCCTCATACGGCTTCCCCTCAAGGCCCTTCACAATCTTCATTGCCCTCCTTCAGACACCCTCTGGTAGTTTAATAGCTCTCTGATATTGTGGCACCCAAAACTGCACATAATATTCAAGGTGAGGCTGCCCCAGAGCAGAGCAGAGCAGGATGATCCCTTCCCTTGCCTGGCTGGCAATGCTAAGCCTGATGCACCCCAGGACACGCTTGGCTCTCCTGGCTGCCAGGGCATTGCTGACTCATAACTYTTGCACTACTGTCACATGCACAGAACAATAACATCAAAGCTGCTGTTAAAGTTGCAGTTTTAAGGAA
The DNA here is from genome assembly GCA_014549065.1 of Cardinalis cardinalis. Taxonomy (NCBI): domain Eukaryota; kingdom Metazoa; phylum Chordata; class Aves; order Passeriformes; family Cardinalidae; genus Cardinalis; species Cardinalis cardinalis. The sequence goes on along the minus strand of JACDOX010000100.1, from coordinate 89,244 downwards.
GTAAAACTAGCATTAGCAATATTTTCAGAATAAAAATATGCTTAACCTTTTAATCTTGCATATCATCTAAGAATTAATATTTTAAGTGCCTCACTGGAGAAAGTATTGCACTAGTTTTATATTGATAGCACTGGCAACCTCTCTCTCTTCTTTTAATAATAAAGATGATTAAAGATATATGCAACAACTGCTATAGATATTTTGTAAAATTTAATCAAATTTGACCCAAAAACCCTATTGCTCTACTGAACAAAATGAAAATATAGATATGATGGTTTCAGCATGATCATGACATGGGGTTTTGTGCCTCTCTCACCCCAAATAAAAAGCTGCCAAATGTTTTTCTGTGTCTGGGTAAGTCTCAGGCACAGATGAGAGCAAGCTGGCCAAGTCTTCTACAATTCAGATTTAAATGATTAGTGTGGGATGTGGAAAGAAACAGGAGACTTTGGATGGGGTTATATCATCTCCTCTGCTTTGAGTGTATGTGCCTGGTTTTTGTTCATGAAGTTCTCAACATAGGGATGTGATTAGATTCACAGTTTCTTCTAGATGATCAAACAGTGCAATAGTACTAAGCCTTCTTGCTCCACCTGCATCTGGTTAAGAGCTTGTGTGATTTYCTCTCTGAGCAAAGTCCTTCTCTGGTGACTTAAAATTTTATTACCGTAATGGTGGAATACAGCAAAAATAGAAGGACACCTTAAATTCATGCTGAGGATATAAGTGACAGAATACAGCTGCCCATTAAATAGAAATGAAGAATTTATAGTGAGCAAAATGATGTTTGTATATAAGGATGCATRTATTGATGGCAATTCAACTTGAATTCTGAGGTCAGTTTTGGCTCAAAAAAATTGTCCAGCTGACTTGGCGATGATCCATAGGGGACACATTCTCTCAATGTGCAACCAAACCAAAGGCAGAAGTACAGTCTGGAGTTCAAGGATATTTGTATCTGGATCGCCCTGAAATAACCTGATATTTTACTTTTCAGTTTTGCAAGATAAGGATTGCAACACGTGTTTATAATCTAATGCACTTGTTCTGATTTTAGCTGGGATAGAGTTAATTTTTTGCTAGGAACTTGTATGTCTGTATGTTTTGAATTTGTGATGAAAAGAGTGTTGATAACAAAGRGATGTTTTAGATGTTGCTGAGTGGCACTAACACAGAGTCAAGAGCTTTTCTGCCTCTCACTCCACTCCACCAGTGAGCAGGCTGGGAGTGCACAAGGATTTTGGAAGGGGCACAGCTGGGACAGCCAACATCAAATGGCCAAAGGATGTTGCTCTTCTTCCCATGCCATAAACATCACGCTTAGTGCATAACACAGMGGAAATGAGAGGTAAAGGGGCACATTTGGAGTGATGACATTTGTCTTCCAAAGTCACCACTACATGTAGTGGATTTCCTGGAGGTGGCTGAACCTTTGTGTCCATAGGAAGTGACAAAAGAAATCCCTTTTTGCTTTGCCTGTAGCTGTCTGGAAAAGCAGGTTTTGCTTTACCTATAAAACTCTATTTCAACCCACGAGTTTTCTCACTTGTACACTTCTGATTCTCTTCCCATCCTAGCAGTGGGGAGTGAGAAGTGAGAAGTTCTGTGGGGCTCAACTGCTGACTGGGGTTAAAAAATGACAGTACAGTACTACTCTATGTAGGATAGTAAATGTGTCACTTCTCTGGCTTTTAGTGTATTCACACTGTGTGATGGTGGTCACAAAGGTTTTCAGGATGAGAGAGAGACGAAAATGTTGACYMCATGAGAAGGCTTGATTTATTATTTTATGATATATATGTTACATTTTATTATACTAAAAAGAAAAGGAAGGAGAAGGTTTCTCCAGGAGGCTGCTAAGCTAAGAATAGCATTGAAAAGAATGATAACAAAGGCAGCTGGCTGAAACAGAGAGCGAGAGCCAGTTCTGCCATGACTGGTCAGTAAATCCAAACATCTACAGGAGACCAATCACGGATCCACCTGTTGCACTCCACAGCAGCAGATAACCATTGTTTACATTTGTCGCTGAAACTGCAGCTCTCAGAAGGAAAAATCCTAAGAAAGGATTTTTCATGAAAGATGTCTGCGACACACACTGTATTTTTTAACCCATACTTATTAATAGTAAATATAGCAGAACAAAATAAGGTCACCTGTTTTTAATTTCATTTGCTTTTAGATCTGTATGAAACTATTCTAAGTTTCCACAATATTTTCTTCCACCAGTTCCCTTTGCCTGTGTTTAATATCTGCTTAGTATGGGAAAATGAGAGATTTTTKAATAATACTTACACATCTGATATTGACAGATTAATCTACCCTTGAGTCAGAGGGACAAGGCAGAGGTAGGTCCTTCAAATGGTGCAAACCACCAGCAAATTTAGGCAAATCTTGCCCCAACATCGTAAGTTTTACATTGTATAAGCACAACCTTAAGAAAATAGATGATCCTTAGAGTTAATTGAATTCACAAATGTGCCTTAGAAAATGTCCCTTGTATACAGAGTACAGCTTCTTTTATACTTGTTCTTTGCACTCATAGATGTTGATTTTACTTCTGTGGAATTTCTGTGATTTTAAATCTGTGGAATTTCCCCATCTCAGGAAAGTAATATGTCTACTTTTGCATAGTCTGAAGTCCAGTGATTTTGTCCTTTGACTAGGGTTTAATTAAAATATAGATTGCTTTAATTATTCAGTCTCTGTATCATAGCTAAACCATGATTCATCTTTTCTACTTATCTACTCTTTTGTCCATTTTTAAAGTATAAAACCTGTTCCATCTGCAGTTTTGGAGYGTCCCAGCATCTGGAGCTTGCTCTGCACCCTTTGAAAATTATGTTACTTCAAGTGCTTACTCTGTGTTGTTCATTCATTGTGCTGGAAGCAAGTATGGATCTTCTATACCTGAGACAACTCAGCAAGGAAAATGCAGGCACACAGAGAAATTTCAAGCCCCTGGAAATATACCATATGAGGGCAACGTCATATCTATATATGTTACAACCATATGTAACTTATATCTCATCCTTCTTTTGGATATGGCCTTATATAAATTGTATTTACTTTAGTCACCAGTTCAATACAATTTCAAGCTTGTCATATTTCGTGTTGTTACTTTCACTTCTRTGTTCTTATTAAAAGCGGTGGTGTTAAAATTATGTTGGGATTATTTAATTTCCTCTTTTTAAGTTAATATTTAAGACTTTTCAAGGGGTTATTTTTTATTTTTATTGATCATTTCATACAGAAGGGAAAACCAAACTTTTCTGCTTGGTAAGGCATAAAAATTGGGTCATTTTGCCCTTTTCCCCACTGATTATCAGTGGTGCRGCCACTAAGTCAGTTACAGGATGCTACCCTAGCACTAAAAATTGCAATTTGGCAAAAAAATATAGTTAGGCATTGAAAGCTTTTGTAAGAATTGTCTTGGATAATAAAGTGCCTTGCCTTGGAAGTTTTGACTAACTAAGCAGCAATGTAATTATGTGGTCCTTACAGGAAGTATCAGAAGCAAATGAATGCAGTAGTTTTATGCTGCTTCTTTGGTTTTGTTTTGGTTGGTTTTTATAATTATTTTTTTTTATGCAGCGAACAAACACCTGAGAACTGGCTGCATATTTATTTGATTTAAAGAATAATATGCATCATGTATCAGATACTGGAAACAAGAAATGTGTTGCAGTTGGAAATATGAGTCTGTTAATTCACATAAGTACTGCTACTTAGATGGAGGGTTTTCTTTATGTTGGATAGAACATGGTTTTGCTTTCATAATTTCTTCACAAGGAGTCTAATTGTAATTGTTGCCAGATGAGTGGTCTCAGGTGAGTTGAAAATAGGCAGCCTTCAAGCAACACTTTAATAATCTGACCTTCTCATTGGGAAAATTTCATTTACAGGCCCTGTAGGAAGTTGGTTTCCACAAATAATATACTGGGGATAGAAGGAAGCTCTATCCTCAGATTCTAGTAAGTTAGTAAGGCTAGAATTACTCAGCTTGCCTTAATAGCACTAAACTTTATTCATGTCTGATATACCAAACTATTTAGGGTTATTTTCAAAACCAAATTTGTAATTGCCACCTTCCTGTAGTCTGCTTGTCTAGCATAGCTGTAGAGAAGGAATTGCGGTGATCTCCTTAATTCTTTCTGCGGCAGATCGATACCAGTAAAAAAAATCACATCCTTTAAATCTCACTAGCATAGGCACGCTCTCTTAGAGCTGTGGTACAGCTATGCTTTCACATGAAAAAAGGTCAATCTTTAATTATTTTATGGAACATAAGTTTCAAACAAACTAAAGCAACAATATCTGCACATTTCAGCTACCTCAGATGTCTAAGCAGGTGCCTGGCTACACAGACATTATGAATTCTTCCACACTAAATCATAGTTCCAAGCTCAGAATCTAACTCTTTCTGATAGCTGGTGAATTTGTGACCTCCCTGCAACAGTCGGAGCTGTAAGCCATTGAATGGATAAATGATGCATAACAGTAGTTTCTTCATCTGTGACAGATGCAATAATGGCCTGGGCACATTTTTTTCAGGTAATGTAAGTGAAAACTTTGTCCATTCTTCCATACTAAAAGTCTCACTTTTTGGACTTTTGTGCTAGAAGTAGCATGTACTCTCTGCTTTTGAAAGCCCTTAAAAATACATCTACAATGGATATAGCAAAAAGTATAAAACCTTATTAATCTTTATAGTAATATTAAGATCATCCTTATTTTTTATTTTTCTTAACGTTTTATATATGTTAACCATATAATAATAGGCAACTAAAATTCTTTTAGAAATTTCTTTAGGAGAATCTCTCTTTTTAAATTTTAAAATGTTTACTATGCTAACAATGTTTTGAGCATTTTTATGTTTTCACACGGAATTGATATGACAGACATATAAAGCCTTTTATCTATGACTGAAATATCTTTTGCTACTGTGAAAAGAGTTAGTTGTCTTGCCAAGTTTAAAACTAGGACTTAAGTAGAATATTCAGTTTTCACTGTTCATTGCCTTTGATTTACTTGTTTTCATATAGTATTTCTCTTGAAGTTTTTTGTTTGTTTCTGTGGGGTTTTTTCTTTTCACATTTAATTGAAGGAGTTTTATAGGTTGAATAGATTTCATTTATTTAGGCAACCAAGAAGGTCTTCCCAGTTACCAGACATAAATTCATGCCTGCTTCTGCCATGCCCCTATAAAGGCGTTCTTGATGTAGAACAACCTCTTTCCCATACCTATGAAAAGGAAATCTAGGAAAGGGATCTGGACAGATTTAGAGAAAGTCTTGGCTTCTACAATATCCTTATTCAATGATGTTAATCCTTGCAGATAGGTTTGTCATAAATACATTCTAATATTTACTTTAAAATTGATGTTTTTCTGCCAGCAACTTGTGCTATATTTTGTACAAAGTATAAGAAGAAAATATAGGTAGAAATTAATTTAACTGTAGCTTAAATGCCTCTTGACATAAGAGCCTTTCACACCGGGACACTTTTACTAGAAGGAGATACCAACAGGCATAGAACCCTATGATGTTTTCCCTTCCTTGTCTACATGTAGAGGACAGATTAGATAGTGAAGTTTATAACATAACCTAAGGGATCCGACGTGTGCAAAAATTATTGTCAAATTATTATCCAATCATTATTGTCTAATTCTTATCCTAATAGCTATTTTACATTTAAAAATGTAGGCTTTTTTGCAGATTGGTCGATTCCAATTTAGTTAGCTGTTTCAATGTATAATTTTATGTGTTTTATTTGGTCAGGTTTTTCTTTTCAATAAAATTGAAAGCAAAAAAGTAAAATTCTGGTAAGAAATGGACATGTAGATAATGCTAGAGCACTAAAAACCCTAGAATATCATCATCTGCTGCCGTCTGTAGTTAGGTAATGCTTGGGAATCCAAATAATGAGTTATGATCCTTCTCAGCCATGTAGTATGAGGTAGAGCTAAAGTATTTTCTTGTTCCAGTTGAGGTGACAGTCTTTGTACTGAATGCAAGATGAAAACAAAGCACTGCAAAGAGATCATGAGACAAACAGTGCTTAGCAATATAGACTATGTTTTACTGCACCACTTGCTTAGGGGCTTTGGTTTCTTTTATGCATCATAGCCAATARCAGCTTTAGGAAGAGAATTGATGGTGGGTTACAAGATAGCTTTAGGGGTCTTTTAAAGGAGATCCTCCCAGGCATGAAAGGAAGTATGAGAGCAAGCCTGAAATTGCTTGCTGCAAAATGTAGCAAGAGTGATGAAGGTGTGCAGGCTCGGGCTTATAGAAGACAGAAACTAGGTATGTAGTGTGAGGATTGGCCATTAGGGTACCTGTTAATAAAGAAAAATAGTGTATACTTGATGAGATAGAAAAACCAGTGGAAGGGCATAAAGGGAAGAGAAGTGAGCTAGGAAAATATTCCTTATGGTAGCATTCTGAATAGATTTGACTGAGGCAAGATCATCTCTCAAAGCTGAAAAGAAAGACTTTCCAGTAAGAAAGATCTGAGATGATGAGGATCTTGGGAGAGATTTAACTGCACAGACAGGGAGGATTATGGTATCTTATAGCTATTATGCAGAATGAATCAACAAAAATTAGATGTAGCTGGGCTATGAGGCTCRGGAGAGCAGACTGAGTCAAAGATGATGCCTACATTATGGTCCTTGCTCTTATGCTGAGCCTAATAGGTTCTTTATCATTAAATTTGTTCATCACAATTTTAGAGTAATCATGTAAAAATATTTCAGAATAAGAAAAGTATAAATGTCTTTTTCAAAGTAGGAAGGGAAACTGCCTAGAAGTGTGGACAGACCAAGGGAAAATCWCCCAAAATACCTGTGCTAAGTAAAACATATAATCATCTTCAACCATTTGTGACAATGGAGTTCTGGGACAGCTAAGGTAAAGGAAAAAACATGAACAATAATTCAACATTAAAAGCTCACTTCAGCAGTTCAGCACTGACTTTGAAATTTTTGTTCTCCGTCATGTTTACTACCAGGAACATTTTATTAATTCCCAGCTCACAGTGTGCCTACCCACCCCAAGCTGGGAAGCAGCTTACCTTTTCTCATGCACCAATTCACCAGGGTGTCTCAGACCCTGAAATATGCAACATCATATAGAAGCTTCTGTGCTTGCTTTTTGCACTGATGATTTGGAATGTCTGTRCCATGGTCACTGAAGGTCACTTTAACGGGAGGTTGACTGAAAATTGTCATCTGAAATGGTAAGACAATTCTAATTGTGGACAAAAATGAATACAAGTGTTTTTAGACATGGTAAAACTCAGACTTGCTTTTCTCTTTTTTCCCCAACCCTTATCTATCTGTTTCTCTTCTTACTTTTTACTTTTATATTATCTATGTGTTTTATTCCTCATTAATTTGGGTTATGTTGTTAACATGTATCTTTACTCTCAGAGCCATGAATCTTCTTTCTCAGTATGCAGAAATGAAATAGGAATCCTTTTTTGATATACATCTGTCAATGTCTACACCTACCTTTCAGACTAGGAAACTGTAAAACTCTATTGCTGATTGGGATTATATCTCCCTATATCCCTTAATATTACATTACATAACCTTAATTAAACTAGCAAATAAAATGTCTGGGTAGAACTTTCATAGAAATTTTATATATTTACTCACTGAACGTTTTCATGGAGAAAATACCTAGGTATAATGTGAAAAGACAGGTCCAAACCATGTGTCAAGTATAGTTCCTTGGTCAAAAGGAGGTTTTGAATCCATATGGTAATTCTCATCAGTAGATACCATTAAATGGGCAAGTGAGCTTTTTGAAAAAAAACAAAAACAAAACAAAACAAACTTTCCCAAAACCTCTTGAAAACCCACCTCTAAAATACCAATCCCAAACAATCAAAAACATGATACAAAGTACCTCTAGTCTATTAACAGTTTTAATTTATTCATTTTGACAGGAATGGTGCACAGTTCTGTGTGCACAATATGATTCCAGATACTTTCTTTTTGATTTGTTTTTCTATCATTTTCCCTGTCGTTTTCTGTTAGAAATCAGATTATAAAGGCTCACATAAGAAAAAAAGTTTTAATAAAGTCAGCCAAAATACTAAAATAGCAATGACAAAAAAAAATCCTTTCAGATACATTAGGACCAGTGTGGATTGGTTTGTATTGTTTATTCACTACTTATTTAAAATATTCTCACAATGCTGCTTGAACTTACTCCTGAAAATAATGAACTGTTACATGGATTTTACATGCTGGCCCTCCCATGAGTGCTTTTAGCAAGCTTTTCCTTTTGAGCAGCCTGTTTTAATGGAGATTGAGGCAGCGGAGAGAAAAAAGCAACAGAAAAAGGTTACAAGTTAGGAAAAAAGGTTGTGATTAACTACCACTTCGGTACAAGGTGGGGAAGAAATGTTTCCCGTGAAATAGCTGCAGCATTTAGAGCTGTTTATATTTGTTGTGAGCTATTCATCTTTACTTTTTGTTTTTATCTACTATTTTTTTATTGAATACTAAAGTGCTAAATATAATTCATAATAATTGACTAATATTTTAAATAGAAATAATATTTTTCTTCTAAAGTTCTTTGAGTTAAGAACCTTCAGCTTCTTTATAATTCTGTTTTTTACTATTCCATGTCTATATTTACTCCACATAAACTTTACGAAGGGTAACTTCTCCTTTTCATGTACTATGGATAGGGAAAATGACTTATTGAATACAATTCACAAAATAACCATAGAGGTAAATACTAAGCTAACAGTTGTTGCAAACTTATGAAAAGACTGTGACTTAAGCCACATGACTTAAATAGAGTGGAACTCAACCTCCAGCTATATGGGAGGAACTGCTTTTTACAGATGTGAACATAAATTTGCTATCTAAATTAGCTATATTTAGCACTCAACAGTAAAAGAAAATCTGACTAAAATTTGGYCTTGGACTAATTTTTAACAGGATAATTTAGCAGACACTAAGTCATGCCATTGTTGAAGGTGMTCATTAACCATTAGTACCCACATTGTTAGAGGACAGAATTTTCTCATATTATCTGAATGAATAACTCTAGAGAAAAAATATTGATAGAAAKAGCAAACACTGGTATTTGTCTTTTCCTAAGTATGTTACTGCAATAGTGAATAATGCCTCATTTCCTCCTCTATATCTCCCTAATGAGTATCTACATGTTCAATACTCAGGTTAATACACATCACACAAAATTAAGATCACCTTCACAGGATATACGTCCATTCTGTAGATTATATTATCCTTTTCACCAGATCTCTTTGCCACCACTTGAACTGTTACCTTTCCCTTTATTTCTGCTAAGCAAAGAAACAATTTCTGTTTCACAAACCTGAAAATCTCTGTTTTCTATGTGGTGGTGGATTGACCCCATCAGGCACCTAGAAATCATATGGCAAGCTGCTTGTTCCCCTCTGCTCCTTCTGGACAAGGTAGTGAGCAAGAAGAGTAAAACTAAAAAATTCCTGGGTCTAGGTAAATACAACTTAAAGGGTGAAGGAATGAGGGAAAAAACCCAAACAAGCAAGTGGTACAAAGTTAATCCCTCACCACTCCCCACAAATATGCCCAGCTATTCTCTGAGCAATGCCTRTCTCCCCACAGTGTTTAAAGAGGAGCATACATTATGTTATGTTACTTCAAATATCCTTTTGATCAATTTGGGTAAACTGCTAAGGTTGTGTCACCTCCCAACTTCTTTTGCATCCTCAGAAAAAGAATCCTCAGCATACTCATTGCAGGGAGCAGGTCGGAGAAAAAAGAAATGAAACAAAAAAACCAAAACCCCCACAACCTTAGTGTTGTACAAGAAATTATTAGAAACAGTCACAATACTGTTTTTATCAACAGTGCTTTAGTGAGAAATCCAAAACACAGTACAACATYGGCTACTATGAAGAAAATTAACTCCAACCCAGCCAGACCCATAAAGCGAATATATTTATAAATGTATTTAACTTCATATRTATAATTTTGGTCACATTACCTGACTGACTGAGAGACATCTATTCAAGTATTTCCCTTTTCCTTTCCACTTTTATTTTCCCTTCCCCTTTTGCTTCCCTTCTTCCCATTTCCCATTACATTCTTCAGATCAGCATGAGTGATACAGGACACTGTAAACAACTGGCAAGCTGTTATTCTTACCCTTACATTTGCTGCAGAATTTCTATCAAATTCAAGAAGAAGAAAATTTGTCTGTTGGTGATTACATTTATAATGGGGATGTTGTTGTTTTGTTTATTTGGGGTTTTCAACCCAAATGCTTTCTCTCTCCTGTAGGAGAAAAAGTGAAGCAAGTACTGGGAAGCTGAATAATGAAAGTGCATTAAAATTTTAAATTTTTCTGTCTATCAAGAAAGAGTAGTATTCTGGAACCATAAAATAAAAATAAAAACATCATTCTGAAGAATTGAGTCTCAGTGCTTAACATTGTTTCTCTACTGGCATTTCACCTTTCATTTCTATTCAACAGAAAGCATTTCCTGCAGTAAAACAAACTGTGATACTGATGAACACTGACATTTGCTAACAGTATCAAGTAGTAAAACAAAGGCTGAGAATATAATAGACCCAACAGGAGAATACCCACAGATTAGAAGAGAAAGAATACCAATAGCTCTTAATTGTCAATTCAGCCTGTTAATCTTGGATTAAAAAAGAATAGTGAAAAACGATTTATTATTATTTTCTTTTGAAGTTAGCATCTTTCAGCCAAAAAAGGAGCCAGTGGAAGAGTGGCAGAAGTAGTTTGGGAATTGAAAGACACAGATAATACAAGGCCCAGGGATAGGGAACAACAGAAAGAAAGACAGCTCAGTTTTCAGAAGTCCTTGATTTGTTACAGTTTTAAACCCTGGGCTGCGCTATAAAGCCAATCGTAAATAAACTAAAAATTTTAAATTTAAAAACAAAAAAAACTCTGAATATGTATGGAAGGAAAAATAATTTTTTTGCAATTAAAATACTGCARTTAATTTTCCTGATCTATGCCGAGTCATTATTTTTTGGTCTGTTAACAAAAYATAAGTAGGGGCTTTAGTTGAGCTATGTAAAAATTTGGACAGCAGCTATTATATGACCCTTTCAGGTCTCAAGCTTGTTTTGTATTCGTAARTGTCAACTTCTGCGTTCTTTGGAATCAATTTAAAGTTAAAAACACTGTTTCTGCATAGCACTTTTTTTAYAAAAACTTCATTCTTTGAGTAACTAATAGATATTAACTGCATTTACACTACTAAATGTGGGCTCCAAAAATCTGTTTGCGCCCACATTCAAATGCTTACTGAACCACATGTGCACAAGCACGATGGAAACAACACRTATTTATGTGGAATTGAATATTTTCTTTAAAATATCAATGACCTTTTTTACTGCACAAGGTTGTATAAAAATGCTCATGTGTGAAGCATTCTTTAAAAAAAMCCCAGAAATTAATGAACGGAGACATGCAAAAGAATGTCTTAGAGGTAAAAAATATCTGTTATAGAAAGTCAAAAGAAAAAATATTAGTGTCTGTTTTAAGTTTCCATTCTTCTGGCTTTTCAAACTCAACTCTCAATTTTCTCTATTATGATGTTATATCCAAGGATAAAGTGAGTCTCTGTTCAGGGAGGGATACTGTTAAGTTTTATTTTAGTATTATGTTGCTTTCTAATTTCTTTTATGAAAAAGGACTGTGTGCTTCTAAGGTTGCTGCATAAATAAATGGAAATAATTTTGCACACACAAATATTTTCCCTATCAATTCACTTGAAGGGATTTTGAAATGAAAAAGGGAAATGTCAGTCTGAAAAACTGACAGGAGGAAACCTTTTCACCTGAAATGAAACTTTGCTGCTGTAGAGATAGTATGTGAAGAAGTAGCATAGAGAACTAAGATTATGTTGAGCTACAAGTATCATAAGGAAGAGCATGTGGGAGAAAGGACACAAAAACAGAAAGCAGAGATAATAAACATCCAGAAAAAAGAAGCTGAGCAGGTATAAGTGTGAAGGCAGGAAATCCCCATGTGGGATGGAGAGGTGAGGAAAARAAGTAAAAAGCAACTAGAAAGACAAAGAACCAGTTGATCCAGAATGTGTAGTCCCCAGATCCCTCTACCACCAGTGGAGGTTTCATYGAGTGAGGCAGACACTTACTGAACYGACTGCTGCCTCATGGTAGATGACAGCTACTCCTCCCTGCCGACTTTTGGGAGGTGATGAGCAATGCATACCRCAGAACCCAAAGCAGTGATACATAGCCTGTTAATCATAGCCAAGGAATGGTATGAAATCCACTCATGTGGGAAAAATGGATACTGACTTTTTTCATTTATTGTTTCAGAATATACGTTCTTCATTATTTAGATGAGAAAAAAATAATGGGAGAAGTCATAATAAGTCATCTCTTTGGAAGACTTTTACATCAAATACATTCATCAGTTTTTCTTAAATATACTCTGAATATAGATGCTAGGGAGTAATTATTTAATTAGGAATACTAGTGGCCTTTTGCAGTGGAAGATAAAAGTGTACTTCTAGTCTTGAATATTTTGAAAAGCAACATATTACACTGACTTCTCTCCAATTTCAGCTTTCTGATCAATTAAACTTAGCAGTCAATTCCATTTAGTCGGATGGCACTAATACAATATGTTCTCATCTTTTGCCTTTAGTCTTTTATTTTTCAGCTGCTCTTTCTGTTAGAAAGAGGAAGCAATTGACTAGTTGCTACAGTATCTCCATTAGGATTTGACTGGGATCCCAGTGTTCTCTTGCAATYATTTACAATTAAGCCTTCAGGATTCAATGCATTTACATACTGGACATCATAAAGAATTCACAWGCATATGCCCAAATAGAGTCTGATTTCTTTGTGAAAATGGACTGACTCTTTGAAGCAAAACACAATTCCCTCTTACAGCAATGTTTCTCTGCATCTTCTTCACACCATACCCTRGTCATTCTTTATTGAAAACAAACCAGTACTTTGAGGATGATAAGCCTTTTTAGGTAATCAGTGGTGCTTACCATTTTAATATACCATATTATTTGTAAAGGTAACTAAAAGGTGTGCTTGTATAAGCAGTGCCAGCATATGATTATTTGAGATATTTATACTCTCTGGTTCTGCAAAAGCATTTAAGAACAAAGTTCAGTCAAGCAAAAATGGTAAGTAAAAAAAAATTGAAGTAAGAAGGATTTTCATATCAAATTTGTACCTTATTTATACATTCTGATTGCAGAGTTGTAGCAGAAGAATTCCCATTACATTGAAATTTGTACTTCACTCATCTTCACCATCACAAGACTTCTGGGATTTCAATTTACAGTAAAAATACTACCAGTTTCACCACATAAACAAGCCTTTAATGTGTAGAAAGCCTCCTTTTCCCTATAATTATAAATTCATATGTTGTGAACTTTGGATTTAATATTTTCCGTTGTTAGATACTTGTGCAGTTTGGAAAATGAGTGGAAGTCATTTGGGTTAAGTAAACTCAGCCTTTTCTCCCTGTTGTTTTGCTTCTGTTCTCATATTCAAGGAGCAGCAGTGCACATGTCATAATGGAGTGGGGAGACCTTGAAGAGCCCTGCTATTAAACAGTGCATTAAGCAAAGCCTCTTCAGACAGTCCATTCTGAGGAGAGGTCTGCTCCACACAAACAAAGCTCTTGAGATGCACTTTGTTGTGTTCTTACCATTCAGAAAAGCGCTATTATCCTCTGCCTGTGACTCTGTGCACAATATTTCAATTGGTTCCATTTCATTGGTTTTACAGGGAACAATAAAAGAGGCCTCTTGTTCCTGGCCATCCAGCATGAGAATAGACCATGTTGAATCTCTATCATCAAGCATTTAAAAGCCTCATAAAATATTTAATGTATTCATTCCTTTTAGAAGTCACAGACAAACAGTCTTGCTCCATGAAACCATTTTTTTTTTTAATTACAGCAGTACTTGTCATTTACTAGAAACCTAAACAAAAGTTTTTAGGAATTAGTGCATTTAAATTTACTTATAAAACATCAGAGGAAAATATCCATGATATTTTCTCAGAGTTGTTTGCGTTGCAAGCATGAGCAGCTGCTTTCTGACTAATTTGAGAAATTAGGAAAATAAGTCCCTTAGTCTGTTTTCAAAGAAAGTTGTCTTAACAGTATAGAAAGAGCTCTGTGGTGCAATGTTAGCACTCTTGCTACTTTCAGACATAATTAGAAAAGTAATTATTCTCATTAGTATGATGCAAAATCATACAAGAGCAGTTTTATAATTCCAATGCATTTCAGATTTCCTTATGGTCATTAGGCTGACAATCCCCAGATATACAGCATTCAGTTTGGAAGAGATGTCAAGGRAAAGCTCAAGTGATGAGGCCTGGTTTTGGTACTCAAAATGTCCCCAGAGCAATGTGAGGTGCATCTGGACAAGCAGGCATTTACAGCCTGGGGTGATGGGGCAACCCCGACCTCTGCAGAGCTGGCCGACTTGCTTCCTCCCACAGCTGGAGGCTGAGATTTTTCAGCAGCCATCCTGCCGGACACATGGTGCTCTCTCAGCATGGGGAGGCAGTGGAACTGCTTAAGAGCCGCACGCTGCTCAAAAGACACTGGCCAACCGTCTTGCTTCAATGATAATCTGTATTTTGCTTCGCATGTAACATGTCCAGTCAGGAGGAAGTCTCTCTGTCCTGCTTTTGTTTCATGGAATTTTCTACTTTTTAAAGAGGAAAAGAAATATATTTTTAAGAGCAAGTACCCTTGTAAAAAAAAAACAAAACAAAAAAACAAAAAGAGAGACAGATAGAGGAAAGCTGTGCCTTCTTCTTTCCTACAGTATTATCTTTCTGAACTGCTACATGTTAGAACAGGTTTCCACAGCTATGCAGGATTGTTTTATTCAGTCACTAGTGTTATTGTCAATGCTTTTAAATTATGGAACATACGTGTCAAATACATTCTCTAGTTTCAGGTAATTACATGGTAACTGTTGCAGAACACATAATTATTTTTGGTTCTCAACAAAAGTGCAGGCTGGGCAGTTTTCATTGAGGTCTGCTAAATGCAACATCTAAGTTAACTGCCTGAACTTGTAATTATCAAACTGCAAGTTTATTTTTTTTAATTTTTTTTTTTAGTATGCGTGGTCATTAGCAATGAAAACATCTCAGTTTATTTTGCAAAATCATAATTTTCAATTTGCCTTCAATGTCAAATTGTTCTGTAAAAATACCATTTTCAGTAAACTAACAACATTCYTTCTTCTAACAAGTCCAGTCACATCAACACTGCTGTCCTGAGTTCTTGTCAAGAACTCCAGTGACAGGGGAAAGCAAGGTATGAGAGATATGAAATATATTGTTTGAAAAGCAGGATTGTGTTTCAGACTTAATTTTTTCTGCCAAAGTCTTCTTCTGACACTGCAAAGCAGTTAACCCGCTATTTTTCATAACTTCAATTAACCCCAACAGGATGTGCATCTTTAGAGATCCAGCAGAGGGCCATATTTTAATTTGTCAAGTAGCAATGTTTTTATCCTGCGGGAGGTGATCAGGTTTAATTACTACTAGCAGCTGAACAGGTTGTGTTACAGATTTGTAAGGTGCTTATGGTATATGTGTAGCTCTTTAAATATTACTCTTCACACTGCAGGGTTTGAGCACAGACATTATTCTAGACCAGCRCTTCTGTAGGACCAAGTAGCCTTCTGGTCTCTACTGCTAGTAACTGGGTTAGACTTTACATGCCCACTTTTGTCTTCAGATTGTGCTTTCAGAGCCACAGGACTGWCACTTTCTTATTTTTCACTGAACTTTTCTTATCAGGAAGAACCTTGTGAATAAAGCAACCTGTGTAAGCTCATCAGCAGATAGACCAAGCGGAAGGATTTATCTATCTAGATTTAGATGTATATACCCAAAATAGATATTCTCAGCTCTATGAACTTATATTACAGAGATAAGAAGGAAAATAAGAAAAAAACAATTRAGGGTGTGTGAAGTTCTTCTCCAAATTAGTTCTGATGGACTATCCTCTAAGCAAATCCTTTGTTCCCTGACTGTTAARGAAAACTTGGATGACTGGCTCAGACATAAGCATTTTCCCTGTGATTTTAGAAGGGTCAGAATTTCATCAGTGGAATAGATGTGTATTCTCTTCCCAGAGAAGAGAATTATTACTGATGCTGACCTTGGAAACATGAGGACATAATATATRTGAGAAATACTGCTGATAGCAATACTCTTACACAGAGATCTCACAGAACTGAACTAAAATCCTGATTTCTGCTACCATGGTGATTTTTCTCCATCATTGGTCACATATCCACCATCTCAATTCCCCCTTTGCCCCACAAAAAAAACCCCACCAGTAAAATTAAAACCCCTAACAAGAAAAGGAAGTAACTTAGTGAATTTTGTTAAATGTTACAATGCTGACAGAACAAAATAAATTACCCYGGGCTAAGCTTTCAAGTGAATAAGGAGTCTGCAGGTGGCTTTTTGTAAAATTGTAGGGACTAATCCCTAAGAGAGTCAAAACATGAGAATAGGTCCTCAAAAAAAAGAAAAAAAAGGGTGGGGGTTAGGGGTATTTTTCTTTGAAAATTAATGTGTTTCTATGTATGAGTTTTCCATGTCTATCTACATCTATCTATATGCAGAATATGGTTGATTACATATAAAAAAACCCTATACAGACTTAAAAAATTTAATTTTCCAGTCATAGAACCCTGACTTTACATCATTGGTAAACTTTCACATGAAAATGGTATATAGTGCCTCTAAACAGGACCATCATCCCCACCTTCCCTGATTATTATTTTGTATAAGAATCAATCCATAAGAAACAAAGGCCATCTTTTAGCTTCAYTATGCTAAATACAGTGATTGCCCAGATAGTCATAGCTACCATGGGAATGGATCTTTCCATTTTAAAAGAACAGAGCAGTCCTCYACTCCTTAAAAAATAAAATAAAATAAATCTGATATTCTAGAGCTGGAATGAGATAGTGTTTTAGTTGTTGGGTTGGTTTTTTTTTTATTTTTTTGGCTGCATTAATCAGTTCTGTTCTTCAAAGTACAAGCAAAAAAACAGTAATTATATAGAAGGTATTATCTGGTTTCAAATAATAGTCATATTTGTATACCTATAAAAGTTTTGTCTGGAATACTTAATTTCTATATTTAGTAGGCCAGAATAAGACTCATCATGTTGATATTTCTGAAAGATTGTTTTAAGTAGAAGAAAAAAAGCAGTTAAAGAACTGAAATAGGTGTTATCTCTTATTTTGCCTGGCTCCACTAAAAAGACTTCTGATTAATTCTGAGAAGAAGAAATGGACAGACTTTTACACTGAGTTGCTTGACCCACATACCATGGAAACCACTTGTTCTTCTGTCTTAGAGAGGGTAGTACAGCTTACTCTGGAGACATACAAGGATTGGCTCTTCTTCCTGACAGAGCCCAGAAGTGCTTCAAGCAGGACTTGAGGCATGGCTGGAAGCAATCAAAGAGGATTGGTGGGTTTTGAATCATTGTGTGAATGCCTGAACCAGGTCACCTTCCTTTCCTGAGCTCTGAAATGTTTAGGGCAAGCTGATACTTCTGAATTCAATGAGCACAGCAGCATAGATGAAAATGTGAGTACTCAGATTAGATTTATTCAGAGGAAGCTATCATTTTTAACAGATGGAATAAATAAAGCTAAGATGTCRACTGATCCACACAGCAAAAGAACAGTTCTGGTTGTAAAAGAAAAAAACAAAACCAAACAGTATTACTCACAGAAAAAAAGTAGAACGTGCTGCTAATTTAGTCAAGTTTTCCTTACTACTCTAAAGCTCTGGAAGTCAAGGGTTTAGCATGGCAATGAGAAACCATATCTCTCTACARTGCTGTAGATACAGTAAATAAATCCTTGAGAAATCTGTGAGGAATGACTGGTCTAAAGGCTTTGAACTGCATCTGTATCAGTCCTTAACCAAGCTAGCGAGCCAGCCTGTCGGTCTGCCTGTCCTGTTCTTCTCATCATGTCGTATGGTATGTAAACTAAATTTCCAAAGTCCTGAGCAGTGCTGTCTAAAGATATATAACTAATCTAAGGGATATCAGCTACAGAGCAGATTCACCAGGATGGTCTTGCTGCTTTGTGTCAYGATGGCAGCAAAAAGCAGCTGCAAATCCAGCTAGTGCAGAAAACTTACAGCTGCTTCACTGTGTCAGAAAGATGCAAAACAGCAACAGCTCACTGATGGATCCTTCATATAATCACCAAATAAAATTTTCTATCATACRTATAATGATTTAAGGTAATCTTTTGAATAATTCCAGAGCCTAAAAAGAAAAATTATATATATAAAAAAGGCTGCTGTTTCTGTTATGACCATTTACACATGGAAATTCTTTGGAGAATGTCAAATAATAAGAAATGCTATATAGCATAGTCAATCTCACAACCATTTTGAGGTTGCACTGAGAATTACAGATGAAATGAGAATGAAAATATTTGTAATTTAAATGAAGTTTTATGGGAGGCTTTCACTGACAAAATAAAGTTACAAAGGGCAAGGGAAGGGAAAAAGAAGATTATAATTCTATTTTTCTAGCAAATACAAATGCATTTACAATTTTGAAAATATTTCCTTTGGAATTATTCTTTTTATTTTTTTAACTAACATCACAACCAAACAAAACCAAAAGATAACTTACAAAGAAAACATATAGAAAAAATTAATAAAGCTCATGAAATGSCATTTCTCTGCATTATCATCTGTCTTATTTACGGATCATAGATGCACATGAATGTTCTTTTCCCACCTCTCTACATTTTATGRTTTGGATTGACATTTTGGAAACATGAATTTTCTGACACTTCTCTTGTGGCACTTGTTATGATTATGGTGTCTCATAAATTTGTGCTAGTGTTGAAGGTGGTATCTCATGACTATGTTCAAATTTTACACTTATGTGTGACAGCAAGAAATGATTAATTCAGAAGAAGGTCTTTCTTTGCGGTAGAATTTTGTTTTTCATATCTTATTTTCCATTAAGCATTGAAACCATTTTATTATTTACATCTAAGTAACAATATTGATAATGTACATAATTTTGTGATGACAACTTATTTATCAGAGTTTCCATTGGAAATTAGAAACATTTAGAGAATTCTTTACACACAGAAAAGACACTTATGCATCTTCAGGCTGTGAAGCTGTGTTAAAGAGTACACATCAGACTATTCCAGTTCATATTTTTTGCTAACTTTTCCCAACTGAAGGCTGTATGATATAATGGTAGAAATGTAATTTTGGTGCAAAAGAATTACTAATCAAAGTTTTAGTCTCAATACAGTAATGAATATGGTATAGTTATGCTTTACAATTAAAAAAACCAAGAACAAGCATTAACTACTACCATTACTCCTCCTCCTCCTACTCCTCCTCCTCTTCCTACTCCTTCTCCTCCTCCTCCTCCTCCTCCTCCTCCTCCTCCTACTACTACTACTATTACTCCTCCTCCTCCTCCTCCTCCTCCTACTACTACTACTACTCCAAAATCTAAACTCTCTCCTCACCCAGCCAACCCACTCTTTTGTAGCACTTGTCCTCTTGTTGGACATCGCTGTGGCCTATTAAGGGCAGACCTGTTCCCAATCTTTGGTTATTAGTGGAGCTGCAACTCCTCAGGTGTGAGACTACCTTCTGCACGATCTTTATTTTCTTGCATTCTGTCCCTCCACACTTTCTCTTTCACCATTCTTTATTCTTCTATTGCCATTCCTCAAAGCTGCACTAAAAGGAGAAATTAGGCAGATTCTGGTGGAGGATCTGGAAGYCCATAGGTGACGTTGCCCTTGCTGGGTTCTCAGTGAGTCAGAAAAACTCTACTTCAGTTGTGGAGATGTCTCTGGTCACCTGGGAAGCCAGCAGTATACTCAATTTCTTTACCACTTATGAATCTAGTGTATATATTCATGGAAACTGGTGAGTGGTCCCAAGGCTCATAATTTTCTTGGTTTTACATAGGTTTGTAATCTCCTGGTCTGTCAGAAGCAAGCCGTAAAGTAATGTTTGATGGCAATCTGTGAGCTGAAACAACAGAGCTCTTTCTTTTTTTTGCCAAATAACATGGCAGTCACCTCTAAGATTTCTTCACAAAAGAATATTCTAGTTGATATAATTCTGGATTACACTCAATGTATCACAATCTGCTAGCAGAAAAATATAATGACTTGCTATTTTTTGAACCTTTTCAAGAAAGGAAAATGAAAAATAGTATTGTGAAAGTTGAGTGACCTTAACAAATGCAAACAAGGGTATGTTAAAATTCAAAGATGATGAGCCGCGTAAATTTGTGTATATTTGATCTGCAATGAAGTCTGTTCTTCTGTTGTAGTATAGGAAATACAGCCTCTTCTCTAGTGTGAAAAGTTTCAGAGAAAATTATGCTTTCAAAAAAGTCATAAAAGATCTATAGAAAACTAAATTCCACTTCTTCAGACTAAGTGTGATGGTCTGAGCAATATACCTTATAATGACTTTTAACTCCATTCTCCTTAGCTAAGCACGTAAATATTTACAGGATCAAGCCAGTAAGATTTGTTTAGGGTATTTGTTGTCACTTCAGGGTGTGAAAATGTTGAGTGCAAATTAATGCATGTTTTAGAGATGGATAATGATGTGCAAGTTAACTCTTTTTCTATACCTGGTGCATACAATGAAAGTTAGTTTGATCAAAATTTTTGCGGATTCATTTTCTTATTTATGTTGGAGCTTCCTTAACAATATGGTAATACTTGTGGCTGGGCAACATAAAAAAAATGGCAATGAAAAAGGACAACTATTTTATAAAGATGTTCAAAATGTGAACACAGTTGTAGCTTAATTGTTGAAATACAGTCAGGTRGTATAAAATAATCCATGTCAGCATCCAGCTGTCAGTGATAAAAATGCCTGAATAATCATTCCCTGGGCTGAGTTTCATAATGTTATAGTAATTAACACAAAAGAACTTCAAAACAAATGCAATTGTGCTACACTTATTAGCAGGAGGCCATTATGTGTATTCTCAAGAGTTTTATTTGACTAGTATTAGTGTATCCATATCCATGATGGCTCTCRCTGGGATAAAAAATCTCTCTCCCTGAAAACGTTTGCAAAGAGAATTCAGATTTGATTTTTAAATTTGTTTTAAATCAGCTGAATCTAAGATCTCAGATAATTAAAGAAATAACACTTCAATAATAATTCGTCTAATTCTTTGTCTACAGAAGTTCATAACATTTAAAACTATTAGTTTTTCTTC
This sequence comes from Cardinalis cardinalis, assembly GCA_014549065.1. NCBI lineage: Eukaryota > Metazoa > Chordata > Aves > Passeriformes > Cardinalidae > Cardinalis > Cardinalis cardinalis. Next base: position 67,927 of record JACDOX010000100.1, on the reverse strand, counting down.
AAGTTTTTATATTTTAAGTCCTCTGTATGTGGTTGAATATTTTACAGTACTCTTGACAAGCTTTAAGAAATATTCTCCCTGATGTTTGCATAATAACAATGTGGATTAYAGACTTTGTGAACAATTTATATAGTTATTTAGTACAACCTTGAATATTTCTGTAGAAACATTATTAAGGCTTGGAGATGGACAAGATCACAACAACAAATGCTCAGCTTCATTAAAAAAGAAATATTATGTTGTAGAATTACTGGAGAAGGCATGTCCTAAAGTAAGTGTTGACAATAATAAAAGCCAACTTTCATATTAATGAATCCAATATCACTGTGTGGTTGACAAACATCRCTAAACTGATATATATGTTAATTTGCTTTGAAATACATACCTGATTTTAAATAATAGCAAGAGTAAATATTTTTAAGTCTTTATAAACAAGAATATAATTGTTGGTAATTATCAGGCATAACAGATTCCAATGAGGAGGAGTTTTATTATAAAAGGTTAACTAAGTGTAATCTATTATTAATGTAAATAAACTGTAAATGAYTAGAAATGTTTGAAACTATATCTGCTCAGGTTCGTAGTGGTTGTCAAATGGTTATGTAACATTCTAAATCTGCTACAGTTAAACATCCTGAATTTTTATTTTTSAACAATAACATTAACTCTTTTTTCTCCATAGTACTGTGCGAATACTGCCTTACCTGTCAAAATGAGTAGATAGAATTTTATTGTCAATGACATATTGCATATGGCCTGAGGCTAAAATATCAAAGTTCTGCAAAACAAGTCTGTTTGAGGGAAGAATTCTGAAAATGACAATGCATATATTTGCTTGAATTCATGAGATCACTGTAAATAAGCAGYAATGGTGAATTACAGATTTAGCACATTTCCACACCAATAGGATAGAACACTGAGTTCAGAAAGTYGGAGGGGTTTATTTTTCCACTTGTTTCTTTTAATGAATGGAAGAACACTCATAAGCTGCCTTTCTACAAGTCAAGCTAAATGTAGGTGTCTGGGGTTTTTTTGATTTGTTTTTTTGATTTTGATTTGTGGGACACCCTCAAGGTTAATAACATGAATGCTGATAATTGTTACTCATATTTTCAAAGTTCATGGAGGGACCAATATAACAACAGAATCTTTAGAAACAAGATATCTAAGGCACTGAAGTTGTTATATTATGATGAGCTGTTACATTATGATGAGGGTGTTTTTATAATAGTCTTCAATGGAGTTGTAGTATGGAAGATAACAGCTTTGTGCTTGAAATAAACATAAAATAGAACGATTCTCCGAAAGAGTCTTGTACTTGCCACATTGACTAATTTGTCACCATTAGCTCCCTTTATTGATGATGAGGATAGATTTTTTCCTTGTGGTTTAAGTGTTCGAAAAAAATGAGACTTCCAGGTAATTCACCAGGTCAGCATGGAACAGAAGGGATATATGATAGTTGATGTCTTTAGAACCCCAAGCTGCCAAGSTCAAATTTAACATCTTCTTTCATTTATCAATGAAGATTATTTTAATGAAAAATGCACCAAATTACGAATGTAGGTAGGCAGGTGGRATCACAGATATAAAATGTCTTTAAAGCTGGGAGCTCTAAATGGAGGTGCAGCACCATAACACTGTCGTGTTTTCAGTTGACCACTGTACAGAAAATGTTTGACTAGCAGTCAGAACTTTCAAGTTTGCGCTGTATTGTGCTAATGGAAATACGGCTTGTTAAATTTTGTCTTCCGTAGCTTTGTCTCTTTCTAACTGAAAATTCATTCTGAGTTCGTCACAAATACATGCCTGGATGGTAACACCATTTCCATTTATTCTTCCTGTGGCAGTTTGTAATACTTYTGAGGGATAGAGTGGCTGGATTGAGGGACTGGGTCCCTTGCCCAGGGTAGAGCATGACTTCCAGTGAGAACAGACACTCCTTTATTTCCAGCAGTGGCAGCCTAGCTGTACAAGCAGCAGCACATCCTCCTTCCCCAGGAAAGCCTTGACTCTTGTGGAAGCAGTTGTATCTTTTCAGCCATCCTGCAAAACCACAGCCTCTTGTTGTTTTTCCCTCAGCAGCTCTCCTGCAGTGCCTGGCAGGTTTCTGAGTAGGAAGGGGRGGTAGCAAACAAGGGTGGGCCAAGGCATATTTGCTGCAGCCAAGTACAACAGGTTTCCTCTGGGTGCTGAGAATAACAAAGTGGTGGCACTTTCGTCATGTCCCTCTCCCTTCTAACCCTCCTGCCAATTTCATCAGATGGTTCAATAGTTGCCTTCTGATCTTGCTCTTTTTTTGTCTCTCCTCAAGACTAATCCCGTCGGTAAAATTCAGCATCTACTTTCAGGCAGAAATTTTTTCTTGTGACAATAGCTATGATTATGATACAGGGTTCAGAACTCACTATTCATGCTCATTTCATTGGCAGAATAAAATTGAATGCAGTTTAGTCCTAAATCCACAAATGTATGCAAATACCTAATACCTGCTTAATTTACTTGAAGTCAGATACTAAAGTGCCTTTTGGAGTCTGGATCTTAGTATTTGCTTTCTTCTGAGTATGTGTGATTTTCTGTAATTACATTACAGGGGAAGTGGAGTTTCAAGATCTTTAGACAGCAGAATGAGACATTTTGTGGTTGGCTTTGAATGCCAACGTTATACTAATACAGAGACTTTTATTCGTATGATTAGGAATTCATAAGTTTACTTGATATCTACACAGTCTGAATATGCACGATATAATCACAGACAGAGTAAATGAAATAAAAACCTTAAGTGCCAATTTACTGGTAAGACTTTATTACCATAAAATTGATTAATGTTTACATTTAATGTGAAGTTTTGGTTCTTACTATTAAATTGGCTAAGGATGGTTTAAAGTTCTGATTAGCTCAATGAAAAATTTTAGTCAATTTTGCCTTAGAAATCTGAAATGGTAAACATTTATGYGCTTCAATATGTGAGTATAATAACCAAAAAGATCACCACTGAGCTGCTAAGATAAGTTAAAGAGGATTAGATAGATATTATAAGAACAGAACCTTTTTATTCAATTGGGTCTTTATATTTTGAAGACAGACAATTACTCAATTTTGCATTGTTTAGATATTTCATAAGAAGCACCGGTCCAATAATTGCAGTTTCAGGTTTTTCCTGACTGTTGAATCATATGGCTGCAGAGGAGTCTGGTGTCAGGATCATCAGCAGCAACATTGGAAAATAAATTGGTGATACGAGAGACATTTCTGAACAGGTACTATGCAACACTAGTTTTATTAAATTAATCCTTCTCCAGTTTCCAATTGAAGAATTCATACACTYCTCAAAAAGACTGGGAGATAAACCACATGGGACCTCTTTTCAGGCCACTTTTCTCTCACTCCAATACTTCCTGTCTTTACACTGATCAGCATGGATGACAGATGGATTGATTTTGAGATTATTTTCTTTGTTCACTCTTTCCACAATTTTAGAGACTTCTAAGACTTTGAAGGCCTAAGGTAGGCTTTAGAATTAACACACAGGAAAAGAGGATTAGGCAAGGACTGTCCCTGTGAGTCAAAACACTGTACAAAATTACCGAGGCTCAAATCTTTGGTAGATTACCCCAGAGATGCCGTGCTTTGTTTGGCTGTGGTATGTTGTAGCATACGACTTCCATATTCTGGCAACCCATTTGGATTAAATCTCTGTCCTTTTTTCACTTACAATTGCGGTGGGCTGAATGGGATTCTCCAGTTATCCTTTCCCTGTGTTTTGATCCAATTTACATATGTAGACATACACTTGCCAGTCAAGACAGCACAAGAAGTTTGAGCAGCATGAAACTTTTTCACTCTCAATTAAATTGGGCAGTGAGGCAGAGGTAATAACATTTGCCTTATAGATCTGTGATAAAAGCATGTTATTAACCCTATTGAAGTTTAATTTCAGGTGACTTTGGCCAACAGGCCAATAATTGCTTTTGCATGCATTCTGGTGGTTATTTCACCCAAAACCAGGCATCTGAATTAGCAAAGAGACAGCAGCCACATTTCACAACAGAGATTTTCCTGCTCTTAGCAGTTTAAGACATTAAAAAGATAGTGTCCTTACTTTTTTGACTTCATTGCTTGGGCTACTTTCAATTAATCATGTCCTAATTATTTAATTTGGTAGATTAGGAATGGATGAATGTACAGATATTCATTAAGTCGGTTGGGAGTATGATACTTAGAAATATAGTTTAATTTGCTCCCTTATGCTGACAAGAGGGCTATGGTGGGATGTCAAAACTGGGTGGACAAGACCTATATGAATGTGATTATGAGATTTCCAGGTATGTACAGAAATAAGGAGGGAGTCCCTTGTATATGTAAACATCAAGACGTGTGAAATAGGTGGAACTACACTGGAATACCATAGTGAGATACAGAAGCCAAGGACAAAAGTTTGACGTGGCTGGATGGACTTTGAGCAGAAAAAGCTGCAGGTTTGCTGTTTCTCTAAACCCTAACCCTAAACAGAGTAGAATCTCAGTGCTACACCTGAGGTCCCCATCACCTTGGGTGGCCCAGATCAGATAAGTGTTGAGTCAACCATGTAGATGTCCTGCTGTGATCCTCTTGGCATGCCTTTTCCAGTAGCAGTATCCCAGGAGCTGTAGGCTCTGTGGCTACCTGAACCCCCACCTAACCCTAACGAGATATTGTTGAGCTCCCGGGGTCCATGGATTTGAAAGGTGTGAAGGTAGCAATGTTAGTGCCATGAAATGACACACTGGGCATACGTTTTCCACTCCCAGTATTCCTGGGATTGTGGAATTTACTGATGTCAAAACCATAAACCTAACCATGAATAAGTCTAGGTTCTGTCCCGAGTTCCCTACTACTAGAGATGTTCCAGATTAGAAAGGTGTGGATGCAGCAGTGGTGGTGTCCTTTCACTACTTTTCTGCAGGTGTATTCCAGCCTTACTGTCTCTGGAGGTATAGGCTCAATGACCCTCTGAACCCTAAATAATTCTAACCACAATGGAATTATGACACTCAGGTGAGATCCCTGTTACAGTGAGTGGCCTAGAATGGAAAAATATGGATGCAGCAATGTTGGTGCCCTTGATGTGATTCTCGTGGCATGCCTTTTCTTGTGCCAGTGTTCCTGCAGCTGTAGGCTCTGTGGCTAGSTGAACCCTAACTCTAACCCTAATGGGATCTTGGTGTTGCTGTTAAGTTCCCTGTCTCCTTGGGTGCTCTGGATTTGAAAGGTGGTGYTGYCCTAAAATGATGCAGTGGGCACATTTTCCAACCCCAGTATCCCTGGGAATGTGAGCTTTCTGGCTGGCAGTATTGTTAGAGTTCAGTGAATATTTCTGAAGCACAAGGAATGATTTTTAATATTCCTAGTTTCTGTAAATGCCAAATACACAGTGTAATACCAGTGTTTATTTTGGAAGACAGTCTTAAGCTCAAAATTTTTTCTTCATAACATGGCTTTCTATGTGTAAGGCAGAATGAAATAGGGTGTAAAGTACCTCCTATTCTGAGTTCATTATATTGCAGTGATGTGTAAAGCTCTATTTAATTATGAGTAACTCATGATCTAAGCTATTTAAAGTGGACTGATTTGGTTCAGGAAATGCTAGTAAAGTTAAAACTGAAACAGAAAAAATACCTCAAACAAAGTAAAACCAACAATACCCAATTAATCAAACAAAAAAATCCAACCCCAAAAAACCCAACCAAACAAAAAACCATAAAGAAACCCCAATCCACAGTGCTGGGACCTTTGTAGCAGCTGAGCTGATCTCTCCTTCTGGCCAGAAAAACTCCCTAATTGTATGTATACATTAGGGATGGTCTTGGGGTTTTCCCATAGGATGGACCACAATGTGGAAGCACTGCTGTGGACATGCTGTGAATGTATTAACTAACTTTTAGATGCTGTAGGTCTCTGTGTCCTGCAGGAAATAAAATGCAAAGCATGCCAAGGAAATTCCAATGGAATTAAATGGGAGATGAAAGTCTGGAGTACCTTATAATGGCTAATGAAATAAAATTTTTAGGCTTCTGAGTAGTGGTATAACATAAGCCATCTGTATTGTTTTCTGAATATTTAAAGTTATTACTTAACAATGACTATTATTGCTCATAGTATGATTAAAATTCATCTGTGATGTTTAATAGGATTGTTTATACTGAAGAYCTACTGTCAACTCTCTTGCTGATAAAAATTAGACTATGTAAAGGGAGTTAAAAAATTAGTATTAGACTCCAAAGACAGATCTTCTGATTTTTGTCTTAAATTTTCAAAGATCTTGTGATACACCTGATTTTGCAACTATGAGCTTGTATTCACTTTCCTTCCTCTTCTTCTTTACTAGGTCACCTTTTTTAATATCTGTTTGACAGAGGTTTAAAATTTTCACAATGTCACATTCAATTGCATTACATTTCCTTGATAAATAGCAATAAATGAAATAGTATTTGTCTTACTTTTTTTTGTTCTGAAAAATATTTCACAAAATGTGAAACAACATAAGATTCTGTATCAATTTTGTTAAATTAAAAATGTAATTGATCAACTCCTTGTCATGGAATATTGAAAGTGTCAAACAGTTGAGGCTAGAATAGGAAACTGCAAATAAAGCTTTTTGAAAAACACACAAAAATACATAAAATAAAACTACTTAGTATTTGTTTCCTAAAACTGAAAATAAGTGCTTGAAATGCCATAAATAAATCCTATAAAAATTGTTACAAGTTCCTATACAAGCCAGATCATTATCTGAATATATTTTGGGGAAAAATATCTAATCACACATTATCCTAAGTTTTAATTAGAACGTGCAGACACATACACATCTATCTAATGAGCACATAGAATTGTAGAAAGGTTGGGGTTGATAGGGACCTTTAAAGGCCACCTAGTCCAACCCCTATGCAATCAGCAGGGACATCTTCCACTAGATCAGGTTGTGCAGAGCCTCACCCAATCTGGCTTTGAAATTTTCGAGGACTGTGAATCTACCACTTCTCTGGGCAACCTGTTCCAGTGTTTCACCACCCTCATTGCAAAAAAAAGTCTTCTTTACATCTAATCTAAATTGACTGTCTTTTAGTTTAAAGCCATTACCTCCTGTTCTGTTGCAACAGGTCTTGCTAAAAAGTTTGTCTCCATCTTTCTTGAAGATGTACTAGTACTCCTTTTAGGTACTAGAAAGAATCTCTATAACGGATCTTCAAGACCTTCGATCACAACTGTAGATAAAGGGGAATAATTCTACTTTCTTATAAATCCATTCCAAATATTGGAAGGCTGCTATAAAATCTCCCTGAAACTCTTCAGTTTGAACAACCCCAACTGTCTCAACCTGCCTTCATGGCAGAGGTGTGCCATTCCCCTGGTCGTTACTGTAGCCCTGCTCCAGACAGTGTCCAACAGGTCCATATGCTTTCTGTGATGAGGATTTTTTGCTGAATGCAGTGCCCCAGGTGGGGTCTCACAAGAATAGAGCTGAAGGGCAGAATCCCCTCCCTTGAACTCCTAGTTCTGCTCCTTTTGTTGCAGCCTGGATTAATTAATTCATCTTGTTTATTTATTTGTTTTACTTACAAGGTTTTCCTGAATTGGCACACTGAATTGTGAGGTTTAAAAAAAAAAAAACCAACTTAATTGACTTTAGAAATATATGAGAAATTTTTTAAGYTGTCAGCAGTAGTAGCTGCTGTTTATTAAAAGCCTTTTAAGCCATGATATTTCAGATATGTAATGCAACAATAGTGATTTGCTGCATTCTGGAATTCTAGCTTTCATCTGTGGAAGATGTCAGGAATTTTAAAAATCAATACACGGGGTTGTTTTCTTTGGTTGAGTRGTGTTTTTTTTTGAGTTTGTTGGTTGTTTGGTAGGTTTTTTGTATATTTTGTTTGGTTTGAGTTCTGTTTTTTTTTTTTTTATGGTAAAAAGATTTTAGAAGAAATTAATTTGGCCTGACTAGAGCTCAGTTTCTGATTTCTAAAGCTATTCTATTATTCTGAAGTATTGAGGTTATGATTTATTTTAATTAATTCTTATGACTAATTTTCAGGAAATCTAAAAGGATGGAAAAAAGAATCTACAAATATTTGTAAGATTTTTTTTTAATTTTCCAATTCAATAAGAAATGAAAATAAAACTTTTTTATAGRTTTGGAAGGAAAGGACATTTTTAAAAGCAGCTCACTTTAAAAAAGGGATTTGGCAAACTAAGTTAGCTTATTGCCTATATTAAAACACAAAATTTTTTCAAATAGCGTTAAAATCATAATGTAAAAACAAATCTTTAATAGAAAGCCTTTGAGGTGCACAACAAGGTGATATGCACACGTGATATACCATATTCCTACAATTTTAAAAAAGTTAGTTAATTATTATATGTATGAAATATTGTCCAATTAGATGAGCAGTTGGTTAGGTAATTTTCCCCTGATTTCTGCCCTGATTGGAGCCCTCCTCTCTGACCTCTTAGCCTTATACTTTATTGTATTTACAATGTATATTGCAAAACAAAATTTCTTTGCTAGACTAAAGGCAAGACTAAACAAAGTTTCAAGAACTGGTGAGTAAAGGTTTGTTAAAATATGGGAAAAGGGAGGAAAAGTACTACAAGTTGTAACTATGTGCTAACAGTCGAAAAAGCTGCAAGTATGAAAAATATATAAAAAACTAAAACTCTTTAGGCATCAAACTGAGTAAATTTTATAATTTCATATTTGTTTCATCTTAAATTTTCATGGAAGAATAAAGGCATTACTTTTTGTCCTAATTATTCGCAAATAATCACACACCTTAAAGATTTTCATAACAAATACGGTGTTTTCAAGCAGAATTTGCTGAGAGGACATTTGTACTTTCATCAAAATTTTATTGGTCTAAATTGTCCTTCAGTATTCTCATATGATCTATTGAAGAAAGCTTGTACATGTATGATGCTTCTGTCTAGATAATAAAGACTTGGACGTATTTCCTTGCTTGTATAATTTTAGGAACAAAGATTTTGCAGCACCATCTGTAGGGAGAATGGATTTACACTGCAGATGGAGGATAAAGCAGTTACAGCAGTAGGCTTGTTTAAACCAGTTTCTTGCACAGCTGTTTCTGGGTTGGTACAGACAAATTTGATTTTAAGGCACAGATCAAGCTCAAGAGCCATACTCTGTGCTTTTTCTGCCAGGTTAAGACTTGCTTGATTTAGAGACATAATGTGGAGGAATCTCTGTAGGCAGAATCTTGGCAAGAGTCTCAGACAGACACCATGTAGGAAGGAAATAAGGGCCTGTATAAATACAGTCTGGCTGTAGAGGACTAAGGTTCATTAAAGAAAATAATTATGGAAAATATTTTTTTTTGTTAATTTAATAACAAGAAAAATTAGAAGAAATTATCAGAGATAAAAACAAAAATATGGTAAAATATTGAGATGTTAGAGCCTCAATCTTTACATCAGTGTTCCATGATGCCAGAAGTGCTCTTTATGTGCTTATTATRTCGTAATTCACTAGCTCAACTTTTTGGGGAAGGATTGACTCTGATGAGTGCAGTGGAGCACAAATGTAGTCTAACCAGGATCTTCAACTCACAGAGACAAGAGGAAGCATCTGGGATCACTGAGCTGACACTGCTGCTCATTGCATTTTTTTTTCAACTTTCTGCGAAGGAATATTTTTAAAAGCACATCTCATTTACTGACCAGAATGACCTAACAGGTGCTACTTTCAGGTGGTCCCTTTTGGAAGACACAGGAAAGTAAATTTGTTTTCTTTATCTTATGATAACTTCTGGGAGGATATTTCAGAGAAATATTTGGTCTAGCATATGGGACACTGTAGTTTTTTGATCTCTCTTGAATCAGATTAGAGTAAAAGCAAACAAACGTGGGCAATTCCTCTTTAAGCCTGTTACAAGAATTTACCATTCCAGTGGTTCACTTCTAGCATTAAGCAAGATATATAAACACTTTGATGGCTCGATTTCTTTTTAATTAAAGTTTAATTATCTGCCATGCAGTTGCTAGAGATGAAAGTACATATGTAGAGCTTTTAGGATGTTCATGTACAAAGGTTTGAGGAAAGAGTATGCCCATATAGCCATTAAGGGAAAGCACTCAAAGAGCAGGAAAGCAGTCTGTASAATCAGAAATTGAAAATGTAAGAAGAACACTTAAACTGAGTACACAAGGAAGATAAAAACAAACACCAAATAGTCAAGGTTTTGAGGGCAGCACAACCAACATAACTGTAGTGTTGTATTGCTGTGGATTGGAGCAGAATGCCCTCCAGAGAAAGAGAAGATTTTTGGGCTAGCAGAAGAAAAGATTATTTTGGCTGCCATCTTTGATATGAAAGATTTGAAAACAGTATAAGAAAGCAGAGGAAGAAACTAAGAATGTAGATGAAGTCATCTTTAATCTTTGCTCCTTTATTTTTTGTCTTACTTATTTTTTCCAGTCTTGTGGATGAATAGCCAACATATTTGACTGAGGTCTTCYTCTTCAGGGAAAGAAACCATAAGACTTTCTTGAAAAAAGGGCAAGTTTTTCTGCTAAAAGATTGCTGAGGTTTTGCTGCCTGGGAAACATAACTTTGTGATTTTGTAAACAGATGTAATAAATATTAAAAGAAAAGAAACAACAATGTGCATCTTAAACTAAACAGAAAACAGTGGAAAATTATAGAGAATAACTATTATTTATTTCTGGATTGGGTTTTTTTTCCCTGCAGTGTAAATAAAATCATGTTCAAAAATAGGTTATGAATACAGCGTGTTGACCAGGGGAATGTGGCATGAATATTGCGATGTATTTATGATCATGTTTTCATAAATTGGTTTCAATTTTTTTGTTTTCAAGTTTTAAAATAATTTCATAGTTTTGTCACATATATATGTGATATCATATATATCATATAATCAGAATAAAAAATTCAAAATGTTTTCAAATTTTAAAATAAAACAAGATTGAAGTGACACAAATATTTTTAGCAATTATGCCAGCTAGAAACTGCATTCTGATCAGTTTAGAGGAAAAAAAATCTGCATTGACTGTTAATTGCAGAACAGTTTGTGTTGATTCAAAATCTGCAGATAAAGTACTTCCAGTAATAGAGGAATTATAAAAAATAAGAATGGAAAAGYCTTAAGTTAAAGTATCATATTATTCAAGATAGAACAGAAATGAAGTTCTAGTGTTTTGTTGCCCAGACCAGCATCATAGACCTTCATGGATAATCTGGGCATCCTGGGAGCATGGCATACTGCTGGAGCTGATCAGTCCTGCTTCTTAATCTGGCATAGCACAAAAAGTCATAGCACTCCCTATTCCAAAGTAAGCCTTTTGATACAAATCTTTGTTCTCTGATGCATACAGTAACACACAGAATAAATGTGTCATGAGAGAGTGTGGCTAGAAAAGCCGAGTGGTGCCTGAGACAGAATACAGTTACTCTCTACAAATACATCCTCTGCATAAAGAAGCRGGAATGAAAACTACTGTGCTAAATAGGAGACAGTGCTGGCATAGGAAAAAAATCATTTACTGGTGAAAAAACTCTGCTTGAGACCATTGATAGCATTGGACAACTTTTAATTATTTGAAGAATTGGGGAAGCAAGAATCACAACTAACTTTTGCAGCATACTTTATTACCAGTGAAAGCCATCTAGCTTAATTCTGTCCTCTAAATCTATACCATTTTTTCCAAAAAATTTCCAAACAAATCTTATATTGAGATAGCTTCTCAGTTAATTTAATTTTGTACTATTCCTACTCCTAAAATCCCTTTCTCAGTCTCTGCCCTTTCCATAATGGTTTATTTATGATCTGTTTCAGAAAGACCCTGATTTTTAACAAGGAAAAAATATACACTGGGAATCAGGTTTGGACTCCAATGAATAGCAATAAACACTGTCTATAGAAAAAGGAAAGAGAAGACAGATTGCGCTAGGTATTACAGCATAGGTCATTTAATGCCCAAGAAATCAGTATTATGATTTTGAGAACTGTAGGATTGACTGTGGCTGGATGCCAGACATCCAGCAAAGCCTCTCTGTCATTCTACTCCACAGCTGGACAGAGAAAAGAATATATTATGGAGGGTTTGTGAGTTGAAGYAAGGACAGAGAGAGATCATTCACCAGATACTGCCACAGGCAAAACAGACTCAAATTAGAGATATTACTTGAATTTGTCAYTCCTTCCCAGCTCTACCTCCTAGTCCTCAGTGGTGCAGGAGATGGGGAAGRTGGGTTATGGTCAGTTCATCACAAGTTTCTGCCATTGCTCAGGAAGAGGAGTCCTTTCCCTGCTCCAACATGGGACACTCTTCCATGCAGTGAACTCCTTCAAGAACAGGCTGCTCCTGTGTGGTCCCACACAGAGTTGGAAGACCTACCCGGAAACATGCTCCAATGTGAATTCCTGTCTCCACAGATCACAGGTCACTGCCAGGACCTTGCTCCACTGTGGATTTCCCATGGGTTCACAGCCTTTTCTCAGGCAATCACCTGCTCCAGTGTGGGTCTCCTCCAGAGGCTGCAGGTGGATTTCTGCATCCCTGGRGGCTGCAGGGGAAGAAACTTCTTYACCATGGTCTTCACCATGTACTGTCAAGGAACCTCAGCTCAGGCACCTGGAGCACCTCCTCCCTCTCGTTCTCCACAGACCTTGGTGTCTGCAGAGCTGGTCATCTCACATTCTCACTCCTCTCTCCTCTGGACAGAAATAGGTCTTCAAAATAGTTTGTTGKTTTTTTTATTTTTTCCTTAAATATGTCATCACAGAGGAATTGCAACAATCTTTGATTGACCCAGCCTTGACCAGCAGCACATCTGTCTTGGAGCTGACTGACACTGGACATGGCTCTGCTGGATATGGAGGAAGTTTCCAACAGCTTCTCACAAAACCACCTCTGTAGCCCCTAACTACCAAAACCTGGCCACGCAAACCCTGTACAAGAATAAATAGGATTTGGAGCACAAGAAAGGGCTAGATAATAAAATTATAATTTAAGAGGAAACCCAGAGATTTGGTGACTAATTTTCAGTCCTCCTTTTTGCAGCTCATCTTTGACAGAAGTTTAGAAAAGTCAAATGATGCCATTCCTTTCAGAAGATTATTTACTTTAGAATTTCACTCCAAATCAGTCTGAAACTGTTATCCTGTTGATGCTATCACTTACCTAGCATGTGTGCAGAAATATTGTCCTATTTGATTTCAGCAAATTTGGTCAGTGAACTAAAGTTATGACACTTGTCTAAACAAAGCAGCTGTCAGCTCATATCACAAGCTCCTTCTAAATAAAGACCTGCACAGCTCCAAAATTTGTTATTCTTTATTGAATCCAAGCCTTTCCACTGGCATTATTCATTCTTTCCAAAAACACTAGAAAATGCAATACATTACTCAGCTGTGACCCAGCATGTCCTAAGGTGCATATTTAATTGATGTAAATAAATGAGAKTCTAGTCTACCCAAATGCTGATGTTTTGATTTAATAGAAACACTGTTTACCCAAAASTTGTCATTACTGCAAGGATTATTTTCCCTGGAGGCTCTCATGATAATCTGGAGGACAACTGCTAGAAGCCTGCTTAGTATCTGCAGATTCCTTGGGCAATGAAACTATTCAATAATGGAGTAAAAGGAGAAAATAGTTAACATGTTTGCTGCTTTCTGTGGTTTACCCTAATATACATTTTCTCTTATGTTGAAAGAAGGAGTTTTGAAAGTGCAATAGTTTCATGCTTGCATAAATGCAAATATTTTTAGATAAAATTACAGTGTTAAACTCCAGTATTACTAGGTATTAAATTAAAATCAACCAGATACTAGGAACTTGCTATTATTTCAAATTAAAATCAAGTATATWTGTATATTTTGCAGTGCTCAGAGCTAGAATAACTGTTATAGATATTTTCTTCTGCTTTTGATGTCAGCTGTCCCTCTAGTTTTCTTCCTGGATATCAATCTTGAAAACCAATACACATATAAATTCTATTTCCCTTCTTTCTGCCTTTAGGTGGTATCCAGTTTTATCAACAGGAATTCATTTTATAAAGGTCACTGACTTAATGAAATAGTTTTCAATGTTTATGCCCATACCTTCCTTTGAAAAATAGATTTACCTTAACTAGGTATTCATCAATACAAATTAACTGGATATATTAAATGACATATCATTGCATGGAAAAAAGAAATGAAAAATGTGCTGTTATTGCTCTGGGGAAAAAAAAAGAAGAAGAAGAAGAAGAAGAAAAAAAAGGTAATATGCTGCGTCAAAAAAAGGAAAAATCTAAAATCTTTTATTGGTTGGACATCAAAAGACTGTAGCTTACTCCCGCTAGATGATCCTCCCTGTGGTTGTTGGAAGCTCAACAGTAGGATAGGTTTTGACAAAAATTCCATTTCTTTTTAAAATATATATGCCACATATATTTTAAAGCTAATAATGTTGGAAAATTTGAGGTAAATTAAAGAAAAATGGTCACTATCAGTTTTCCCCAGTTAAATCCATCCTGGCAAGAATTATGGATGACACTAGGCTTCTACCAAAAACATAAAATAGGAGATAAAAAGGAGTTGATTTCTGAAATTATTACCCATTCAGAAGTTGAAATTAATTATCATAAGTCTACAATTGTTTCAATATTTTTGAGAGTTTAGATAGGAAATAAAAACATAGACCAGTCAAGCTGTCTTTCATTTTAAAAAATCAAATGTGATCAAAAGAGCAAAAGTTCTAGAGTTTCTTCTTCAAAGACCCTCTCTTAGTATTGAAGTACAATAGAGGAAATATAATCTTGATGTTCAAAGTACATATCAGACCCAGCATAGGATGGTAAAATCCATTATGAACAAATCTTTTGTTTCAAATAATCTGTGAATATTTAATTCTTCCATATGGAATTAACTTTTTGTGTACTTCATATTTACAGTAAAATTAATGGTGTCTGCTTGTACAGAGTATTGTTAGTGATGTTTGTGACAAGATATCAGATTCTAATACTATTCGCTGAGGTTATTTTATATATTCTATAYAGGAAGGGAATAAAATTTAATATGAAATGCACTTAATTTAAGATATTTTGTATTGCATGAAATCTTTGATTTAGCAGAGTCATACCAAATATGCAAAGAATACAGTATAAATTTAAAGCTGCATTTTATAAAATTCAGTAATTGCAATATACAGTTCAATCTCAACATGTGATTAACAGAATGTTTGAAATTGGAAGGGTCCTCTGGAGGTCATCTGGTCTGAGCCCCTGCTTGAGTACAGGCACCTAGAGGCAGGTGTCCAGGACCATGCCCAGGGAGCTCCTGAATATCTCTAAGGATGGAGAAGTCATAACTTCTCCAGGCAACTTGTGCCAGTGCTTAGTCATCCTTACAAAAATGTTTCCTGATGTTCAGGACAAAGCTCCTGTGTTTCCGTTTGTGTCCATTGTCTCATGTCCTCTTACTGGACGTCAGTGAAAAGAATTTGCTCTGTCCTCTCTGCAACTTCCTTTCAGTAAWTTGTGTACATTAGTTAAGTCCCCTTTGAGCTATCTCTTCTCTAGGCTAAGCAGTCCCAACTCTCTCCATCACCAGGTGAGACTGATTGACAGGTGATTCCCTAGGGCCTTGTTCTTGCCCTCCCTTAAAATATGAGTTGCTTTCCTCCAGTCTTTGAGCACTTCCTCCTGTTGCCAGGATTACTGAAAGTTACAAAGATTACTGAAAATGCCCTGGCAATAGCATCTGTCAGTTCTTTCAGCACTTGTGGGAGCATTCCATGGAGGGCTCGTGGACTTACTCAGCAACCAGTGACAGGACAAGAGGACACAGTCCTAATTGATGCCAGGAGTAGTTTAGGCTGAACATCAGGGAACCAATTCTTCACAGAAATAGCGATTGGCCATTGGAATGGGCTGGCCAGGTAGGTGGTGGAATTAYTGTCCCTGGATGTGGTTAAAAAAACACTGGACATGGCACTCAGTGCCATGGTTTAGTTGATAAAATGATGTTTGGTCATAAATTGGATTCAATAGTCTCAAAGCTCTTTTCCAAATTAGTGAATTCTGTGATTCTATGATTTATGTATGTCCATTCCTAAACTACAATAATCATATTTGCCTATTTCTCCCTTCATGCATTTTTGGAGAGCTATTGTCAGTCACAAAAGAAAGCAATTTCTATACATATGTAAACTAGAAAKAAATCGTTGTTAGATGACAGTATTAAAAATTGCCAAATTACATGCATTCAAAAAAAAATTGAAATTGCCAATAAGGGCTTTGCCACTTTGAAACTTGATGTTTCTGGAGTAAAAGCTGTTTTTCCTCTTTGAAAATTCTTTATTTCTCTAGTTTGATTATAGTACTAAGAATTCGTTACCACAGTAACAGAACAAGACAGCAGATTTTTTGCTGACTTTTACTAAAACGTGAAAACATTGCTAATGCACAGCAGTTGCTGAGATTTAAAACACATCTAATTTGCAGGTGATACAAAATGCTTTCAGCAAATTTAGTGCTACAAAGTTTATGATACAAGTCAGATAGTGGTTCAAGTGAGAGAAACCCATGGAAAATGCATATATATTAGAGATAAACTACTCTTTTAATAAACTCTCATCACAAAAAACCCCAACCAACCAAAAGAGAAAAAAGACCCAGCAAAACCCCAAAAACCTCCAAAGTCAAATCAATCAAAAACAAAAAAAAATCCATAGACAACAAATAAGCTTAATTTATACTTAAATTGAGAAATCAATTCCTATGCATGTAGGGTGTGATCACAGCAGCAAGTAGGGAGATAACCAAGCATGAGATGTGCCTTTCTGTGGCATTCATTTTGCATAAATTTACTAGAGCTCCTTAGTTAGTTTTAATTGTTTTGACCCTAGGTCAAGAACGAGGAACTAGATAATTGTTCTGTGCTCATTTGCTGTTTGATTAGTGTAATGCCATACAGCTGTGCATCACCATAGGTTGAGATTTCTAACTGCTCCAATGGGTAGTATTAAGAGAAGTTAAGCCTGAAAAAGGAGTCTTATCTCTTGCCCTTCTATTACTGCTCACCCTAGAAAATTAAGCATAATCTGACCTCAAGATAATTAAGTAAAGGGATTTAAATGTATCATATACTTTGAGTCATTATCTCTTTTACATATTATTTTTATACCTGACTTCAGAATAATTACTGTCAATTCACCATGGTACAGAAGCAGACTCGAGTCTAAATTGATTTGGGTGTAGAAAAATGGTCTTCCTGGAGGAGACTGAGTACTGCTTACTTCGACTTATGTTTTTGCCAGAAATTTTCCATGTTGGTCACTCCACTTTGCACAGCTAAATTTCTGTTTCCACTTGGCCATATTGCTATMATTGTGGGGCAAACATGCTGACAAAATAGTTTGTTTATTTAACTCATGTCTAAAACAATTGGGTTTGGGGTGTCCAAGCAGTAACTGGAATACATCAAGGCTGGATGCCAGGGATGCTAAAGAATTCTTAATGTTAAGATTGATTAATTAATCTTTTGCCAAAACAAGACTAAAATTCCACTGGAGTTCTCTTCTTATAATACTATTGTAAACAACATAAATTGATACAATATATTTGATTCTTCCTTATAAATCGCTGAAACTATTTTGTATTTCTCACTAAATTATGCTTTACTGTACATTTATTACTCTGGAGAAAAATTTTAGCCATTTCCAGACCACAACAGACAAAAGCTGTTAGTTAAAGATCAGAAAAGGTTTATTTAACAGCAAAAAAATCTGTATTTTCATAGACATATCTAAGTATGTAGTGTAAAAAGAAAATAAATCATCAATACTTCTGCAATCAAAAATACTTCTGCAGAAGTATTTTTTCCTTTATCTAGTTCTCTGTCAGTTCATAATCTGTAAAATATCTTCTGATTCTAGAAAGATGTTTACATGTGTTTATGCACTTGCACAAGTAATATCATTTGGACTCCTGTGTTTAGAGCAA
The DNA here is from genome assembly GCA_014549065.1 of Cardinalis cardinalis. Classification (NCBI taxonomy): domain Eukaryota; kingdom Metazoa; phylum Chordata; class Aves; order Passeriformes; family Cardinalidae; genus Cardinalis; species Cardinalis cardinalis. The sequence continues at coordinate 49,923 of JACDOX010000100.1, read as the reverse complement.
AATGAGTGCAAAAATATTTTGGATTTGAGTTTAGTAAAAGATATGAGAAAGTAACACTCTTCTGGCTGAAATGCAACTGGAGACTTTTGAAAAATAAGTAAATTGATGAAAAATTGCACAGCAAGACAGAAATTGACTGACTAATTTAAGTTTTCAAAAATTCAAATGAAAAAGTTCAGCATCCTCTGCTTTAAAGGTATTATAACATACTGATCCTTATTTCTAATTTCCTTAGACTAGAGTAGACAAATCTATCTCACACAGCTGTACTTCTTACATTCAATTTATAAAAAAGACATTCAGAAACACATTTTTAATGTAACTTTGCCTCTTGTTGCCTTTAATGTCAGAATCATGTTTGGTTCTCACCTTGTGAGCATGCATGCATAGGTAGAGCAGGTTRTATAGTATCACCTTAGGAGCTCCAGGATATTTTGTGACTTCCAGCTGCTAGTCTAGGACAGAAAAWCTTCCCTCCAGGTTTTACATCATATGTCAGTCTGGTGCAGATGTCTCAGATACTTAGATATCTCTGATGGAATTATCCACCTCTGTTTAGGCTCCTGAAATCTCGCTTGACAAACCTGAGCAGATGAAATCTTAGCTGCAGTGTGTGGGCTCAGGATTCACACTGTATGACTGAATTTCCCAAACCAGGYCCACAAAATTTCAAATGGGAAGTAAGTTGTCCAATTCTTCAGGTAGGCAGGAAAAGGACTTGTAATAATGAGAAACAGGACAGCAGATGARATTTTGGACCAGGGGATAGGAAAGAATAAAAGATTCTGGGGCAGGAGCCAAATATCTTCAATTGGTTATTAATATTGTTAGATCTGGAATTTAAAACAAATTGTATAATTAGGAATGAATTAGCAAGATCTTTGGCAGGGAAGGCAAACATCTTGGCAGAGGAAAACAATAAGATGGAAACTAATGACCTCTCAATTCCTTTAACCTTTTTTCCAAAAATATGATTTTAATTATGAGGGGGGTTTTGCTTGTTTCTTTGTGTTGTTTTTTAAGTTAAAAATAATTCCTCCAGGATTTTTTCCTATGTTGCTAAATTCCACTTTTTCAGTATTCTGATTGAGATAATAACTCATATGTTATATCTGAGCTGTTMATATTTTACATGAATATTGTAAAATATTTGGGCTATAAGAGTTATTTTACAAAAGATGCTAGTGTTTCCTGAGTCTCAGCTSTGTGTTTTGTACAGAGTTCTTGCCTAGAGGAGTCTAGATTCTAGTTGGGCTTAGACAAAACTATTTGAAGACCAAAGTAAAAGACCTAGTTGTAGCAGAAGCCTGGGGATCTGGAAATTTGCTCCATCAGTAACACAAATGCCTAGGGGCTGATTTAAAGACAAGAAAAAAAAAGGGTTTATGAAAAGGTAGATCGTTTTGTTACACAAGGGAAAAGAAAAAGCCAAGAAGTAGGAAAAAAAAAGTTAAAATGTGCCAGCTCTACTGATTATTTCACATTTGCAACAACCACATTAATTGACAACAGTCTCCCATCAGCTGACCTGCTTAAGTGCATGCTTGTTGAATTTTTCACCATTACATTTTCCATCATGTGTGGAAAAACATTTCTTTATTCTTCAGTTCTTCTTTGAAATCTCTTTAAAAGTTTATAGRAACCTTGACCACCTGTAGATAGAGGTGTGATAATGATTAATGTAGTGCTCCACGGTCTCTGTACTGCCTATAACATTCTTGCTATAATCACGYGGTATGCACATCTGGTTTCAGTAGCTATTGGTTGACTCTACCTCTTTAAGCCAACAATTTGTCATCTTTAAAAAGAAAAAAAGTGCAATAGTTAATTTTTGACATAGTTTATCAAGTTTTCTACCCAACGAAATACCAATAATAATCAAAACACAAATGAAAACAAAATATTTAAAATATTTTGKGTGTGTACCTTTTCCCAGAAGAGAAACTAACAGGTAGCATTAAAATAAATTAAAAACCTAAGAACAATAGTAAATCAAAAGAATAAAGCTGATTATTTTGCTGAAAAATAAGAGGAGTTTTGGGATTTTTTTAAGACCTGAGGTGCAACTGAAAAMTGGCCATAATATTTCACAGATACTTTTATTAATATTATAATCTAAAGCAGGGAACTCAGTGTGACCTTGAATAACTAAACATCATCCTAGTGATACAATATTTCTTTTTGATACATTCCTATTTGTAGTTGTATTCCTATAATTGTTCCTAAAAGCAATTTTTTTCAGAATTAAAAATAGTATACAAATTGTTTCCCAATATGTAAAAAGTTTCTGGAGGAAAGATGAATTGGACAGCATGATTTTC
>JACDOX010000100.1:34075-47513 GCA_014549065.1 Cardinalis cardinalis | reverse complement strand
GGAAAGGAAAGGAAAGGAAAGGAAAGGAAAGGAAAGGAAAGTTCTATATCTCTTCAAGTGATACATACAAGAAACAGGTAAGTAAATAGGGGGATTTTTTTTTAGAATAGCAATTGTAGTAAATAATTGATGTCTGTTTATGTCTGTTTTTCTTGCTGTTACCTGCAACATCAGATTAGATTACTCTAAACCATGGTTAATAAAATCAAAATTGAATCTATGACAAAATGGGGTACATAGGAGTGGACATTATTATCTCCACTTCTACACATCTTTTTTGGGCCAGACATGTCAAAGAMATTTAAGAAGCAAGAAAACATCAAAAATTCAATTTTGCATATTGTAATTTGTTTTTCAGTGCAGGGAAGTAATTTGCTTGAGATCCGTTTATAATCCAATATACAAATGGCAGGTCGAACACAGGTCTCTCAACCTTTCTCTATGGGTGTATGATCACATATCTTGGATTATTAGCTAGACTGCAAAATCATCCTGCACCAATTAGCGTCTTTTAAGGGCTGATCTATCTTCTGATTCTTGTTTTGGAAAAGATCATGCCAGGTGGCTTTATGTAATTGACTAATGTAAATCTACATTCAAGTAGCTGCATAAGATGCCTTGTATTCTAACTCTAATGCTTAATGACTGCATTATCTGAAAACACTTAAGAACAGTTCACTGTCTAAGATGACTTCCACATGAAATGGCRCCAATGGAATCCCAGCTGATTTTTCAAAATTACCTTAGAAAAACAGCCAGGTAAAACATGCACTCACACAAATTCAGTATATAGAAACTAAATTGTATTGTGCAAGAGAGAGGTCATAATGCAAGTTTTCAATGGTTTCTAGCCATTACAAATACACGATGAGGTATAGCTATAGTGGCCTGTAGTTTCATAGGTACCAGCTGAAGCTGTATTCTAGTATAGACAGCTTAMTTGAAAGAGTTTCAGATTACTGTGGACATAATTATCCTATGTGCAGGAAAACCAGTGCTGCCAAGAGATAAATGAAGAGCTCAGTTTGTTCTTTGCAGTTTATAAAATTACATTATAAATTATTACATTACATTATAAAATACATTACATTATATACATTATATACATTATAAAATACATTACATTACATTATGCAAAAAAAAATTCTGGATCAAATTAATAATAAAATTTTCATTTAAAAACAGTAGACTTAAACAAAGACGTGGCTTCTTCTCCCAGGCAAGGACAGGAGGACATGGGGTCAAGCTGGTTCAGGGAASGTTCAGGTTGGACATGGGAACAGACTGCCCAGAAAAATATACAATATACAAATGGCACCAYCCCTGGAAATGTTTAAGAAACAACTGGATGTGGCACTTACTGTATGGTTCAGTTTAAGCTGTTGTTCTGTCAAAGGTCGAACTTGATGATGAGGTCTTTTCCAACTTTTATGATTCTATGATTATCTTYTATGGTTATTGGCAATGTTTCTAAAAATTCATTTGGATGAAATTTTTCTGTCAGTAATACCACTGTAGTTCTCATTCTACTGACATCAGCCCAATTGACTCATGCCAGAATTGACTGTTAGGCTCACACCTTGTTAAAAATCTGTTTGCACCCTTTTATGTATTACAATGAAATTACCACTAGAAACCTGACACAGTGTAAATTATGAACTGAAATGGCAGAAAAGAGTAGCACAACAGTTAAAGCAACTAAAAAAGGCAGTGTGACTATTCAAGTGGTAAGGAGATCTATTCTTAATTGCAGTTCTCTGTAAAAGATTAGTATGTACCTGACCAATGTAGAATCATGGCAGTAAAGAGGTCAAAGTCTGCAGCTCACGAARCCTAAGTGAATATAATGGTGGTTAATTACGTCCCTTTTCTGAGTCTCTCAGAAAAATTTTGTGGTATTTTTGTTTTGTCTAATGCACAAGGTATAAAGTGCCGATGTGTTTACATTTCCCTTCAAGTGCTGTTTTATGCAGTGAAAAGGATTTTTTTTTGCCTTTGCATGTACTGCTTACTTACATTTATGATAACTGAGCCACCCATGTTCTCAACCTTTGCTCTTCTCTCAGTTGTCACATCACACACTTGCTCAGTGGCTCAGAAAGTCCTCTGCCATGTGTTATACAAGAGAAATGTTAATGGGGAGAACTACAGATTTTAAAGTAACAGCATGTCTGTTTGGAAAATGGGATTAATTCAGAATTTTAATTTTGAATTCCGCAGTTGGCTTCTCTGGACTATGAGGATRTGAAAAAGCTGCATAAGAGCAGTGCTGGCAGACTCTGCTATTTTTACCTGRAGTCAATAGAACAGATGACCTTTCTTTTTAAGAAAATGCCATTTTTGTGATGTGCTCCAGCTTCTATTGCAGATTGCCAAGGTGACTTTTAATGCAGTCCCTCACAGAATTCGGTTGTGCTCAGAAAAGAGTAGCTCCTTACAATATTCCTCAATATTGGGGCAGTATTTTCTCACCTGTCAGGCAGGTTACACACATTGGTTTTTAACTTAAGGCTGAAAAATGAGGAATCTTCTATAACAGAACTTGTGGTATGTGGGAATCTGGTTAGCAGAATCACTTTTCTCTCTTATTTCTGCACTCAGGATGAAAAGTGAAATGTGAGCTAATAAAATCTAGTGGTAGCTCAACTGGAAAGTCTGAGGTCTGATTTAGGTCAGGAATCAGGATTCATCACCTGAGAGTTTGCAGTTCAGTAGAGTCTGAAGTTTTGATTCYGATACAGATTTAGCCAAGTTTATAAGTTAAGTGCTGCTTTGATAAATGTATAAAAGCTGAAGAAACTCAGTAATGGATGTGGGCTGGTTTTCTGTTAGTTTTTGGTTTTGGTTGTTTTTTTCGTTGTTGTTGTTTTTGGTTTGTTTTTTTGTTGTTGTTGTTGTTTTTCGTTTTTTTTGTTATTTGTCTATTCTTGAGGTTCTGTATAGCACTTTAGAAATACAAGATGCACCTGAAGTTTGTGCATTTTACTTGGACATAATACTAAAAAAAAAGTCATAAAATAATATCATGTTGTATGGGTTAGCTGTCTTATAATTTTTTATTAATCTTTTCTTCTAGCTCCAGAGCACTAGAGTTTTATATTTATGCTGTCATATGAAGAAGCATTTTCACTATAATCTTATCGTTATAATAGTTATAATATAGTTAATATTATAAGTTCCAGGTTAGATGAGGCATGTTATYAAAAGAATAAAGCTTTGGTGGGGCAAATAAATAAGTGTAGATTTAGTGACCTGAAGTAAAGAAGTTTCTCATTTCASTGGAATCCCCCACCAATTTTCTTTACTGATTCCCTCTAATTCTCCACCTCAATACCAGACACTCCCATTTGGATTTATCAAGAGACAATACGGAGGTATATTGAGAGACAAATTGTGGGCATGCTAGTAGGAAAGAGYTTATTGAGTCATTTTGAAAGGGTGGATGAGGGAGGAGAAAAATAAACAACAAAAGCCCAGAATATGCTAAGCCATATTTTTTTTTTTCCATCAGAAGATTCCAAAATAATTTACATGGAGACATATGGGGAAACTGAGGAAGCACAATGACTACTGCTAACCACCTTTTCTGTACTTTTGTTTGTGGCTCCCTTTGTTAGTTTGCAAGTATTTCATTAGCAGCAGAAATTGAAGGAAAACCAGAACTGAAATCCTAGACAATTGCTCTAAGAATCAAAGAGGAAAGGAGATCCCAGAGCAAAAACTATGACTCCAGATGTTTACAGTGAAGTCCTATAAACTGTGAAACAGTGACTAAGGCCAGTGCTTAACCATGCCRAAGAAACAAACTTCAGGAAAGCAAGTGGAAAATAAAACTTTTCACGGAAAAAAAAAAGAAGCGTACTCGTAATTACCACAGAACTAGTAGAATTTTAGAGAAGAAAAACAAGGAAAAGCATCTGAAATAAAATAACATTAAAGTTTCCTGTAAAAGAGACAATAAGCTTATTTAATTTATCCTAATTTCTGTCCTGAAAATATAAAATTTAATGATCTTTTGAATTAGCTTTAGAAGGGATTTCTGTTCTTTCACTACTAGACTCATAACTTGTAAATTTTGTCGTTAGCAGGCAAGCAAAATCTAAGTTTTAAGTTTAAGCTAAACTCAGCTGGTGCTGCAAGCTCAGAACCTGTAAGAATACAAAGTTTAATTTTGCTGCCAGGAAGTTGAAAAGTGAGAGATTGAGTGCTGTAGAGAAAGTGGCCTGAGAAAAAGATTATTTTGACTTCTTTTGGACTGTGGATAGAGAGAAACTGCTATATGGTAGCATGCCCCCAAATATATAAATTATTCAAACTCTCCTCTTTGATGGTACAGAACTTTACTCACATCTGATACAAGTCTGGGTGTAAAAGGACCATTGTTGTCTTGGTGGTTTTAGGCATCTGCTTCTTCAATAACTTCCTACTGTGCCTGCTGTCATACCAGACCTGACTAATCAGCCAGGTGTCTGGGGATAATAAAGAAAAGAAATGTAATAGGAAAATCAGCAGAATCTCTGGCTTTCCTCTAAAGACAGCCTTCTAGGAGTCTATTAAATATACAAAACCACTTATTGCTTTTTCAGCAATCAGCCTAAATGTCTGGGGTGTGACACAGAAGAGGTTGAAGGAACTGCACTAGAGTTTCTTAGATCACCTAATGTAGGAACTTTGTAAACAATTTTTGTTYACCCAACACTTAGAATCTTTCTTTCTAAATCAAGTTGAGAATTTTCTGCATTAGCTCTCCTTTTTAGTCTTATTAATTTTTTTTATAATTTTTAGTATTCACTCTGAAAACTTGCTTGTAACACTTAGCCAAAGAAGAAAAAAAATACTTTTTGGCTTGTACTTCTGAACAAACCTTCCACAATTTGAATACTTGAAATTTGAATTTGAATTCTTGGRATGAAATTTCGAGAATACTTGAATACTTGGATTGAAAGGTGAATCACAAGTCAGGAGTTTTAGGAAAAAAGGGTCTTCTAGCTTTTGTTTTTGTTGTGGTTGGTTTTTTGATAATGCAATAATAATAAAAATAGCAACACAAATTGTTTTCAAATATTAAGAAAAACAGATTTACTGTCATAGAGACATTATATACTAATGTCTTCTGCTAACTGACTACTGATAGATTTGAGCAAGTTATTGAACACTCTGACAGAGTCTAGGAAGAGTACTATGCACAATTACTTAACTCTTACATTAGTGGAGGAATAGTGTCTACATGCTTAATAGAATAGACATGAAACCAGCTCTATGAAATTGTTCTGAACTGATGCAGTCTTGCTCAAATCACTGTAATTATTTTAGTTTCTTGAGCAAATCTCCGCTCTCCTGTTCTTCAYGGAGTAATGTGAGGGTTAAGTTATCAGCCTCAAGTGTACAGAAGAGGAGAACAGCGAGTCATCAGAGTTCAATTAGCCCTGCAATTAGGYAGATGATTTGTCTTGCCACAAAATATTCCTCAATATTTGCAGAAATCTTGTCTGCTTTTTCTATCCAAACCATTTCGCCAGGCCTAACTAACCTCATAAATCTTACAGACAAAGGAACCAAGCACTTGTTTTCCAATATCTAATCTGCTTTTTCTTTTTATTTTGGCTTTTTTCTACAGAGTAAACTGAGGCTCAAGTCCTCACTCACATGCTTCGCACATCTCTTAAATTTAGTCCCAAACCTCAGGCTCTACATTTTGTAATCAAGCCAATATGTATTTTAATCTGCCAGAACATGCATTATAACAAATTAAGAGCAAAGTTTTATTTTGAAGCATGTTCCTGCTTAAAAAAAAAGTTTTAACGTGAGTCAATGAAGTAACCTATGACATACATGAGATTGGTCTGCTTAATGTAATGGCCTTACAATCTCTATCAAACACCAAAACAATACTGAAGACTTCAGGATATAGTAGCATGGAGATCATCTTATGATTCACCAAGAATCAAYGTCATATTTACTTACAGCAGCAGAATCATAGGGCTGTTAGGTTTGGAAAAGACTTCTGAGGTCATCAAGTTCACAATTGGAGACCCTGCACCGCCCCATTTGCCGCTAAACCATATGCCCAAGTGCCACATCCATAGGTTGTACGAACATTTCCRGGGATGGCGACTCAACCAGTTCCCTGGGCAATCTGTTCCAATGTCCAGTGACTGTTTCAGTGTGAAAAGTTTTCCTGACATTGAATTTATAACTCTCCTAGTTCAGCTTGTGATGATTTCCTTTCATCCTGTAGCTTGTTACTTGGGAGAAGAGACTGCATCCTCCCTCCCCCCTTTTGTGGTTGTTGAGAGTGACAAGGTCACCTCTGAGCCTCTTTTTCTCCAGGCAGAGCACACCCAGCTCCCTCAGCTGCTGCTCATAAAACTTGTGTTCCACACCCTTCCCCAGCTTCACTGTCCTCCTCTGAAATCATTTCAGCGCCTTAATGTCTCTCTCTGTGAGGGGCCCAAAACCAAACACAGGAGTTGATGTACAACCTCACAAGGCCATTCAGGGATTTTATCTGTAGAGAAGCTTCAGGGCTTAGCTTTCTACAAGACTTACCTCAAGATGTGATTCTGAACCACTATATGTGTTTTTCAGTCAGATCAGATTAGACTAAGCGGCATCCAATGACTACATTTTATCTTGTCTAATCGTATGATGAGTCATACTAAAATTGCTGCTTCATACAGTGTTTTTTTAATGCAAAAATCAAGATGTTAATGATCTTCATAGCAAAATTTAATGTTTATCTTTAGCGTTGCTTGACAGAAGCTGCACCATAATATCCATCAATGGGACTCCTCAAGAGACCTATCAGAGAAAGGACTATTCTTACAATGTTTCTTATACCTCTTCTATCTGTTTATTTTCGAAGTACTCCCCAGCTTTATGTATAAAGGCTGATTCCTGTAGCTTGCAGCAAGAAAATTTCTTAAACTGATTCCAGAATTTAGCATATTACCAAGCTTGCAGAAAAAAACAACATTACTGTATTTGATTTATAAATTTCTGCATTATCAAGAAAAACAATGCTAACAAACACTGAAAAAATTGAAAATTTTATAATTTAAAATAATATGCTTTTATTTTTATTCTGATTCAACAAATAAGATCACTTTAGTTTTTTGAAGAATATCATTATTCCAACAACTTTTAATTTATTAATATTGAGTTTAATTTCTCCATCCTTCATTTTTTCTGATTGAATTTTTGAGGAACTAAATTATCTCCCATGACAATACCATATTTTTAAAAAGTATGGCTCCTGTGTTGGATAAAACCCCAGAAGTATCTAAATCCCACAAAGATCCTAAATTCTCTATGCAAAGTTTTTGTCTCTACCTTTAGATGCCTACTCAAGTGAATGATTTTTCCTACATAGGAGAACTCCTGGTTACTCTTTTCAAAATTAGTCTCCAACTAATGGCCTACGTATGGAAAACCTATGAAAAAAAAATCTGTTATTAGATATTACTGCTCTTTAGCCAGCCTCCCTTCTGCTTTCTGTGGACCTATTCAAATGTGATATTAATCATCTAGGTACCTCGGTGTCTACAAAGGTAGACAGTTCGTTGCTGTAAATACATGTTAATGTCATTCTTGGTTGGTGACCTTTCAATTACCATGAAGATAAATAAAATGTCTGAAAATCTTTCTGTAGAGTCCTTTTATTATGTGAACTGCACACCCGCAATTATATCTTTAGTGCATATTTTTAACATTACGAAGAACATTGTAATTGTTAACAGCAATGTTTTACTGTGGAGTGACTTGACTTTATGAAAATAAACCAAAGGCAAATCTCAGTTTTACATGAAATGGAGATTGATGGTTTTGAAGAGGAAGACATTATAAAGCTTTTGTAGTTTTGTACTAAGTTGCAGTGAATTAGCTGGAACTCTCTGCTTTGTGATTTGCATTATGAAAGATGAAAATGTGAGAGGCCCTGATACGCTCCATCTTTTCTTGAGGTAGTTTTCTTCTGACCTATTCATACTTATGGGCATATATCAGGCAAGTATATTTCACCATGTTCCTTGAAAATAGTAGAAATTTATGCTAAGCTTTACTTTCCTTTGTTTACAAGGAAGTTCATATACACAGAATAAATACTCATCCCCTAGGAAGTTCTTTCAAACACTAGGGCCTTGTACCTCACCAAGGTCTCAAGTTTTTAATAGAACATTTTCAAAAGAAGTTTGCCCTGTATCCCATGATTTTGTTGTTTAGGGTTTTTTTTAAATATAAATCTCATTGCTGGGGATTGGACTGGTTTTGTGTTGGTTTGTTTTTTGCAAACCAGACATTTAAAAAGGTAACTATTACAGCTAAATTTTACTCTTACCAATTTCCAGATTTTATCAGAGCAATTCTCTTCACAAAAAGACTAGGTCCAAACTTAGCCTATGAATGCATACTTAAAGTTCAGTGTTGGGTTAATTTTACAAAAAGAAATGGGAAAATTTCCATAATTGGGTAAGAATGAAGAAAAATGGTATGCAGTTTTTAATTGTAGAAGAGGAAATACAAGTACAATTAACCCCACATGTTGTCTTTGGGTGTAAAGATGGCTCTGTTTGTACTAAACACACAGACTTTAAATTTCAGTATTATTTTAAACTTGCATCATTTTTATGAAATCTTTACAGTGTAGCCCAATTCTTGAGCTTGTCCAGGTCTCTCTGGATTGCGTCCCCTCCTTCAGGTGTGTCAAAAGTACCACTCAGCTTGGTCTTATCTGCAAATATGTTGACAGTGCACTTGATCCCTTCATCTATGTCATTAAGAAGATACGAAATAATACTGGTCTCAATACAGACCCCCGGGGACACCGCTTGTCAATGATGTCTACAGACACTCAGCCCAATCAACAAAGTTATATTTCTAGTTGTAATTCTATGGCTGGAATGACAGACTGAATTATTTTTACATCTTTAACTTTTGTTTTTGCATTTCTGTTACCGGTAAGTAAGGCTTTATAAAGGAGAGGCCTTGTAAAACCATGGCTCAGGCCTGTTACTTTGTCTAAGTAGAGAGGGACCATAGGAAAGTGATTCACCTGAATTAGGTGTAGAAAAACAAGTTATATGACCATCATGTGTTCACATTGTRGTGCATGGTGGTTGGTTGAATTATGTAAAATTATGTAATGCAAACCAGCTAACTGCTTAAAAAGGCGAGGCTTCTGCAATAAAGCAGCTCTCATTTACACTACCTGGGATCTCTGTGTCACTACAGACCCTCACCTCACCTACATTTCTATGTAGCTATTCAGTTATTTTTTATAATCTGAAAACATTAGTCACTTAGTCTTATTCTGCCCCAAAAGGAAGAGTGACTTTAAAGAGGAGCCGTAAAGAGAGTCACCTTTCTGCGCCTTAATGAAGTAAGATTGACCTAAGACTTAAATATGTGGTTAAATTAAATATCAGTAAAATCCATTTTCAGACAAATATATTGATAAGATATTAATAGCTTTCTCAAAAGTCTACGCTCTTCCTTATGTGTCAAACCTCTGAAAAATGTCATTTTCTAATCTGAAGGGGCAGTTACACTTTAATTTTCAACTATATATAGTTTAGATAAACTAAAACTGAGGCTTATGGCTTCACCAAAATTCTTACAGGAAAAGATGTGAAATTCAGTGTCTTGAAAATGGTAGCACATTGGTAAATATATGTCAAGAGCCACAACTCAATGTCTTTTCTAAGTGTATAATGCAGCCTTAAACCACTCATTTCCTCTTACAATGAAACTTCAGAATTGTAAGGCATGTTGTGACATATAGTCATGTCCTGCACAAATAAAACAATATGTGACTAGAGAAAAATGACTAGGAGGGAAAAGAAGCCATATACCAGCTGCAGTTGCTGATGTGTTGATATCCATACTAAATGAGGGGCAACATATGGCACAGGTTGTGCGGCTTTTATGATATGCAGAAGTACTTCATCCCCTAGCTCTATTTTTTTTCCAAAACAAACTTCAAAATCCAAAACTTAATGAGCAGCATTACCTTTTTGCCATGAAGGAAATTTCTTGAATGGGAGTTTAAATAAAACTGAAAAGCTGTAACAGTTGTTTATTGTTATAAAATAACTTGCTCAACTCCTCTAATTCAATGTGTCATATGAATTGTGGTTAAATAACCATAGCTTATTTTGAAACACAAATTAATTATCTATTACAAGCATGCTATTGCTTATCTCTTTCAAAGTCTCATTAGTATGCAAATGACTCTAATTAGGTCACTGTCAGACAATATTTGTGTAGAGTCACTTTCCAAGGTTTTATGTGATGGTTTTGGTTCCTATATATTCATTAACAGTTCTCCTAAAATCAGCTTTACTTAATAGGGATCCTTTGGAAAGTCTCATTAGTTCAGTGGAATTAATCTCAGATGGCAAAGAAGAAAAAATATTATTTTCTTTTTTTTTTTTCAAGAAGATGATATCTTCCAATTTCCACACACAGTATTAACAGATTAGGGAAAGAGTATTATATTTTTAATAGGAATTAAATTTTAAAAGTCTTGTCATAAAAACTGGATGTGTTGTCTTTGATCTCTTGCTTGCCTTGATAAATAGGTGAAGACAAGAAATGGAAAACTTTGTGAGTCGAGAAGAAAGTCTGACACATTGAAAAATAGGTACTGCAGACTAGAATTAGCATGTGAAGTTGTAAATATATATTTATTCATTGCTTTAATGTGTATAACATTTAGCAGATGGAACTTTTATGACTTTTTAAAAATCTTGTACAAAGATAGTGATACAGAGTAAAAAACATTTATGAATTAAAGAAAATTGCCCCCAGAAAATAAAGTTTTGCAACTTAAGAATTCATGATACTACCTTGCAAAAATAGAAAGCAGACATTTTACTTTTCATTCAGGAAAGGGAGAAGAGAAGGCAAAGGGAAGAGGAAGAATTATTTTTTTGGGGGAGTCAGTCTCTGGATATGCCATGATTAAGAATAAAGTAAAACTTTTTTTAGATATATTACAAATAAAAGAGAGTTTTTCATCATCTGTAGAATTTMATTTTAATGGTCTGCATCATAGCTATTTTTTAAACTGATAGAATGGATATCTTGATAGCAGAATTTTTATTTAAAATAAGTGACAAACTACGCTGATTTTGGCTGGGGTAGAGTAAGTTTCTTCACAGTGACTGGTGTGGGATTGTGTGTTTTGGATTTGTGCTGAGCACAGGGTTGATAATATAGAGATGTTTTTGTTATTGCTGAGCAGGGTTTAAACAGACAAGGCCTTTTCTGCTTCTTGTACTGCTGTGCTGGCGAGGAAGTTGGGGGTGCAGGGGAGGTTGGGAAGAGTCACAGCCAGGACAGGTGACCCCACTGACCAAAGGGATATTCTAGACCATGTGACATCGTGCTCAGTGTATAAAGTGGGGGCAAGAAGGAGGAAGAGGGGACGTTTGGAGTGATGGTGTTTGTCTTCCCAAGTCACCATTACAGGTGATGGGATCCTGTTCTTCTGGAGATGGCTGAACTCTTGCCTGCCCATGGGAAGCAGTGAATTCATTCCCAGTTTTTCTTTGCTGGTGTGGGGCTTTTGTTTTCCTATTAAACTGTCCTTATCTCAACCCTTGAGTTTTCTAGCTTTTACCCTTTCAAAACTCTCCCTGATCATGCTTGTGGGGGAATGAGTGAGCAGCTGTGTGGAGCTTGATTGCTGGCTGTGGTGAAACTACAAAAAAACCCCAAACAAACAAACAAAAAACGAAAACCAAAAAAACAACAAAAGAAAAGATAAATAATAACAATAAATTGACTGCTATTACGCGGAACCTAATGAAATATCTTATTTCAGATTAGTTCTCCATGTATTTTGGGCTCATTATCATCCAAAACCAAAATCCTTCTTCCTATAAAGTATATGGACAGTCTCTACCATCCCTGCAGAATTCACAACAGGATTAAATTCACAGATAGAGAATTTGTATTTAAATAGTACAGTGCTAAACTTCACTTAATTTTTAAGATAATTTGAAGAAAGAAAATTACCTTTGATGCTAAGTGCCATGGTAAAATAAAATATATTAAGTACTATTTGAAGATTAATACTTCTTCCACAGAAAGTTGCAAAACTGTAAATGGAAGTTATTATTTGAAAGATCATGCTGTATTCATCATAATATTTGTAATTTAGATACTGTATAAATCACAAGATAGTTCCAGTTGTGCTGTATTTACTATTTTACTCTATGGTCTACTGTTAATTATTAAGCACAGTGAAAGTATTCTGCATAACTTGTTCACAGTCATGGAGCTGTAGTCATTTCTCTCTCTCTCTTTCTCTCTCTCTCTCCCTCTCTCTCTTTCTGTCACTCACCTAAATAGTACTTTGGTGTTCCTCTAGGAAATGGATCTGCCTCTCTGAAAATAAAACCAATCTTTAGACAGCTGAGAATGGAGCAATACTGCTGCATTAGTGCCTCATTACTAAAACAAATAGAGTTTGGATACTGTGAATGAACAGTCTGTCATTGAAGTTAGAATTCCAAAGGGAAAAGCTTAAAAGATTAACACAGAAAGAAATTTAATCTTAAAACCCTTCTTGAAATCCTACATCAGCTCCCAGAAGACTCAATGAAAGATAGGGGCAAAGAAACCGTGAAGGAGATGTGGACAACAGAACTACTTTATCTAACGGCCGGGTTTTGTTTGTTTGTTTGTTTTTAAACTATACTTTTATTGTTATGCCAGGAAATTGTTTACTTTTTAATATATTACATGCCCATGGTCTCTGGGAATCAGCAGCCCTTAATTATATGTAGCATTTAAAAATATTTTTGTGGCATTTCTACAACATGTATAGCCAGCATTTTCCCAAAAAGAAAAATTGACTTCAGGTTTTGTTTGGTCTGTTTCTTAGACACTTTTTTACTTGTCCATATTGGAAAGATGTTACAAATATTTTTCTAGTGTCAGCGTTTTTACACGTGAAAGGTGAACACAATTGAATAAGTGTCTTGTTACTTCTTATATTAACACCATATTTAAGACGGGGTCTCCTAGTYACCCATATTACTAATTCAATATTTTGTGTTCTTTTCACATTCCACTTTCTTTGAAATTCTGCTTGGATTATGTGATTTGGTTTCTGAATATCAATTTTTATGGACAGATGTTTTAGAAGTCCTACAGTCTTTTAATTTTCTTTAGGTTAAAAAAGTGGAAGTTAGCAGACAAATGCATCTTGGAAAAATATTAGAAAAATTTGCATCATAGTCTTCTTCATATATAACTCATTTCAAGTTAGAACAGATTTGCATCACAGTTTTCTTCATATAGAATTAATTTCAAATTAGAACAGATCTTTTCTTTTCTCTTTTCTTTTCTTTTCTTTTCTTTTCTTTTCTTTTCTTTTCTTTTCTTTTCTTTTCTTTTCTTTTCTTTTCTTTTCTTTTCTTTTCTTTTCTTT